>JAZHRO010000024.1:117030000-117620000 GCA_037157565.1 Thalassia testudinum
TTCTTCTTCAGCTGGTTGGAGCTGAGTGGAGCTGGATGTAGCTGGATCTGAGCTGGGGTGAACTCCTGTCAACTTAGCTGAGCTAGCTAGAGCTCCCTGTGGACTAGTGGGAGCTGAGATGAGCTAGACTCAACTAAGTTGAGCTGGATCTGAGCTGACTTGAGCTAGGGTGAGCTAAGGTGAACTCTCTTGAGCTGCCATCCAGCTGAGATTAGCTGAATGGAGCTGGGATGAGCTAACCCTAGTTCAAGTAAGCTAGGTTCCAGCTGCGGTGAGCTGGATCAAGTTGAGGTGAGCTGGATCAAGCTGAGGTGAGCTGGATTAGGCTAAGTTCCAGCTAGTCTGGGCTTCTCCTTCACCATTTGCCTTCTTGAGTGCTAGGGTTTTAGGGATCTATATATCTGTACATTCCTAACACTCACAAAAACATATTAAAAAGACAATAAAAAATGCAATGCATGCCTAACCTATTTTATGCCTAAATGCAGCCCAAAAGCCCGTTTGCGGAGTAAAATCCTAAGAGCTAGGTTTGTTTTAATGCATAAGAATGATGATAAACTGGCATTTATCACACCCCCATGCTTATCTTTTGCTAGTCTCTTAGCAAAACTTAAAACGGAATTTTTGGGAAATCTAATTTTTTTGACTTTTGAGGAGAAAAAGAGATTAATGGACCTTGGTAGATTAAAACACCGGAGGTACGGGATTTGTTGAAGATAAACATCAGGATTTGTTTTTGGATCCAACCATTAGACAGAACGGGATCAATATATCTTCCAGAAAATTCACAAATTAACCCCTTGTTAATTCAGATGACTTGAAATGTTTGTTTTTAGGATTTTTCTGGCTCATGAATCTGATTCGCAACTTGCAAAATCCTTTAAAACCTTATGTCTGTGCTTGTGAAAAGGCAACATTTATAAGGACGTGTTATTATTATTATTATATATATATATATTTTTTATTTTTTCTCCCCCATGCTTATTTTTAGCTTAGTCTTACAACAGATGTGTCGGGATCATCATTCCTGTTACCATTCCTCGAGGGGGCTCTGGCACTAGTACTTCAGGATAGCACTGTCCATGACACCACCCAGGAGCTCACAACCCCAAAACACGATGCGGTGAAAAGGGGCGCTCCAAGCAAACTCAAGCTCTTGCTCCGACGCTATAGGTAGAGCACCGTCCAAGACACTTGAGCTGCTAAAATGAGCTTTAATGCTCCGTTTAAAGATATGAAATATAGATATAGAGCAGTGCCAAGGCGGTAACATGTTGACATCGCGTCCTCAAAGAAGGTATTTTCCTTCTTCTCGGCGGTGGGAACTCAAACCAATGATCTGCTTCAGACTTTTACTAAATCCAAACACGGGAGTTTTTCAAAAAATCTTTTAATTATTTTTAAGTGTTGGCTTGTGTGTGAAAATAGACATAAGAAGTTTCTTAAGATACGCAAGTTTTTGAATCTGAAACTAAGTCAAATACTTTCCGTATTACAAAATAGGATCAAGTCACCTGAATTATCATGAGTTCAGGTGGAATTTTAGAGGATATCTGATCTAGTATAAAATAGACCCTGGAATTCTAATGATCAGATCTATATCCTTATCCCTAGTTTGTTAAAGATTAAATCCCATTGTACCAAAAATAAATTTTTCGACCTTAGTCCCGATTTCAAAATTTTTCCTCAAAAAGTTTTCAACATTTTTATTTTTTGGGTATGCAAGTAGGAAATAAAGAAAATTGTATTTTTTTTTTAGGTTTTGAACATCCTAAATCGATCGTAAAAATTTAAAAACACCCCCTCATGCTTAAGAAATGCCATGTCCTCATGCATTAGGAGGGAAAAGGGATCACCTTAGTGAAGAACGGTCGGGTTTAGGATGAACAAAACCTGGAAGAAGAAAAAAAAAGGAAAGCAAGAAAAAAATTGATGGGTTACCTCCCATCCAGTGCTATCTTTTACGCCATTCAGCCGGGCGTGATGTGCACTAGTGATCAAGGGTGGCTGGCTCAGTAAAATTAAAAGATTCAGATGGAATTCTAGGTGTATGGTCAAAATAGGGCTTTAAACGCTGGCCATTGACTTGAAATGTCGAATTAGTTTTTGGATCAAAAGGTCAACAGCGCCGTATGGATATGTTTTATGGACAATAAAGGGGCCGGTCCATTTAGATTTTAATTTTCCAGGAAAAAGATGTAATCTCGCATCGAAAAGCCAAACACATTGATTAACATCAAAGTGTTTCCGAACAATATATTTATCGTGAAATTTCTTTGTTCGGTCTTTATAAATCCTCGCATTTTCATAGGAAAAATTACGTAATTCTTCCAATTCAGTTAATTATAATTTTCTATGGTTACCGGCGTCAGATAAATCCATATTGAGTTGTTTTATTGTCCAAAAGGCCCTATGTTCTAATTCTACCGGGAGATGGCATGCCTTCCCAAAAATCAGACGGAAGGGAGACATGCCAAGTGGAGTTTTAAAAGTGGTACGGTAGGCCCATAAAGCGTCGTCCAATTTGGTGGACCAATCTTTACGGTCGGGCCTAACCGTCTTTTGTAAAATATTTTTAATTTCCCGGTTAGAAACTTCAGCTTGGCCATTAGTTTGGGGGTGATATGGTGTGGAAATTTTATGATTAACCCTGTATTTAGAAAGGAGGTGACGGAATTGTGAGTTGGTGAAATGTGAGCCTCCGTCACTGATAATGGCTTTTGGTATGCCAAATCTTGAGAAAATATTTTTCTTAAGAAATTCGACAACCACACGGTGATCACTAGTGCGGGTGGGTATTGCTTCTATCCATTTAGAAACATAGTTGACCGCAACTAATATATACAAATACCTACCAGAGTTGATGAACGGTCCCATGAAGTCGATGCCCCAAACATCAAAAATTTCAACTTCTAAAATAGGATTAAGGGGCATCATATCCTTTCGAGTCATGTTGCCGATGCTCTGGCAACGCACACAGGACCGAACGAAGTCATGAGCATCTTTGTGCAAGCTGGGCCAATAAAATCCCGCATTAAGGATTTTAGCTGCAGTTTTCTTGCCCGAAAAATGTCCGCCATAGGCCATTGAGTGACAATGTGTTAAAATATCATGGATTTCAGAATCGGGGACACATCGTCAAATGACCTGATCAGCACAAATGCGGAAAAGGTCGGGCTCCTCCCAAAAATAATATTTAATATCAGCAAAGAACTTATCCCATTTTGTTTTTAGCCAATCAGTGAGGATTTGTTCTGTTGCTAAGTAGTTTGCGATGGGCGCAAACCAAGGGAGGGTTGTAGCAGCTAAAATACTTTCATCAGGGAATTGATCTGGCGGGGTCATAAGACGAGTGAGATGGTCGGCCACTACATTGTGCAATCCCGCCTTATCCTTGATTTCCAGGTCAAATTCCTGGAGCAGCAGAATCCAACGGATAAGGCGGGGTTTCGCATCTTTCTTTGTCAGCAAATATTTAATTGCTGAGTGGTCTGTATAAACAGTGACACGTGACCCCAACAGATAAGATCTAAATTTTTCTAAGGCAAATACAATGGCAAGAAGCTCCTTTTCAGTAACCGTGTAATTCCGTTGTGCATCATCAAGGGTTTTGCTAGCATAATAGATCACAACGGGCTTCTTGCCAATTCTTTGCCCTAGAACGGCCCCTACAGCAAAATCTGAGGCATCTGTCATTAATTCAAAGGGACTATTCCAATCAGGTCCCTACAATATTGGCGCCTCAGTAACCTCTTTCTTCAACCTCAAAAAACTCTCCAGGCACTTATTATTAAAATCAAATGGCTGGTCTTTAGTAAGAAGCTGACTTAAAGGCTTGGAGATTTGGGAAAAGTTTTGTATGAATCGACGGTAGAAACCCACATGACCCAAAAAGGATCTGATTTGTTTGACAGTAGTGGGCAGTGGGAGCTTAGATATAACATTTATTTTTGCTTTATCTACCGCGATTCCCTATTTAGAAATAACATGGCCCAAGACAATACCTTCTTGGACCATGAAATGACTTTTTTCCCAACTGAGGACCAGATTAACTTCTATGCACTTTTGGAGGGTTCTTTCAAGATTTTTGAGGCAATGGTCAAAAGAATCCTCAAAAACAGAGAAGTCATCCATAAAAACTTCTAAACATTCACCTACCAAGTCTGAAAAAATTGCAAGCATGCACCTTTGAAAAGTCGCAGATGCGTTGCAAAGACCGAAGGGCGTTCTTCGGAAAACAAAGGTTCCGAAGGGGCAGGTGAAAGTTGTTTTGTCCTGGTCCTCAGGATGAACCGCCACTTGATTATAACCAGAATAACCGTCCAAAAAATAATAAAATTCCCGTCCGGCTAACCGCTACAAGATTTGATCAATAAAAGGTAGCGGGAAATGATCCTTCTTGGTGGCGGTGTTTAATTTTCGGTAATCTATACACACGCGCCAAGAAGAAGCGGTTCGAGTGGCTATATTTTCCCCATTTTCATTGGTGACAACTGTTAGTCCAGCCTTTTTGGGGACAACTTGAGTTGGACTAACCCAGGAGCTGTCAGAAATGGGGTAGATGATATCAGCATCCAGCCACTTAATAATCTCCTTTTTTACCACCTCCTGCATACTAGGATTCAAGTGCCTTTGTGGTTGGCGGGAGGGGTGAGAATCGTCCTCTAAATATATACGATGTGTACAATAGGACGGATGAATGCCTTTAAGATCAGAAAGGGTCCAGCCAATAGCTTTTTGATATTTACTCAAAACCTGGAGAAGTTTGTGCTCTTGTGCCCCGATGAGCCCAGAATTTATAATCAGGGGCAGGGTCTGATTTGGACCCAGGAAGACATATTTAAGGGAATTGGGCAAAGGTTTTAATTCCAATTGTAGGCCCGGTTCCGAAAGAGTTTCTGCTTTGTGGGTTAGAGGTGAGGTGAGAGTGAAAGGGTCAGCTGGAATGTTAGCTGGTCGTGTGGTTGAGGTGGAAGGGTGAGAAAAAGTAGACTGTTCAGGAACCATATTTACAGCAAAACAGGAACCTAATTGGGAAATTTGCAATGTTTCCTCCACAATGTTTTCTATTTCTGAATCCGAATCATCAAAGAAATCTGGTTCCTGGAACCGCCTAGAGGCTTGAAAAATGTCTAGGGTTACAGATTCACTGCCACACATGATCTTCATCTTTCCAGAATCACAATCAATATTGGCGCGGGCGGTGGCTAAGAATGGTCTTCTAAGAATAATGGGGGCAAACTTAAGTGCTTCAGGTACCTCTATGTCCAGGACTAAAAAATCTACTGCGAATAGACAATCTTTGACCCGGACAAGAACATCTTCAACAATTCCCCTTGGTTTAATCGTAGATCGGTTGGCTAATTGGAGAGTAACCTCAACAGGCTTCAATTCACCGATCTTAAATTCCTCAAAAATAACTATGGGGATAAGATTAATTGAGGCACCAAGATCCAACAGAGCGTGATCAAATGAGGTATCATTAATGATAACTTGGATTAGGGGTGCGCCAGGATCTTTTCTCTTAAGAGGCAGTCGGCTCTGCACAACTGAGCTGACTGTCTCTGGAAGAATTACCTTTCCTAAATTCTTGGGCTGCCTTTTTGGAGAACATAAATCTTTTAGGAATTTTGCATAGGAAGGGATATACTTAATGGCATCTAGGATAGGGATATTAATTTCTACTTGCCCAAATAAATCCATTAATTCCTTCTCAGTGGGCTCGGATTTTGTCTTTTTCTTTTTTGAAGAGTGGAGGGCTTGTGGAAATGGGGCAGGGTTGCCCTATTTTGCATGAATTGGTTCCTGAACAATAGGAGGGGAAGAGTTAATCTGTGTGTCATTAGAGCGGGTTTCTTTAACAGGCAGGGTATTGTGAGTGATTTTCCCATTCCTCAAGGTAACTGCATTTGCAGTCTGGTTATTTCTAGGATGAGGACAGGGGGCCTGGCTGTTATTGAAACCCAGCGGATGCTGAGGTGCTGGCTGAATAGGTTGACTGTGATATCCACCTTGAAATTGATTCCTTTGATTATTTGGGTTGGGCATGGGTTGGGATGGTAAATTCCCAATAGGTCGATGATCAGGAGTAACCTTAACTTGGTGTTGTAAATTGGTAATCATGCGGGTTACTTCTGTCATTTGAGTCTGCATTCCTTGCAGAGTTTTCATGACCTGATTATTAATATCATCCTGGGATGGTCCAGGTTGATACAAAGGTTGCCCATAATTCCCAAAATAGTTTTGTTTGGGAAAAGGAATCGGATTCGGGTTTTTCCAGGAGTGATTCGGGTTAGTCCTCCAATTTTGATTGGAAGTGTTGGAGGGGTTTCTAAATTGCTCCTGGAGAGCATAAATATTTTCCGAGGTGGAATAAAAAATATTTTGGTCAAAATTCCCAGTTAAATCTTGCAGGAAATCAGCCGGAATTTGCTGGCCAGCAGATGTGGCATCGATATTGTGTAGATTTTCTCTTCGTAGAATGTGTGGGGGGTTAGTGTGTGGAGAGTGGACATGTGGAGCTTGTTTGTTTGTGAGCTTTTCTTCCATTTTCTTTTGGTGAATTTGCATCTGGTCCAGTCGTTGAGCTAACATATATAAATCATCATGTGTGACTGGAACAGAGGTGGTTTTGGAGTCAATTTCATGGACTCCGTGTTTGGGGTTTTGTGATCTGCCAAAAGTGTCCATTGAAGTCATGTTAAATGAGTTTTCACTCATTTCTTCAAAGAGAAGATAGGCACTTTCGGCGTCTTTGTTAAGAAAATTGCCCCCACATGAGGCATCCACAAATCATTTTAATTGATCTTCTAATTCGTGATAGAAGATCTGCACTAGCTGCCATTGTGGAATTTCACGGTGGGGACAACTTCTTAGAAGTTCCTGAAATCTTTCCCAGGCTTCGTGGAGGGGTTCACCAATTTTTTGTTGAAAGGTCGTTATAGATCTTCTTAATGCATTTGTTCGACCGAACGGAAAATTTTTTTTAAGAAAAGCACTTTTTAATTGGGGCCAGGTGGTAATAGGACGCTCAACTGTTCTAAACCAATGTGATGCTTTGTCTTTAAGAGAGAGAGGAAAGAGTCTCATTAACTACATGTCTTCCTGCACATTGTGGGAACGAGTGGTTTGAGTAAGGACAGTTAATTCCTCGAGATGACAAAAAGGGTCCTCTCTTGGAAGACCATGAAAATGCTTGATAAGGTTTAGAATGGCGGGTTTGATTTCGAAATCCCCTTGTGGTATGACCACCCCTGGTCTTTCCTCATAATTGGAAGGATCATAGAAATCCTTAAGAGAAATGACAGGCTATTGGCGGGGTGGTGGATTTTGTCCTTGATTAGCTAGGTTCGTGACAGTCCTAGCTAGATCTTCTTGATTTTGTTGTAGTCGAGCCAAATGGTCGACCATTAATGCAAAGGGATTTGTATTATGGGTTATAATTGGAGGTCCACCTGGCCCTGCTGGTATTTCTGGTTGGTCCAAGTTAGGAAGGTGAGGGAGGGTGGAGTCAGCTTGTGGGTCAGCTAACGGGTTAGAAGTGGAAGCAGAATTTTTTTGATGGCTTCCTGGGTTTTCCATTTTTTTAGAAGACGAGGGGGAAGAAAACAATGATTTCTTACTGCGGGGGGCGAAATCAGATGGTCCCTCGAGGTGTGGCTTTTGGGACCATTACCCGTGCATGCACTACTTGGAAGACTTAGAGGGGAGGAGAAGAGATAGAGATGAGAGAAAGTGTGCAAATCAAACAAACAAAACTAGACCTAACTTAAATGTGACTCCCTAATAACCTAAGACTTGGTCTATATAGGAAATAAGTAGTCAATAGTGAATACCCGTTCTGTCAACAAATCTAGCCAAGTTGCTTAAGGGGAGGTTTGGGCCCAAACGTTTCCCAGGGAAGACCCCAGGTGCTTGTACAAACCTGTGCCTGGTCATTTGACACAGCCCCTCAGCCTGAACACCAGATACAGATGACAAAATTGGTATTAATTAAAGAGAACTTAAGACCTAAATAGTAAGCCTAAGTTGATCAAGCCTTAGGGGTCAAGTTGCTACAAATTTTAATTAGGTCTAGGATGCTATAGTGCACACGGAATGTGGAGGGCGTTTATTGGGTTGTTACCCTGTTATTTGATTTTTTTTGTGTGTGTGCAAGAATTGGAGAGTGGCTCCAATGAAAATCAAGTTGTCACACAATTTTCTTGTATTTATGTCTTTTAGGATTCAATTTAATCAAATGTGTTTTAGGGTTTTTCTAATTAAATTTTAAAACAAGTTTGAAGATCCACAATCAAAGGAAAACAAGTTGTATGGGTGATTATATATTTCATTTTAATTGAGTCTCTAAAAAGAAAGAAGAAACCCTAAGCCAATTTTCCCTAAGAGAGAAATTTTACTACCAATAATTATTTTTAGGCTTTCAGAATTAAGTAGTGGTCCAAACAAGTCAAACAACACCACTACTTTGAAGAAAATCAAACAAAGATTCCAAAAAAGATTTTTGAAAGATTTTAAGAATTTGTTTGGTAATTATTTTAAATTTTTAATTTTACTGGTGTCAAAGTCCAGAAATGATACCCATGGGTATTGTGGACTTTTCAGTACTACCACCGACCTCAGAAAATTTTTGTGATTTTTTATGATGTGTAAAATTTCACAAGGATTCCAGAAAACCAAAATTAACAAAAATTGGATGAGTATAAAAATTCTAAAAATTCACAGACAGTAGCAAAACAGGAAGATTAAAGGGTGTGACCCCTCTGTAATCCACGAATTTTTAAAAATTAAATACAAATCCAATTGATCTGAAATTTGGAAAGGATGTTCCAAACTTAATTGGGAATCACTCTATGAAATTTTATGATTTTAGGAGACCTGCAATGTTAAGAATCGATTTTTCAAGTCCGGACAGAAATCTGGACCCAAAAAACAGAACACCAATACTTGCAATGGAGTGGTGTTAAAGAAGCATACAAGCAAACAATGGATTTTATAATGCACCACTCCACTTAATTAAGTTTTTTGGGATCCTGAAAGCCAAGTTTAATATATTTTTTGTAGTTTTAATTAATTATGTGACCAGAAAGAGGAACCAACCTGAATTTCGCGGGGAAGAAAAGGAACTTTGAGCTCTCGCTTCCAGATTCCTACTTTCTCGCTGTAGTTCCTGCACACACAAAAGAAAGAAAGAGAAGGGGATGAGATCCACTTCAAGAAAGAGAAAATTAATTAATGCAAAGCCGTGCCCCCCAGCAACGGCGCCAAAAAGTGATAGCGAAATACGCGTGATTTGTAAAAGTGGGTTTTTAACGTCGTTGTAACACGCGAATCCACTTTCACTTTTAAATTTATATCCTAGATAGGGGAGTATCTAGGGTCATCCAAGGAGGCAAAAAAATGCAAAATTAATCCTCTTGCTTACAGATAGATCTCAACTTTCTTTTTGATATTTTTCAATATGTAATTTTTTTTGTATTTTGAAAAGACAAGGGCAAACTGCAGATTGTAGCTAAAAGAACTAACACCTACAAATGATTAACTAAAATCTAAAAGATAGAAATATCTTCTTCCTAAGCTCACTCTAGGCAAGTGGAGGTCTAGGGTAATTAGGAAGAAGAGGTGAAACAAGTGCTAGAACCAAAACAAACAACTGCAATAAAAAGCTAAAAGAAGGCAATTTTGATTGAGTAGAATGAGTGTTCCTTTCAAGGACAAGTAGAGGAATGCTTCTACTAGAATTAAACAATCTAAAAGCAAGAAAAGAAACACAAATCCTCTTGTAACAATGGTGAAGAAGGTTGTCTTCTTGCTCCAAGCCTAGCTGCTCCTTGGCTTGAAAAGAGGGCTTCCTTCTCCTCCTTCCTTGAGAGCTCCTCCAAGGTGGAAGCTACCACCTTTAATGCTCTCTCCAAAGGGGTGGGCGTGCACCACCCTCAAAAACTCCTCCAAGGTGGCGTGACCACCTTCAAGATCTCCTCCAAGATCTTCCTTGCCTGGCTTCTCCTTTGGCTGGCGTGACCCAAGAGAGAAGGGAAGAGGGGAAGGCACCAAGGGGACAGAATATCCCCTTAATCTTCTTCTTCTTCTTCTCTCTTGGACGTGGGATTCTTGGTGGAATATGAGAGTGAAATTGCTAGCCAAGGATGGCTTGAATGGTGGTGGGTAGTGGTCTTTTTATAGGGTAGGATGGGGGGTTAAGGTGCCCCTTGAAATGGAGGGCTAGGATGGAAGAATGGAGGTGGTTGGTGATCCTATGGCTAAGGAGAGTTGGCGCCAACCCAAGGGGTGTTAAAGGGGGTAGTTATGGTGGTGTTGGTGTCTTTTGGTGGTGGAGAGACACCACCATGTTGGCGCCAACATGGGGTCTTCTAGAAGGGGGGTTAGGTGGATGGTGGAGATGAATTCAAGAGAAATTGTGTGGTGGAGATGAGGGGGGATTTTGGAGGGAAAAGTGGCACCATTAAGGGGGTGGTTAGGGTAGTTTTTGGCGCCACTTTTAGGTGTCTTTTGGAGGTGGTGGGTAGGTTAGGTTGGTGCCAAGTAGGTTAGCTTATGTGGAGCTTAGGTGGAGCTAGTTGGGTGGAGTTGTTAGGTGGGTTTTTGGGGTGGTACAAGCCAAGGAAGTTGGAGCATAGCTAAGCTAAGCTAAGCTAAGCTAGCTTAGCTAATGGAGGAGTAGAGGAGAAGGTGTTGGAGCTAGAGTTTGGAGGGAGGAGCTGAGGAGGAGAAGTCTGGAGCTGAAATTTGGAGCTGGCTGCTGCTGAAGAGGCTGGCATGGAGCTATTCTAGCTGGCTTAGCTTGCTAGTTCTTTCCTAGCTACTAAGCCGAGCTAAGGTAAGCTAGCTTCTACAATAATGAGCTAAGGTGAGCTGGGTCTGGTGCTCCCGGGGAGAATCAAGCTGGTTGAGGCAGCTAAGGTAGCTTAGCTCAACTGAGTTGAGCTAAGCTGAGTCCCCGGGAGCTGGACTTGAGCTTCCTGAGCTGGGATGAGTTCTTCTTCAGCTGGCTGGAGCTGAGTGGAGCTGGATGTAGCTGGATATGAGCTGGGGTGAACTCCTGTCAACTTAGCTGAGCTAGCTAGAGCTCCCTATGGACTAGTGGGAGCTGAGATGAGCTAGACTCAGCTGAGATGAGCTAGACTCAGCTAAGTTGAGCTGGATCTGAGCTGACTTGAGCTAGGGTGAGCTATGGTGAACTCTCTTGAGCTGCCATCCAGCTGAGATTAGCTAAATGGAGCTGGGATGAGCTAACCCTAGTTCAAGTAAGCTAGGTTCCAGCTGCGGTGAGCTGGATCAAGTTGAGGTGAGCTGGATCAAGCTGAGGTGAGCTGGATTTGGCTGAGTTCCAGCTAGTCTGGGCTTCTCCTTCACCATTTTCCTTCTTGAGTGCTAGGGTTTTAGGGATCTATATATCTGTACATCCCTAACACTCACAAAAACATATTAAAAAGATAATAAGAAATGCAATGCATGCCTAACCTATTTTATGCCTAAATGCAGCCCAAAAACCTGTTTGCGGAGTAAAATCCTAAGAGCTAGGTTTGTTTAATGCATAAGAATGATGATAAACTGGCGTTTATCAGTCTCCTTTTATAGTTGCAAGGAGTGGGGGCAATTTGGTCATTACATCTTTAAAAACATTAATTCAGGACTTTTAGTGGGTGGCACGCGGGCGCCCGCTTGCTTGCCCGCACGCCCGCAACGCTTGCACACGTTCAGCCATCCTCAGCCGTCCGATCACAAGATCGGATGATTTAGATCGCGCTATGCCCGCCTCCTCAGTGTGTGCTCGATCGCGTGCGATTCTGCGTTATCGCCTTGCGTGCAATAACGCGTGGGCGCTATCAAGCTCGCATGATCGTTCGATCGTGATTCGACGGTCGATTGAAGGCGCACCCCCACTCCAAATTCCACGTGGTGGTGCTCGAACATGCGCTCTCGCTTCACGTTAGAGTGCTCGACCAACGCGTTGGGGGCGCATTTGTGTCGAGAGCCTGACTTCAGTGCAGGCGCGTCGTAGCTGTTGGATCTTAATCCAACGGCAGAGAAGGGTAGATGCGGGGGATTCAGCAGGTCCGTGCAGGTGATTGGGTGGCCGAGATGGTGCCACGTGGTGCTATCTTAGCCGTCCATCTTCTGGATGATGTAGATGGTGCCACGGATGTCAGATTGACTCGATTTTTTTTGTCGTTAGGCTGTGATCGTCGATCCGAATCCATCCATGTGGTCGGATTTGTCATTTGAAGTGTGGATTTACACCATCTTGGTCCTTAATCTTCTATGGTTCCTCGATCACTATCTAATGCTACAAATGCCTGATTAGGGCGATCTTGGAGTCGTTGAACTCTAATCGTTGCCCTGATTACATCTGTACGGTTGGATTGTCGATCCGAGGCCCCGATAAAAAGTTTGCCCTGTCCAAGCACATAAAAGGAGACAATTAGCCTCCATTTTATTCAAACTACTCTAAATGCAAGATGATGCATGTTATGCAATATTTATAGCATGTAATGCAATCCTATGCTTAAGAACATGCATAAATAGACATCTTAAGTAGTGTAAACGTGTTTACATCAGATATCCATAGTTGCACAACCTTAGATGCACTTGATGACAAACAATAAGAAATATAACCCTTAGGGTACAAGTTGAAAGGATAGGTAAAATTATATTAATATATCTACTTATTCAAGACTTATGATCATGTCATACGGATAATGCATTAATGTATGTATATCTCACATACATGCATGATGTGTTGTCTTTATAACATGCCATAAGTCTTTATCATCCTTAGTTCGGTAAGTTTCGAGCTAAGGAGGGTTCTTGAAGATTTGATCACAACTTAGGTGTTACTTGTTACATGTAATCCGTGTTTGGAGAAATCTTGGTGACATCTTTTTGCTCTTCTCTGGTATACTAACTAAACTTACCTAGGTTTCTTAAGCACCTTAAATTGGTTGTTAAAGAAATCTAGTTGAGGTTAGTCTTGGGGGTATACTGGAGAAGTGTAGGGAGATGCTGCAGAAATTTCTCCAGGCACGGGTTCCATGTAACAAGTAATGTTGTGATCAAATCTTCAATGATGAACTATCAAATGAAAATAATAACTAAAATATACAAATATCTAATGTTTCTTTATGTAACTTACTTTCATTGTTTGTGGGTTTTTTTGATTATAGGTTTCCATGGATAAGTCTTGGATTGGTTTGAGGATTTCTGATTATTTTTTGATATAAGAGCAGAGTGATTTCATTCTTAGAGTAGACATTCCATGAAGATAGGGATTATACATGCATTAATTCAGGCAGAGAATTACTACGCTACTAAGCAGAAAATTAATGCATGAATTAAAAGCTATGAAGAACTAAGCTAGCTAACAGAGAGCAGGCATTGGAGGTGGTCTCCAATGGTTGTGTGGCTTGAGGTGGTGGGAAGGGAAAGAGGGATGGCCAAGGTGGTTGGCCGTCTCATGAGAAGGTGGTGGAGGTGCTCTAGCTCTTGGACGTGGAGTGGAATGGAGATAGAGGTGATGGAGCTTGTCAATGGAGTGATGAGTGGAGGTGTTATCCAAGAACTAGATGGGGTATTTTGGCCATCCCCTTAGGTCCTTAAATAGACTAAGGGAGAGACCTTCTAGAAAAGTGTGGTGTTCTCTAGAAGAGCCTCCATCATGGTAGACCATCTTATTTGAAATGGGTCTTCTTAGATCCACATTTCATGGGTGTGGCTGCGGACTCCTTGAAAGACTAAAAATAGTTGATATACAGGTTTTGGCGAAGAAAAATTAGGGTTTCAAGAACCTATCATCGTAGCTTGCAAAATGCGTTATCAAATACAATTTATAACTGAAACTCCAAAGGAGTCCTAGCTCGAACACAGGGAGGCGACGTTTACTTTCGTTGAAATCTGCACTTCTTTTTGTTTCTTTTTGAGGTTTTGAGGTTTTGTGATTTTTTTCTTTTGTTTTTGAAATAAAGAAGCAAGATAATTTCACAAAATGAGATGGAAACAAATTTGATATATGAAGCAATTATTTATTACAATAAGCTAAGAAATACAAAAGAGATAGGGGTGAGAAGAAATCTCCCAAATCGACTGTTTGGTGAGATGATGGCACTTGGCAACAGCTTGGATGAAGGAGGTGAAGTGCTGGACGACAGAGGTGAGATGTAGGAGGACATTGGGTAGAGGAATGCTTCACCATGGGTCTGGAATGGGGATGAGGAGATGGAGGCGATCTTCTACTGGAATGGAGGTGGGAGGATGGCTCCAAGGCTTCTTACAAAGGTGGTGGATGGAGGATGAATATTTGGTGAGAAATAGGAGCATTACACTAATAAGAGGCCTTTGGAGCTTGGGAATAAGCTCTAATGGAGCTTTGGTAGGCTACTAGAGCTTAAGAGTAGGTAAGAGTAGAGTAGGTAGAAATGGTTTGGAAGGGGAGGGTCATGGGGTTTATATAGTGGAGGAATGGAGGTCTTTTGCACGCACAGGTCTTCAGCGACATTTAAAATGTCGCTAAAGACCCGTCAGGGGTGTTGCTAAAGTATTCGTGCGCTTGGCTAGCATGAGGAGGCATGGCTACAGTTGGTGTGGCACGAGGAGATCGATAGCCATTGGATCAGGTGCGGATGGATGAGATCACACAAAGATCGCACTCGCTCGTGGATTCAAACGCGCATGCATCACTGGCAGCCGTTGGATGAACCATCGCACGGCTGGGGGCACCTGTAGATCGCACCCTCGCAATTATTCAAATCACATGCCCGCTGGTCAAGGAAGCATCTCCACCATTCAATCTTGATTGTGTGGCTGACGAGCGTGCACGGATCGGGCCTCTCATGAGATTTGAATCACGCAATCGTGAAGATCGGATGATGGATGATATGCCTGGTCGACTTAAGTGAGCGCTCTAGATGGCACGCGTCGCCTAGGTGTCCATCTACGCATCCTCAAGCAGCGTTCCCTTGTGCATGTGCAACACTGATCGCTCGATCTCTTTGGGTGCTGAAGAAGGTGCAGTGAATAGCTGCTCGATCTTGCATCCCCTCTTTGCGAAATGAGTGCATTGCCACTGTGGTGAGGGTGCTAGTTCATTGCATGGATACTTTGGCTTGCTGTGGCCTCGACCGTTGGGTGAGAATCCAACGGTCATGATCAGATCTTCCTTGAGGTGCTTTTGGAGGAGGCCAAATGATGTTTGGGCGATTCTTAATCGTTGGATTGAGATCCAATGGCTGGAATCTTTTGTTTGAGGTAAGGCTGGGGGCTGCAGCTCATTTAGGGCAGCCTGGATGGCACCACGTGGTGCCATCTGGGCCCTCCATCTCCTTCTTCATGTAGAGGATGCTATGGAGCTATGATCGGGGTGAGTTTCATGTTGACGGATTGCGATTGTCGCTCCAGATCCATCCATACAATCAGATTCTTCATTCGAAGCCCATAAAGATGTCGCACTGCCTCCTAGCCATATAAAATGTTGGAATTAATATACACAATATACAAACTATCCTAAATGCAATGCAATGAATGTTATGTAATATTTATACTATGATATGCAATGCTTGACCTAGGAACTATCATAAATAAGCATTTTATCATGAATTCATGTGTGTTTATCAATAGTCTTCAGGGTGTTGCCACTAGGTGAAGGTTCTAGTGGTCTGTCGAGTGGATGGCTAGGTGTGTGTGTGTGTGTGTGTGTGTGTGTGTGAATATGTGGGTGTGGCTAGGTGGTTTAGGTTGTGTCCTACAGGTCTAGGTGATTGGGTTTAGGTAGGTTTCTAGAGATAGGGTTATAAACCCTAGTACTAAAGTGATAAGTGCAATTAAACTTATTACAAGTTTAATTGAGTGGATGTGTGTCTGATTGGGAAAGAAAGTTCCTAATTAGGTCAAGCTTGAGTAAATTGCACTCTCACTAAATCCAATTAAACTTGTGTTGGTTGAGGTTTGAGCTCAATTAGACTCTATGAGTCTAATTAACTAGGTGAATTGTGAATGACTTAGATCCAAGTCAATTGGGCTTAGTGAGAACCTAATTAGGTTCTTAGGAAGGTCTTGGGGCAGTGTATTAGGCCTAGGACACTTTAATTTAGGTTCGCTAGGATATAGAATTGGGCTTAAGGGCTTAGGAAATCAAGATAGAGGCATGATTTAAAAAACAGTGATTGGAGAAGGGTTCTAGAAGTCTGATTTAGTAATCAGATGACGTATACTTCAAAATCAGAAGTCCAAAACTCTAGTCTGGATGTCTAAAGTTGAATTAGGGTGAACTTTAGGTTCTGTTATGGAATTCTATAGAAATTGGACGTCTGACACCTTGTTTGGATGTCCAATATTCGAGCAGAATTGGGTTCTTGGTCTGTGGGTGGTGTCTAAGGGTCTTGGACATCCAGCAACCGATCTGGATGTCTAGATATGGTTTGGAATGAGGGTTTTGAAGTATCATAGGCTAGGGTGACCTATTCTAAGGGTGGCTAAGGTTTAGGAAGGTCTCTAAGGCTATCTTAAGGCTAGGAAAGGTCTTATGTTTTTCATAATTTAATTCATACATTAAAATTCTACTAGTAAGGTAGTATACCTCACCCCTACATTATTTCTTCATCTTTATTCCAAGGCTTCTACTCTAGCTCTATTGCAACTCTGGCTTCTTCTTCCCTACTTTAGATCCAACTTTAGGCCAACTCTTGACCTTCTTATTACCTACAATCCAAATAATGTACTAATCAGTACATTAAAGCATTATTTCATGAATATCTAAGCAAAGTAGGAAAGATGCAATGTATGCTATTTGTGCATGAATTACACTACAATTATGCTAGGTTCTAACTGAATTTAGGTCATTTAAGTCCTATGATACGCAATTATACCCCCATGCCTAAATCTTACTAGTCCCTAGCAAATGTGAGACTAAGTTATCTACACCTAGAAGACTGATTATTTTATCAAGCATAAGACTAGAGATTCTTTTCCTTTTTGTTTTCATCCTAAAATCTAGAAATCCAGTCAAATGTGAAAGTGCAACTATGTAGCTTATGCAATAGATTCGAGTGAAAAATCGACTTACCTCTGAATCCTATACTTGACCCTTAGTAAAATTCTAGCAGTATAAGCAAACTTCTTCCCTCAGGGTATAACAAGAGAATGTTTGAGTCAAGTAGGTTTGTATTTGGTGGCTCACTCTCATTTGGTGCTACATATAGATTAGTACTACATAATCTAAATTCCTAAACTATCAAGTAAATTAACTCAGAGAAAAATGAGGAAAACTATGCTCTCTTTGGTTCCTTTGTATTCACTCTCTCTTTTTCCTTTTCTCTTCTTTTCTTTTATTTTAGTTTTTTTCTCGAGCTCAGAATCTCACTAGATTTATACATATAATCTATATTTGGTAGTCTTATGTGGCATTAACACTTTAATAAAGTTCCAATAATCCTTACACTCAGCCAGTATTCAGGTGGTCAGAAATACAAATAGCTAGATTAAGGCTGTATTTGGTGGATCGCAAATGTGGAGGGTGATGCTACCTCAATGTAATTGAAATAAATACTGAAAACTCATTTTTTCAGGTTTTCTTTTTCTAATTTTTTTTCTTTTTTTTAATATTTTTCTCTCTCTTTTTATCTATATATGTTTTTCTCCTTTTCTTTTATATCATATCAACATGACGCAATAGAGCACATGACATATGCAACTTTTATTCTAGAGGCATTATTGGGGATTGGTGGTGTTCAAGAGGATACCGAGTGGCTTATTTGGTGGAAGTACCTACTCTCGGCACCAGGAAAAGGATGGATACGACAACGTATTTTTGATCTTGATATCAATACCCTCCTTCAGCCGAGGATTTTGTAAAGGATAGTCGTAACTATCCACCTTAGTCTTAGTTTTATTAGAACTCGATCTCCGCATATTTACCTTATTTGGTGGCTATCAGAAATTCACACAAAATTCATACGTGGGAACTGAGAACAAAATTGTGCCTAACTTCGATTATCAATACCTAATTATCCAGAATTCCAGATTCCTTGCACTAATCTTAGAGCACCAGTAACATTCTAGTCTCATCTCATACTATTTGGTGGATTTTTAGAAGAAGATTCGCCTAACTCCATAACCACTGTCTAGGGGTTCAGGAAAGGAAGCACTGCTTCTTCTCAACAAATTAAAGACGTTTATTAGTCTTTACAATGAATCTATTGCAAAATCTACGTGTGAATGTGAAAATTGTATTGGATTCCAGATTAAAGGATTCACCTAAAGGATAAAATCCCTAATGCAACCTTTTGATAAAAATCTTATTGATGGATGCAATATATATATATATATATATATATATATATATATATAAAATTAACCTCTTATGATTGTACTTTAATATTGTTCCCTTATGGGGTTGCATTAAGCTTAGTCCTAATTCAGAACATAAAGGGAAGCGAATGAGTCAGAAATGGCTACTGCGGATAATTTCTTGCTCCAATGCAAACATTGGAGGTGGAGTCGGTTGTTCTTAACTTAAGGACCCTAAAGTACATTCAACATGCTACTTGGAGGTTTTTCTAAGTGTTGGCATCAAATTTTCAGTTTTGTTGTATACTACCCCCCATGCCTATGTTCTTGCATGTCCTCATGCATGAATATAACATAAATAAATTCTGACAGGGAGTAAGCGGGTAAAGATCACCTGGAATCACTTCTGAATTTTTCGTTCAGCATAAGCCAACCTAACGATATGCAATATGCAAAGAAATCTGCTGAAAGAAGATATGCTATGTATAAAATGGTATGCATATATGTATAAGTAGTTTAACACCTCTAGCTGGGCGAAACTTAATCACATGTCCTCAATGAAATTGATGACTTCGTCAACAGGAGGAGGTTCCTAAGCCATAAATGGCTTGAGGCGCTGGCCATTTACTGTAGAAACATGCCCAGATTTTAGTTCCATGATTTGGACCACCCTATTAGAATAGGGGTGAATCACAATGCATGGGCTAGTCCACTTAGACTTGAGTCTTCTTGCAAAGAATTTCAGACATGAATCAAATAACTAAACTCGCTGGTTAGGTGTGATTCCTTCTTCTGGATGTGGCGATCGTGAAAGACCTTCGTCTTATCTTTATAGATTTTTGCGTTCTCCTAGGCCTCCCACCGGATCTCTTCTAATTTAGTGAGCTGGAGCTTCCTTTCATAACCTTCCGTATCAGGGTTAAAATTACATTTTCGCACTGCCCAAAAGGCATGGTGCTCCAGTGATAAGGTTTTTACGCGATTTGTAATTAGGGTTTTTAAGATTGTTACAATGCACAAAAATCGTTTCACTTTTAAATTTTTAAGACCTAGATAGTGGAGTATCTAGGATCGTCCAAGGAGGCAGTTGTTGCAATTATAAATCTCTTACTTGAAAGTGAAAATCAACTTTCTTTTTGTATTTTTTTTATATATATTTTTGTTTGATTTTGAAATAATGGCAAACATGCGAAGTAGATGACGAGAAAGAGACTAACACCTAATTCACTACACTAACACTATAGTGACAATTAACTCCTCTCTCTAAGATCACCCTAGGCACGTGGAGGCCTAGGGTAATTAGAGAAGGGGGGTGAAAAAGGTGCTAGAAAAGCAAGAAAACAAACATGCAAGAGAAAGGCAACTTTTGTAATTAGGAAAAGAAAATGTTTTACAGAAACCCTAATAGAGGAATGCTTTTCCTACAAAATATCAAGGTACAAAATTAAAAATGCTAATTATCCTGATGATGTTGGTGAAGAAGAGAGTCCTTGCTCCAAGCTTAGTGGCTCTTAGGCTTGAAAAGAGCTCTCCAACTCCATCTTTGGTATGCACCTTCTTGGCAGGCCCTAGAAAGGGGGGGAGTGCCTACTTGACTCCTCCAAGGTGGAAGCTTCCACCTTAGTTGCTCCTCCAAGGGTGGGCGTGCACCACCCTTGTTCTCCTCCAATGCCTGGCCATCGTCCTTGAATGAAGAGTGTCTCCACCTTGGCATGGCACAAGGAAGAAGAGAGAAGGGGAAGATGGCACTAAGGGGGCGGGTAGGATGCCCCCTTAATCTTCTCTTCTTCTCCTTCCTTCACCGTGGGTTATAGGTAGAATTAAGGTGGAACATATACTAAGGGAGGATGATTTTTATGTGGTGGTTAGGAGGGATATATATAGGAAAGGAGGAGAGGGTTGGCGTGACCTTTGGATGTAGGGTTAGGATTGAATGGTGTAGTTAGGTGATCCTATGGCCACTAGGAGTTGATGCCAAGTGAAGGGTTGGGAGGGGGGTAGTTAAGGGGTGGAACCACCCCTTGGTGGATTTCCAAAATGGTGGTTATCCAGCTTATTTTGGCTCCAACTAGGTTAGGTTCTAGAAAGGGGGGTAGGTGCAGGGTGATGATGGCTTGAAGGGGTATGTGTAGGGTTAAGATAGGGGGATTTTTGGAGGGAAAAGGTGGTGCCAAGGAAGGTCTAGTTAGGGGCATTTTGGAACCACTTTTGTGGTGCCTTTTGGTGGTAGTTGAGGGGTGAAGAGATGTGGTTGAGGTGGCGCCAACATGGATTAGAGGTGGAGCTAGCTTAGGTGGTCTTAGGTGGGCTTAGTTGGTGGAGCTAGTTAGGTAGGGTTTTAGGGTGGTTGATGGCCAAGGGAGCTGGAGCTTAGCTAGCTTAGCTAGTAGTAGGGTAGAGGAGTAGGCATCTGGAGCTAGGGTTTATAGGAGAGGAGTTGGAGGAAATTGTCTAAAGCTGAACTAGAGTTGGTAGCTGCTGAAGAAGATGGCATGGACCTACTTTAGTTGGCTTAGCTTGCTTGTTCTTTGCTAGTTGCTAAGCCAAGCTAAAGCAAGCTGGCTTCTGCTAAATAATGCTGAGGAGAGCTGGGTCTGATATTCCTAGGGATGACCTAGCTAGTTAGAGTAGCTGAGGTAAGCTGAGTCCCCGGGAGCTGGACTTGAGCTTCTTGAGCTAAGATGAAGTCATCTTCAGCTGGCTGGAGTTGAGTGGAACTGGATGTAGCTGATCCTGAGCTGAGGTGAACTCCAGTCAACTCAGCTGAGCTAGCTAGAGCTCCCTGTGAACTGATGAGAGCTAAGAAGAGCTCGACTCAACTAAGTTGAGCTGGATCTGAGCTGACTTGAGCTAAGGTGAGCTGAGATGAGCTCTCTTCAGCTGCCATTCAGCTGAGATGAGCTGAATGGTGCTAGGATGAGCTAACCCTAGTCCAAGTGAGCTGGAGTCCAGCTATGGTAAGCTGGATTAAGTTGAGTTCCAGCTAGTTTGGGCTTCTCATTCACTAATTGCCTTCCTAAGTGGTAGGGTTCTGGGGATTTGGCAAGTTGTATAACCTTAACACTCACAAAAACACATTCAAAAGATAATAAAATGTAAAATGCATGGCTATCTAATTGATGCCTAAATGCAACCCAAAAACCCATTTGCAGAGCAAAATCCTAAGAGCTAGGTTTGTTTTAATGCATAAGAATGATGGTAAATTGGCATTTATCACATCCCCATACTTGTCTTTTGTTAGTCTCTTAGCAAAACTTTAATTTTTACAAAATGAAATTTTGGGAAATCTAATTTTTTTCAACTTTTGAGGAGAAAGAGATTACGGGAAAAAAGTTGATTCAAACATAGGAGGTATGGGATTTATTTTCTGATCCAAAAATTAGAAAAAATAGGATCAATATATCCTCCAAAAAATTCACAGATTAACCCCTTGTTAAATTGGAAGACTCAAAATTTTCACATTTAGGATTTTTCTGGCTCTTGAATCTGATTTGCAGCTTGCAAAAGCCTTTGAAACCTTGTGTCTGCACTTGCGAAAAGCCAACATTTATAAGTACGTGCTTTTGGTTTAAAACTTTTTACTTTTTTTTTTCTCTCCCCCATGCTTATTTTTAGCTTAGTCTTACAATAGATGTGTCGGGATCATCATTCCCGTTACCAATCCTCGAGGGAGCTCTGGCGCCATGACACCACCCAGGAGCTCACAATCCCAAAACACAATGCGGTGTAAAGGGACGCTCCAAGCAAACTTAAGCTCTTGCTTCGACACTATAGGTAGAGCATTGTTCAAGACACTTGAGCTGCAAAAATGCACTTCAATGCTCCATCTAAAGATATGAAATATAGATATAAAGTAGCGCCGAAACAGTAACATGTTGATGGACATCCTCAAAGGAGGCATTTTCCCCCTTTTCGATGGTGGGAACTTAAACCAATGATCTACTTCAGATTTTTACTATGGTCAAACAAGGGGGTTTTTCTAATTTTTAGTTGATTTTAGGTGTTGACTTGTGTGTGAAATTTGACACAAGAAGTTTTGCATGTGATGCAAGTTTTTGAATAAAAAACTAAGCCAGATACTTTCCATATTACAAAAGAGGATCAAGTCACCTAAACTGTCATGAGTTTAGGTGGAATTTTAGAGAAGGATATCTGATCTAGTCTAAAGGAAGACCCTAAAATTCTAATGATCAGATTCATATCCTTATCCCTAGTTTGTTAAAGATTAAATCCCATTGTACCACAACTGAGTTTTCAACCTTAGTTCCGATTTCAAAATTTTCCTCAAAATGTTTTCAACATTTTTACTTTTTTGGGTATGCAATCAAAAAACAAGAAAATGCAAAAGAAAAATGCATATTTTTAGGTTTTGAAAATCCTAAATTGATCATCAAAATTTTAAAAACAACCCCCATGCTTACGGTATGCAATGTCCTCATGCATTAAGAGGGAAAAGGGATCACCTTAGTGAAAGACGGTCAGGTTTAGGTTAATCAAAACCTGGAAAAAGAAAGAAAAAGAAAGTAGAAAAATGATGGGTTACCTCCCATCCAGTGCTATTTTTTACGCCATTCTGTTGGGTTTGAAGGTATGCACGGAAGACAGAAAATCATGTAAATAGTTGGACACCTGGATGCCTGCATAAAAAGGGTCTTCTTCAGGATCCTTGGAAAGTTGAGTGGTATAAAGATGGGGTTAAAAATTTGATGGAAAATGGTAGGTGTAACCCGAGTCTGGCCATGGTTTTAATTCAGGGTGAATGCCAAACTCGGGTGGGTCTGGTGGTAGGTCAAGGTGAAAGGGGGTGGGAGAGAAGTGATGAGAGGGTGGTGGGGTTAGTGTGCAGGGGTGGGTTGAGAGAAAAGTTGGTGGGTCAGAGGAATAATGAGGGGGTCATCAGGAATAGATTGTTGTGGAAGACAAGTCTCCGAGTCAAAGATTTCGCCAACCACTGATTCTGAGTCAGATTCCTCGAAAAATTTGTGGTCGGGAAGGGTATCTATCAACATTGTCTCCTCTACCAAATTTGAAATTTCTGTATCAGAGTCCACAAAAAATTTATCATCATGGAATCTCTTGGAGGATTTGAAAATATCAAGAGTGATAGTTTGGCCTACGCATGTGATATCCATTTTGCTTGTGTGGCAATTGATATTTGCCTTTGGAGTGGCCAAAAAGGGTCGTCCAAGAATTATTGGGGCATTCATTAAAGATTCGGGTACCTCAATGTCAAGGACCAGAAAGTTTGCGGGGAAGACACAATTCTGGACCTTGACCAAAACATCCTCGAGAATCCCACAAGGTTTGATTATAGATCGGTTGGCTAATTGAAGGGTAAACTCTACAGGTTTTAGTTCATCGATCTAAAATTCTTCAAATAAAATCATGGGAATGATACTAATTGAGGAACCAAGATCAAGGAGGACGCGATCAAAGCTAGTATCATCAATAATCACTGAAATTAATGGCACCCCCGGATCTTTCATCTTAGGAGGCAGCTTGCTTTGTATGACAGAGCTTACTGTCTTCGAAAGATATACCTGTCCTAGATTTTTGGCCTACCTTTTTGGAGTATAAATCTCCTTCAAAAATTTGGCATAGGCAGATATGTATTTGATGGCATCTAGGAGAGGGATATTGATTTGAACTTGCCCAAATAAATCCATGAGTTCTTTTGATGTGGGCTCAGATTTCTTTTTTCGATTAGTGGTGGTGTGGAGAGCTTATGGAAAAGGGATAGGAGTTGTGTCTTGAGATTTTTGTTTGTCTTTTTCTTCCCAATGTTGGAGTTCAAAGTCAATTTGCTTAGGAATGTGGATTTGACCAGGTTGTTGTGAAAGCCTGGGGTCAGTGGTAGTTTTCCCACTCCTCAATGTAACTGCATGTGTAGTCGGATTATTATGTGGAGGTGGGGAGGCCTATTGTTGTGAAAACCTGGGAGGCTGCTGAGGTGATGGATTTATGGGAGGTTGGTTATGAAAGTTTTGATTTCTGCCCGGATATTGGTTCCTAGGGTTGGGCATGGGTTGGGATGGAAGATGTCCTACAGGTCTTTGAGTAGGAGTAATCCTAATCTGATTATTCAGATTGTGTTGGTGCGAGTTACTTCTGTCATTCTTATTCTGCATATCCTATAGGATTTTCATCATCTGGGCATTGATGTCTTGTTGAGATGGCCTAAGAGGATAGGTCGGATTCGACCCATACCCACTAAATTGATTTGAAGTTTAGGGAGGAACTAGGTTATTCCAGGAGTGGTTTGGGTAATTCTTCTAGTTGGAAGAAATTTTAAATTGCTCCTAGAGGGCAGAAATATTTTGAGTGGGGTTAGGGTTTGGATAACTATCATTCCCCAGTGAATCATAGAAAGCCTCAGAATATTAGTAATAATCAGCAGGGGTAGTGTTGAGATTGTGCAAATTTTCTCTTCGTGGAATGTTAAGATGGGTTAGATGTGGACTGTGTGGAGCTTGGGTTGGTGTGGTGAGTCTTTCCATAATTTTCTTTTGATTTATTTGCATCTGGTAGGGTTTTTGTGTGATCAATTGAAGATCATCATGGGTTACAAGAATAGATTGAGTGCCTACTTCATGAACACCGAATTGTGGGTTTGAAGTTCTGCAAAATGTGTTCATGGAAGCTTGATTAAATGAGTTTTCACTCATTTCTTCAAATAGGTCGTAGGCACTTTCCACATCCATATTCAAGAAGTTGCCGCCACATGAGGCATCGACAAAACGTCGAATTTGATCTTTTAAACCATGATAGAAGATCTGCATGAGCTTCCATAAAGGAATCTCGTGGTGCAGATGATGTAAACACATTTATTAAGGGTAAAATGCCTATTCATGCATGTTCCTAGGCTTAGATTTGCATTGCATGTTATAAATATTGCATAGCATGCATTATTCTGAATTTAGAGTAGTTGTATATAATTTAGGTTAATTGCATCCTTTTTGTGGTTAGGAGAGAAGGATATTTATTTTGGATCCTCGGATTGACGATCTGACCGTACGGATCTGATCAAGACGACGATCGGAGTCCAACGCCTCTGAAATCGCCTCGATCGGAGTTCCGTAGCACCATATGTAGTCCAAGGAAGATCAACGGCCAAGGGAGTAGGAGACATAATTTTGAGCTTCAAATGATAAATCTAACCACGTGGATGGATTCGAGTAGACGATCGCAGCTTAACGGCGTGAAAATTAACTTAATCCGACCTCTGTAGCAGCCCCTACAACAAGAAGAAGATGGACGGCCCAGACTGCGCCACGTGGCACAGCCCAAGCCGCCAATGCACACACGCAGCATTGTACGAGCGCAGCAGCACAGGTGCACGCGCGGGCACACAGGCGCGCATGCGCACAGCACAAGCGCGTGGGCGTGCGTGCACACGCGCACGCGGCAAGGCAGGAGCGGCACCAGCGCAACGTGAGGTGGACTACAGCGACGGATGAGCTGGACTTACAGTGATGCTTACAGCCGTCGGTAATTCATCACATGCCAGCAAAGCCAGCTGTGGGCGCTAGCAGGCAAGAGCTGCCTACAGCAATGTTTCCAGCGACGGCCTGGATGTCACTAATGGTCCCATACCGATTTTTGCCTCTTCTCCACCACTATAAAAGGACCTTCACCCCCTCCCTTCCAAGCCATCTCTACCTACTCTACTCCCACCTACTCCCAAGCCCTAGCAAGCCTACCAATGCTCTATTAGAGCTTATTCTCAAGCTCCCAAGGTGCTTATTAGTGTAGCGACCTCTGCCCCACCAAATACTCCTCCAACTTCCCATCTCCCTTCATAGGTCACCTTGGAGCCATCTTCTCACCTCCATTCTGGTAGCAGATCAACTCTGTCTTCTCACCTCCACTCTGGAGCCACGCTGAAGCTTTTCTCAACTCAACGTCCTCCAGCATCTCACCTCCGTTGTCCCGCTCCTCACCTCCTTCGTCCGGGCTTCCGCCAGGTGCCTTCGTCTCACCGAACAGTCGATTTGGGAGATTTCCTCTCACCTCCCTCTCTTTATATGCTTTCATAGTTTCTTGTAATTGACATTAGAAGTAATATATATCAGATTTGTTCCAGATCTCTATCTTGTGATACGTTTGCTTGATTTCTTTTATTTCAAAAATACAAAAAAAAATAAAACCCCAAAATACCAAAAAGAAACGAAACGAAGCACGATTTTCAAGTAAAGTAAACGTCGCCTCCCTGTGTTCGACCCGGGACTCCCTTGGAGTTTCAATATAAATTTTATTTGATCAACGTGTTTTGCAACTACGCGATAGGTTACTTGTAACCTAGATTTCTAACACGTGAAACACGCTGGTATAGACCTGGATAGGTTGTGTTAATATGGTGATTTAATCGTTGAAATGCGTATAGTGGTTAACCTAAATCGAGCCTAACCATTTCTTTACAAAATTTTTTTAACCTGGCCTACTTGATTTTATCTTGGTCACTTTTAGGCCCAGGGTCAAACTCAGGGAAGCGGGGTTAGAGGTAAATAAGTTTCTACGCCTTTCCTACAACGAATCTCTTCCATTCGTTTATTATGTTTTTGGTGTTTTTCTATTTAAGATTTTTTTCTAATAATTTTTATCCTTGAGGTACACCCTCAAAATCAGGTTCTTGGCTTTGAGCCAAATTAGGGTTCCCAAAACTGGTCTTGCTATTCGCAAGACTGAGTACCTGCAAGTCAAGGATTATCTTTTCTCTTTTGTATATTTTTTTTATCTTTTTTCTGGTAGGAAAGAGAAACAGAAATAAAGTAAATATAGTATATATATATGTATATATTATATATGTATATAGGGGTGGGGGTGGAGTTGGAGATGGCGTGTAGCACGGTGTCGAGTCGGTCGTCGTCTAGGAAGATGCAACCAACAGGACAAAGTGCCGCGTGGAGTGAAGGATGGATGGGTGGAAGATGTGTGCGAAGATGCTTTCTGTACGCGTGTATCGGGGAATATCAGCAACTGGTGCAGATATTCCCGCGATACAACGTATGGTGGGTAATATGAAAATATATATATATGTATGTATATATGTAAATATATATCTATATATATATATATGGTTATAATTATATAGGTGTATATGTAGTTATATATATATATATATATGTACATATATATAGATATGTAAATATATGTATAGATAGATATATGTATATATATATATATATGTATATGTATGTATATATAACTATATAGATGTATATATATATGTGTGTGTGTATATATATATATATATATATATATATATAGATATATAGTAATATATGTATATAGATATATGTAGATATATATATATATGTATATATAGTTATAGATATATATGTATATGTGTATGTATATTTGTATATTTGTATATATGTATAAATATATGTGTATATATATGTATATATACTTGTACTTAGTTGTATGAGTAATAATATATGTATAGATATATATATATATATTTATACGTATATAAATATATGTATATATGTAAATTTATATGTGTATATATATATATATAAGTATATATATATATATGTGTGTGTGTGTGTGTGTGTGTGTGTGTGTATGTATGTATGTATGTATGTATATATAATTATATATAATTGTATAGGTACTAATATGTATATATATATATACATATAAATATATATAGGTATATATATATAAAAGTGTGTATATGGGCATGTACAAGTGAGAGTGTGTGTGTATGAGAGTGTGTGTGTGTGTGTGTATGTGTGAGGTGAGTGTCTGTGAGAGAGAGAGAGAGAGAGAGAGAGAGTGTCTGCTTAGGAGGAAGGCGAGTTAAGTCATCCGGAGGCAGCGGGCGATGTCTGATGCCAACGCGCAGGCGCAGGCGAGTAGGCGCGCGAAGACGTGCGTGCGCGCAGGAGGGAGTGAGCGCGAGGGGAAGGATCGCAGTGAACTGCGCTGCACGAAGAGGCGGACGCTGAAGCGGGCGAAGATGCAGGCGCAAACAAGTGCGGGCGAAGGCTTACATGGGAGCGGGCGCTGGAGCGAGTGTGGGGAGAGACACTGGCGTGGGCTAGCGAAGGTTGCAGCACGGAGAGAGAGTGCCTGGTGACCGGAAAAGTGAGAAACTTTCCGGTCACCGCACTGTAGCAGTGTGAGATCGCAGCTACAGTGTAGGGTCAAAAAGTTGATCGGCTGGCGCGCGTGAAATCAGCTGGGCCGCCGGCGGAGCTTTGCGGCAAGGCCCGCGGAGAGGGGCGAGGGCCGCCTGCAGGCACGTGCAGAGGGTGCGAAACAGGCGCCTGAGGCGTGTGGAGGCCTGCGCTGCTGCTGGCTGCTGCTGCTTCTGCTTGAGCTTCTGAGCTTGAAGCTCCTACGGCAATTGTGCAAATGGCTGAACGACAAATTCAGAGAAGAGAACCACCACGCCCACCGGCTCTTTGATGAGCTGGGCAGTGGTGGGACTCATAGTGGTGGTTGTGTACCACTGTGAGTTGCTCCTGCCCATAGCATGGCTCTTCAAGGAGAAGAGAGGCTGCGTATGGAGGGGAGAGGGGAGGAGGCGGCCTGGAAGGGAAGCTGCTATGTTGGGTCTTTTGTGTGGACCAGCTCAGCCTCAAAGAAGATGGCTGGGCTCTTTTTAAAGACGATGGATGCATGCACAGCCATGCCATGGCTGTGCATGGCTGTGCATGTGGCTGCAGGGCAAGCTTGCTGCAGAGCATGGCGTGAAGACGATCAAGCCATGCCTTGCAGCTGTGGAGAAGAAATTCAAAGTCAAATAAAGATAAAAATAAAGATGGTGAATTTACGAGGTAGCACTTGAGGAAAACATTAATTTCAAGGCCATTTTTTTCACTCTCCTCCCCTCTTAAATAAATGCATGCATGCATTTATTTTTACAAATGCGACTATGGATACCTAATATAGACAGGTAATGCTTGGAAATAGCACAAGATGGCACAATTGTTGGTGCATTTTTGCTGTGCAATCATACCCCCATGCCTATCTTTTGCTAGTCCCTAGCAAAACATTTTTGTATTGTATTTAGGAATGATCTTTAAGCTGAAGAATTTTTTTTTTTGAGGAAACATAGGTGTGTTTATTGTTGGATATTGTGAGAACCAATTGCAGAGAAGACTACCAGTACTTTAAGTCTCACATGACATAGACCATCTCTCAACTAACGAGGACTCTTGATATTTAAACCTTAAGTACGATTTCCAAGATCTAGGAGGTTTTTGCCGTACTCGAGAGCTCAAGAGATTATGGCTTGTGCTTAGTGAAGGATCAAGACTGACCAGATGAACATTAAGACTCAAGCCCAAGGTTTCATGAATTTTTAAGTGCAGGTTGGTCCCAATTTCAGCTCATGCCTTTGGATTGACCCTTAAAAAGATGACGGAAAACTCAACTCCCATTTTATAACATTTGTGGCTCAAAGAAAGCAGGGTATTTGTAACTTGCCCTAAAGAACTTTTGTAGGGGGAAGACTTTACAGATATTTGCGAGATATACTGACTTATTTGCATCTTTTTTTTTTTGAAACACATGTCAGTATATCTCTTACAACATTATTTGGAGGAGCACACTTTTCTTTTGGTGGGAGAGTTCCTTTTTGGTGGAAAGTCTCTCCTAAACACAAGACTAAAGCCTGGGATAAAAAGTCTACTTGCACGCACAGGTAAGGACTCCACCTTCCCTAATGAACACTAGGGTTGGATCTTATGTTCACTTGGTCTTTCTTGATATGTGTAGTGTGAACCAAGATTACTTAGGCTCTCGAGTAGAAGCAAACCAACGGATCCTGTACTGATGTCTCAGGTACAAGAATACGTCCTTAGTTAGGAGAGATATTTATCTATCTTGTCAATGCTCAAGTGAATTAAGCTGAGCCTAAATGAATCAAGCTTCTGTCGCCTGGAAAGTCTTCAAAACAGTGGTTGAATATCCATAAACACTTATTGTATTTTTGTTTCAGCCTTCAGATCATTACTAAACACCTTTTTCTTTTACATATATATAGATAGATGGAGCCTGCATGATACCATAAAATACCCAGATCCTATGGATGCCTATCCACCCCCCCATGCCAAACGATGCTATGTCCTCATATGCGTGCAGGGCAGGGTAGAGGAAGGAAGAAAGAAAGATTGGTAACGAGAGCTGAGGTGTTGGGTATACAGCAGGGTGGTAGGATGGGTGGATGGTGGGTAGTGAAGTGAAAAGTGTAGTGAGCGTGATAGTGGCGGAGTGTTGTTGGGGTGACTCTCAACGAGCGTTGAATTTAACGTCCCCAGCTAGACTCAGAATAAGGCACAAAATTATTTACCCTCCAGCAGGGCAACAGTTTCTCCAACGGGGGCAGGTTCATGAGTAAGATAGGGTTTCAAACACTGCCCATTGACGAGTCGATTGTTCGCTTTAAAGTCATTTGTAGTTTTATGTGGTGGAAAAATTGACTAATCAATAATTAGTATAACCACTCAATTAGGAGCGGGTCGTGTCCATAGGGAGGCAATGATGTAATAATATCTTAGTTAATTCGAATTCGTTCAATCTCGTGAGAAATCCGTAGTCAAATCTGACATGAAATGCGACGGAAAGAAGATGCACAATATCTTGAAAACATAAGGGTAGATGTGCAATTTTTCCTCACTAAAATATTCAATAAACATGTGATGATTTTATGCAATTTTCCATTGACATGTATTAAAGAAAATTTGTGCACATTTAAATTCCAAAACCAATGTCAAACAATGTTAATTACAAAAGCCATCCAATTGTAAGAGAACTTGAGTATGAAGTTGTAAATTTTACCACAATAAAATATTCATAAACCAAAATTCTTTTTCCTGGCAATGGTATGAAATGTAATAACTAATTAACTCCATAACAGAGCATTTTACCTCTCTCCTCCTCGCGATCGGGAGAGAGGTTCAATCGAGGAGAGGTTCACACAGGTGGGTGGTTGAAGCGAGGCCGTCGCGGTGGTGGCAGCCGCACATCGAGCGGTGGCTGGAGTTGGCCGGACGGAGCTCCAGCGAGAGTGCTGCCAACGGCTCTGGAAGAGGGGTCACTGTGCGCGCACGTTAAGAGCTGCTGCAGGTGGTGCACATGCACGTACTAGTGTTGCGGGTGTGCTGGAGTTGATGCTGCTACAGGCGATAGGCGTGGCGCGGGAAGGCTGCAACTGCTGCTGGAAGCCACGGGCACGCTACAGATGAGCAGGGAGCGCTACAGCAGGCAGTAGGCGTGAGTGCATTGGAGAAGTGCTGCAGGCTGTGCGCGGTCTGTAGGCACACTTATGCAGCCAGATGCGCGCGTAGGGAGGAGCGCGAGCCTGCTGCATGCGTGAGTGGTGCACTGGAGGTGGTGCTGCTGTAGGCAGTGTGCAGTCTTATGCAGCTGGGGCGCAGCAGGGTGTGCAGGAGCTGATGCTGCTGCAGGTAGTAGGCGTGGCGCGGGAAGGCGCAGAAGGAGTGGGTGCGGCTACAGGCTGGAGATGATGCAAGTGTGCTTGGGCTGGTGGTTGGCGTTGGAGCGGATGCTGTAGGAGGTGGGGCGGAAGTGTGCAGGCGATGCACGCACAGAGAAGAGCGTACGGTGTTCGCGAGCTTGGCGCTGGAGCGCTGCAGGGTGTGCGCGTGGCTGCTGCAGGAGGTGATGCAAGTGTGCAACCGGAGGGGCACGGGCGTGGAGGGAGCGGCCGGTTGCTGTTGGAGTGTGGGTCGAAGCTTCAAACGTCCGGGAAATTTCCCAGACGTCTTAACTGACTGAGAAGATGAAAATGCAGTGGCTGTGGCGGTGGTTGTTCGTGACGATGGCAAGGGAGATGCACGCTGAGGTGCTCACGGTAATGCGGACGATCTCCGAATGGCGGTGTGGCCTGTCACACCACATGCCCATGGTGGTGGAGGGTCGTCGCCGCGGTTGAGGCTGGCGGTGTGGAATGGAAGAGAGAAGAACTCTCTGCACAGTGGTGGGTCGGTGGTGGAGGCCTCGTGAGCTTAGCTGCCTCCTCCTCTCTTTTGAAATCAGCTGCCTGACCAGATCCAACACATCCGCTCCTCCTTGATTGGGTTCTTCACTGTGGCAGCTGGAGGAAGAAATGCAGCCGTTGAACGTAGAAGAAGAATAAAAAATAATGATAAAATATTATGGTTATTTATATACAAACGCTCAACTTTTATGTTAACCTAAATTAATGCATGCAATGTACCTAATTAGTTAACTAATGCAATTCTAAGTTAATTCTAAATGCATTTAAATATGAATAAGATGCATGAATTATGTAATTGAATTAGAAATATGAATTAATCTATTTACATCCAAATTTATGTTAAATAAATGTTAGAATTAACCTAATGTCTAGGCACTTAAATACTTAAATAGCTCACAAATATGGGCTAATCACCCATTGACCATAAATTTATTCCCAGATTTGGGATCTTCAATCTCAACGGCCCCGTTGGGAAATGGTCTCAAGACCAGGAAAGGACCAGTCCATTTGGACTTTAGTTTCCCAGGAAAGAATTTGAGCCAGGCATTGTAGAGCCAAACTTGTTGAGATGGCTCAAATTCCTTCCGTCGAATACAACTGTCGTGAAAAACCTTAGTGCGTTGCTTGAAAGTTAAGGCAGAATCATAGGCTTCACGACGGAGCTCTTCCAGCTCCTGGAGTTGGAGTTTCCTTTCTCGACCACACAGGTCTGGGTCGAGGTTACATTGGTGAACCTCCCAATAATCGCGGTGCTCCAACTCCACGGGCAAATGACAAGGCTTCCCGTAAATGATTCTATAAGGAGACATGCCAAGGAGAGCCTTGAAGGCGGTCCGATATGCCCAAAGTGTGTCAATCAGCTTGTCAGACCAATCCTTACAGACAGGTCGAACTGTTTTTTGGAGAATTTGCTTGATTTGCCGGTTCGACACCTCTTCCTGGCCATTCGTTTGAGGATGATACGGGGATGCTATACGATGGTGAACTCCGTATTTCCACAAAAGTGCCCAAAAAGAAGCATGGGTAAAGTGGCTTCCTTCATCTGAGATAATGGCTCAAGGGATCCCAAAGTGCGCAAAGATGTGGTCATTGACAAATCGAGTGGATATAACATGGTCAGCATGGTGTGTGGGAATAGCCTCGATCCATTTCGAAACACAATCCACAGCCACGAGGATAAATTCAAAGCCGTTGGAAGGAGGAAAGGGACCCATGAAATCAATTCCCCAAATGTCGAAGATTTTCGCAGCTAGGATGGGTTGCAAGGGCATCATGTCATGTTGTGACATTGACTCTAGCGACTGGCACCTAGTGCAATGTTTGGCATAATTGTGTGCATCCTGGTGAAGGGAGGGCCAAAAGAAACCGCACTGCAACACCTTGGCTGTAGTTTTCCTCCCAGAGAAATGGCCTCCGCAGGCCTGATCGTGGCAGTAGGATAGCACACTGGGGAACTCGCTGTCAGGAATACAGTGACGGATAATTTGATTAGCACCTATTCGAAAAAGAAGTGGATTATCCCAGAAATAATACTTTGCTTCTGCCATGAGACGCTCTCGCTGGTTTTTAAGCCATCCACGTGGAAGGGATCTAGAAGCAAGGTAATTGGCAATGTCGACATACCAAGGTCCACTTGCCACATTAATTGCCAATAGGTGCTCATCAGGAAAAATCTCATTAATCGGCAGAGTAAGTCCAATATGGTTAGGGTCTAGTCTTGAAAGATGATCAGCCACAACATTCTGGGCTCCGGCCTTATGGCGGATCTCAATGTCAAATTCTTGGAGTAGAAGGATCCAACGAATCAATCTAGGCTTGGCATCCTTCTTGTGCATGAGATGGCGAATGGCCACGTGATCAGTGAAAACAATAACATGTAAGCCCAGAAGGTAAAAGCAGAATTTCTCCAGCCCAAAGACGACTGCCAGTAGTTCTTTTTTAGTGGTAGTCTAATTATGCTGGGTCTCATCCAACGTCTTACTAGCGTAGTACACCACGAAGGGGTGTCTATCGCCTCTTTGTCCTAGGATGGCTCCGACTGTAAGGTCGGAAGTGTCACACATGAGTTCAAAGTCGAGGTACCAATCAGGTGGCTGGAGAACAGGGGCCTTGGTGACAGTATTATGCAGCTGCGTGAATGCTCGTATGCTGTCGGGGCCCATATCAAAGGGTATGTCAGTTGATAAGAGATGAGTTAAAGGTTGAGAAATTTTGTAGAAATCTTTGATGAATCTCCTATAGAAATTGACGTGTCCTAGGAAAGAGCGGATTTGTTTGACAAAGCCAGGCACAGGTAAATCAGCAATTACATCAAGCTTAGCTCTATCAACCTCGATACCCCTATCGGAGATGATATGCCCGAGAACAATTCCCTCGTGTACCATAAAATGACTTTTTTCCCAAGAAAGCATGAGTTTTACATCAATACATCTCCTAAGGATACGACTCAGGTTGGCAAGACAGTCATCGAAAGATGGTCCAAAGACCAAAAAGTCATCCATGAAGACCTCGAGAAAGTCACCCACCATGTCATGGAATATCGCCAACATACATCTCTGGAAGGTTGCTGGCACATTACAAAGTCCGAACGGCATCCGTCTAAATGCAAAGCTGCCGAAGGGGCAGGCAAAGGTGGTTTTCTCTAGGTTTCGGGGGTCAATTGCCACCTGGTTATATCCTGAGAATCCATCCAGAAAATAGAAAATTTTAATTTCCGCTAACCATTCCAGGATTTGGTCAATGAAAGGTAGCAGAAAGTGATCTTTCTTAGTTGCAGCATTGAGTTTCCTATAATCTACACACACTCACCAAGATGTAGGAGTGCGTGTAGGGATGGATTCACCCCTGTCATTGACACGGATGGTGAGTCCCACCTTTTTGGGCACAACGTGAATCGGACTCACCCAGGGGTTATCGCTGATCGGGTAGATTATACCTGCATCCAACCACTTACTAATTTCCTTCTTAACGACCTCCCGCATGTTAGGATTGAGACGTCGCTGCATCTCGCAGGAAGGTCGAGCCTCCTCCTCCATATATATATGGTGAGTGAGTAGGAGGGGCTAATGCCAAATAAGTCTGATAATGACCATCCAATGGCTGCCTTGTGTTCCATAAGGACCTTCGTTAGTTTTCACTCTTGCTCCCTGGTCAATTTTGAGTTGATGATTATGGGGAGAGTTTCATTTGGTCCCAGGAAAACATACTTAAGTGTACTAGGCAGCTCTTTCAGTTCGGGAATGGATGGTGAAAGATCTGGCATTTCTTAGGACAAGAGTGTCCCAGGCGGATCAGAAAAAAGTAAGGAGGAAGAAGTTGGCCCTCATATTGGCCAAGAAGAGGGGCTTCTTGGATAGATGGATCCAAAAAGGAATAGCCCCAGTGAGTAGTATGTGGGCTCAAGGTCCCAGTGTGGAGTTGCAACTCCGCCTGATTTGGCGGGAAAGAAAGGGCAATCCGGTCTTCAAGAGTGTGACCGGCGGTGAGTAGCCCGGATATGACTCAGACCACGAGGTATGGGAAGCGGAGAAAACATCGTCAGAAGTTTGTCCAGGAGAAGGTACGGGACAAGGGAGGGATAGGGGAACGTCACAATATGTGTCGATCAGGTAATCGTCAATGTTTAAAGGCAGTTCGCAGCAGTCAGAATAGGTCCCAATTAGTCTGATACATGCGCTGACGGCCATGTCCTCATCAGACGTGTCATCCTCGATGTAATCGTAATCAAAGTTCTTGGCTTCCTTGAAGATGTTAAGCTTGAGCTTTTCAGATCCAACGGCAATCTCAATACAGCTCGACTCGTAGTCGATATGGGCACGGGCTGTGGCCAAGAAAGGTCCACCAAGGATGATCGGACAATCAGAAAGTGAGCTAGGAACTTCCATATCTAAAATAAGAAAGTCAACAGGAAAACAGAGACTGTTGACCCTAACCACCACGTCTTCCACCACACCCTTTGGGATTTTGACAGAATGATCTGCCAACTGTAACGTGACAAGGGTGGGTTTCAGATTTCCCAAGGAAAATTTTTCGAGCATGATGGTTGGTATAAGATTGATGGAAGATCCTAGATCAAGCAGGGCATGGTTAAAATTGTAGCCTTGGATGCTACAGGAAATAAGCGATGTGCTTGGATCTTTCTGCTTTGGTGGTAGATTTAACAGTATAGCACAACTAGCATGAGGCGAGAGAACCACCGGATTCTTAGTTTTCTTTGACTGTCGCCTGGGTGTTGTGTAGTCTTTGAAAAATAGGGCGACAGTAGGTATGTGGTCGATAGCCTCGAGCAGGGGTACCTTGATTTCAACATCTTTGAACAAATTACGCAAGTTATCGAAGGCCTGCGTATCCTTCTTCTTGCCTTTTGGCTCCCTCAATAGAGCCTCAGGGAATGGGACTGATTCTGGCACCAATTTGGGTGTATCGTCATCTCGCGGATGCAGTGCGCATCCTAAATGAGAGGGCGATGAAGAAGACGGACCAGGATCAGGTCGAGGTGGATCGACAGTCTGCTTGCCGCTCCTCGTAGTGATCGCATTGGACGATGCGGGTCCAGTGGGAGCATAAGGCGGAGGAGGGTTCGCAATAGGGACATAAGAGTGAGGTGCTGCAGAGGGATTAGCCTGAAATCCTAGTGGAATGTTCGGAGCCTGCAGAATTTGATGAACTTGCCGCTGAGAAGGTTGTACCTGTGGTTGAGGACCACATGGTACGAAATTTCGCAGGTTGGGAATAGGTTGGGCTGGAAGAGTGCCCTGAGATCGAGTTGCCATGCATAGTTGACTGATCTCAGCATTCTGCTGCGTCAATTGGTGCTAAAGAGAGGTCATGTTCTCTTCATGGCACTTTGACAATTCCATCATCGTTCGATTCAATTTATCAAGAGGACTTGTTGCGTGTTCCGCTTGCAATACGCAAGGACCCGATGGTGGATTCGCCATAGGGTTAGACTGAGCCCTTAGGATGACGGGTGTGGACGGTCGCATTGGTCCACCCGCGGGGGTTTGGCACTGTGGGTTGTTGGACCATGCGAAGTTCGGATGATTTCGCCACCCTAGGTTATAAGTGGCAGAGAATGGGTTGTTTATGATGAGAGCCTCATCATGAGCCATAACTAGCTCATTTTGACCCAACAAAGAAGATAAAAGCTCCAACATAACCTAGAAGAAGACTTAACTGAAGGAACAAGTGCTCTGAGAAGAAAACATGAAATAAAGGTTAAAACTGCAATTTTACCATTGCAGTACATAAACGGGATTTCTCAGAGGCAAAACATAGGTCAAATGGTCTAAATGAGATAAAAAGTGGGTTGAGTCAATCAGAAATGGGTTTATGTGCAATCTAGGAATTAAATGACACTTGGTAACCCTAAAATAGACCCGCTTAAATTAACAAGGTTCTGGTCAGGATAAAAATCAAGTAAACCCTCTAAAAATCATGGAAAAATATCCTCTAGGGTTCAGAACACTCAATTTGGCCCTTGGAACCCAGTTTGACCTAGATTAGGGTCCTAACTCTTCAAGTAACATAATTTGGGTTTTTTCACAAAATTTCCAGTCAAACGAGGTCAAACCTAAAATCAACTTCACCATTGGATTCCTTAGGTCAAAATTAGGTTTGTACCAAAATTTGGACCTAAGGGGAGGTCATCTTGGCCTACTTTGCAATTTAGTACACCCAAATCATAATTTGGTCCCTATCTTTTGAATATATTTGCAGAAAGCCCCCTAAGTTCCTCGCCACCTTTGCAATCAAGTGCTTCCGCCATTGTTAGGGCAGAACCGATCTCCGGCGAGGTTTAGAGAGGGATTCCTCCCCAATCCCTCAGAGATTCCCTCCCAGAAATGGAAGGGAGATTCCCTGAGGAATTCCCTTCCATCTACGGCCAATCACAATCTCTGGTGTGAACGCAATCTCTCGTGCAAACGCATGAGGGATTTGGGTATCTTAACCTCTTTCCTACTCCGGCGAGCAATCAAAGGCAATGGCGTGCCCTCCACACCCTGAATGACTGGCCCAGTGCCTATATAAGAACCCACACCTCCGGCCGCTCATCTTTAGCTTGATTTGGCCGAGTTTCCACCTCCAATTCATCTCCTCCTGCCCGGCCAAAGTTCCCAGCAAGCTCCGGCGAGCCCCCTCCCCTCGCTCTTCGCTCTGCCACAAAATGAGTGGCAAAGTTATCTTCCTGACTCTCCTCCGCGTCGCGCAGTACCCGCGCACGCCGCCTCAGCCCCGTCATCGCCGCCGTTCTTCCCCACTGGGCAGCGTCTTCTCTGGCGACAACAGGTACAGCTGTCCGCCCTCCGTCCTCCTTCGTCCATACAATTAGGTTAGAACTATTCCCCATAGTCCCCTCTCTCTTTTCCCCATGTTATCTCATCTAATCGACCCTCGACCGACGCTGACCACCCTCATCTTCCACATCACCGACCGACCTCCGGCGAGCCGCTCCCACCATTCCGCCCCTCCACACGGCTCGCCGACCATCTCATAAGCTCCGCCGCCCCACCAGGAACACATTCCACCCCTCCACTGCCACTCCGCACCTCCACAGTAGCCCCCCGAACAATCCCACACCTCCGGCCACAGGTTGACCTAGGCACGCACGCCTAGGCCATCCTACTGCCTGCAGCACCGCGCATCATCTTCGCCGTGCCACGGCGAAGGTGCTCAGCTAGTCTGATTGGGCCAATAGGCCGTTCTTGTGTATGACAGGTTGCAGCTCCTACCGCCATTGACGGTCGAAGCAGCAAGAAGCTCCGTAGCAGCTTCAGGTGCCAGGGCTCCCAGGCTGCAGGTGCAGCAGGTTCACGTGAGTGTTGCAAAGCGATTGAGGCCAGCAAGTCACGCTGCGAAGCCAGCAGTTGGGGCAATTGCAAGACGAAAGCTCTGCGGGTGCGCGCAAAATCAGGACTGACCAGATAGTCCCACATCGTGGAATCGCAAAACACAGGTATAGTATAAATTGTTTTTGTGTTTTAAGCTTACTGCCTCCGAAAGCACAGGGGTGAGGTCCCTCACTTGCCCTCACACCCGTCTCGTCCGCGGTTTCATCTCGCGGATCTGGCGGGATTCGACCTGACCCAAACCCACGCACTCCTCGCGCATCACCACCTGCAGGTGCGCCTGGTCCCGGGTGCGAATCCGACCCGATTATCCGTGTGGTTCTGGGAGAGCGTGTTTGAGTGAATTGCTGAGAGAGAGACGCGCAGGTAGAGGGAAAGGGGGTAGGTTTTGCTCTTTGTAGGCACAGGCTGAACGTTGAGGAAGAAAGACTTGGCCGCGAGAAGGAAGAAGGAAAGGCAGGAAGAACAGAAGGACCAAAGGAGAAGGAAGGCAAGGCAGAGAAGAGAAGGAGGAGGAAAGAAGCCTTCGCAGGAGAAGAAGGAAGGCAAGGCAGAAGAAAGACTGCAAAGATCAGAAGAAGAAAGAAGGAAGCGCAAGGCAGGAGAAGAAGCCTTCGCAAGAAAAGAAGCCAAGCAGAAAGAGAGAAGAGAAAGAAGAAGAGAAGCCAAGACAGAAGACGAGGAAGAAAAAGAGTCTGCAAAAGAAGAAAGAAAGCAAGATCAGAAGAAGAAGAATAATCAAAAGGAAAAGGGAAAACACTTTTAAGACGTCTGATCCCAAGATCAGACGTCCAATTTGACTCTTTTGTCTGAATTATTTTTTTAGATACCTCTGAATTCCAGTTTTGAGTAAATTAGAGTGTTCAATTACATTTTGATTAGTAGTAAATTCCATTTGCTCCCTGTGTTCGACCTCGGATACTCCAGTTTTCAAGTAATAAAATTCTCTATTTGTTTGAACGCTTTGTCGGCTATACTACAACGTCATATTCTCTTTAAAACCCGCACAAAAGCGTTACGAACATTTTGGCGCCGTTGCCGGGGAGCAACGCGCAATTTACCACTAGTTTGTACATTCTTTTTATCATATTGAACACTAACTTGCCCTACTTTGCTTTGATTTGATCTTGCAGGTACTTCACGAGAAAATCTCTCCCGCAAGTCAACCACTCCAGGGCAGGTAATTTCTTTTCTTCCTTAATCATCCCCTAATCTTTGAAAGACAAAAGGAAGAAAATCAATTTAGGATCAATTGCCTTCTTTATATAGTAATCACCATCTCTAAGGCAAAACATTTCCTGATTTTGCGAAAATTTCTGCAAATATTCTTGAAGTTAGAGTGATTTTCTTTAGATTCCATCCCACAAATTCTTGTGCCCAATTGAAATAACGCTTAATCTCGGCGGACCACACACTTCTTGTTTATAAGACCAAAGAGAACTTTTGTGAAAAAGAAAAAGAGGATTGAAAATAGAACCAAATTAGGGCTTCCACATTAGGGTCTTGAAGCGCTAGTCACACATGCCTGTATAAAAGGAAATAAACCCTCCTGCATCAGTGTGCTACCCAAGCCCTTGATTGAAGAGAGCTAAATAAGACAAACCCTAAAATTGAGCTCTAAAATCACTTGAATCTTAAAATTTTTGGACCTAATAACCTAGGAGTCAAATCAGGGTGATCTCTAAGCTCCAAACTTAGAATCATTCTGCCATCTATAGGACAGGTCAGGTGAAGTTGACCCCTTAGGTCAACCAACCTCTAAATTAGGTCACAATACCAAAAACATCTAAAGTTCAAGTGAGAACCCTAAAAGCACCTTTGAAATAAAAAGTGATAGACTTAAGAGGTCAAGGTTCCCATTCTGATCTACCTGGAATCTCAGTGACAAGAGAGGTTGGGTGGGGGAAACCCTGTAACCCGTAGGGATGCTCTACCATGTAGGGGTCTTTGCGGGACTCTCCCTCTCTGGCTGCCCAGGTAATTCTCAGGTGGACAATCTTCTGATCCAGGGTTCCATCTGCCCCGAACCTCCATAGTCATCCAAACATCTTTGGGTGTCTTGATTGGGTCAAGAACATCTCCAGTCCCTCATCTTTTCTCTTTAGAGCACACATACACATTTTCAGTGGGACTCGTTATTCAGATCTAATCGCTTCATAACACATCGTGATTCATAACTTGATTCTACATCTTGACTCCACCACCTGATCTAAACATGCAGCCAAACCACCTAGGACTACCATTCAATAAACCTGAATATCAGAGATCCATGAGAGATAAAATGATTGAGGATGCCATGAAATTCTATGAAAATGAAGAAACCTCAACAGCAGTAGAAAACATTCAGGTTGATGTCCCAACAACCACAACCTTTGCCATAACTTGTGCCCAAGTACTATTAGTAGAAGCCAACAAAGGATCAACCCGTGACTTGCTCATTACTACATACATTGAGATAGAAAAATTGCACAATAATGAATACCTTCAATGTATGACAAATCCTCGACTTTAGAAGCAACACCAAGATAGACTTGAAAAGTGGGAAGAGATAATGAGATTAGTAAAACAAGTGATTGATCAGAAATACCTGTACATACCACCAATAGAGGATGAACTATCTTGGGACAACATCGAGGATAAATCTGATCTCGGGTTTGAGGCACAAAATGGTTGTGGATTCCCAACCCAGATGGAGTATAATGCACCTGATATTGAAGAAGGTTGGGAAGCTCCAAATGCAGGAAAATACAATGTTGAGACCATTTTAGAATCCCAAAACTCCTGCAAGTATGAGAGTAGAACTGAACCTCTCGAGGGTATAAATTCTGTCCCTTATTCTGATAAGGTGACCCTCGAAGGTTATTCAGACCTAGATTCTAGTAATTCAACCCACATCCTAAGCCTAAAACCTAGATCTGAAACATATTTTGAAGATTTCAAGGCCCCAGATGAAGAAGATCAATCTTTTAATGAAGAATATGATTTTGGGCCTCGATTTGATGAATATCCCTCGCCAACCTCCTCAGAGGAACGAATCGATTTTTCGAAAGTCATGCCAATCTATGACACAGAAACCGAGGAGTTGGACGAGCAGGGTTTCAATTGGGTCTGCCCTACTAGCTTAGAATCTGAGCCTCTACCAGATAAGGATACCCTTTTAAGCTCAGAATTAACATTTAGGCAAGATCCCAGTCAGGCTGCTGAATATACAACATATGATTTATTCTATGGTGGAACTCATGATCTGGAATCTCATTCAAACTTTGATTTTCGCAAACTCTCCGATGATTTCGAATCTGACCATAACATCGGAGAAAATCTGCCTCCTGATTATAACTTGTCAATCTTCTTTGAAGCCACCTGCTCCACATATACAGAACCAATCAAAACCCGTTCCCCACCCCGACCCGCAACCGGACTCAATTTCTATTCTGATTCACCTCTCACTGAGCCATTTGCAGATGATTCAACTCCATATCGAGACCGGGTATCGGGTACTGATCAGACCACAAATCAGGAGCCTCCATCCTTTGATCACCCCTGTAGGGATTCCACACCTTACATGGATAATTTTTCGGAACCCTACTTTGACCAGGCTGATTCGACTCAACTTGAACCTGAGTTTTCACTTCCATATCCATCAGAACTTCACTGCATATGGTGGGTTCCACATTTGTTGATCTACATCTATCAACCCACTGGACTTATTGGGTTTGGGCTGCATCATCAGCCCACTGATCTTAACAAGCACCTGGTTGGACCAACCAGGCTCTTATTTAAGGTGCTTGTTTTACAAAATTTTGCTTATTTGACCACTCCCTCTCCACCCCATTTTCCGCTCGGCTGAAGGCATTAAAATTAGCGCTTAACGGGAGGCAACTCGTCATCCCAAAAACAGAGACCCGTCTGATTATCCGTCCGTACTCCACGTCTATTGCACCTTGAGTTCAGCCTTAGACAGTTGATCCCACCTCTGGTACATGTATCAGAGCTTAAAATCATCCGCATCAGCCATTTTCGACCCATTCACCCACCCGATGTATCCTGTTCTAAGTCCCTGACCTCAACACTAATTCACACCCTCTGGTTACAATGAGGACATTGCAAAACTTAGGCATGGGGGGGTGATAAAGTGCATACATATAGAACCAAGAAAAAAGTCAGGAGTCGCACACACAAAAAATTTGCATATGTCAAAAACACAAAAAATTGAAAAATTATGAAAAAATGGGGGAGGGAGGAAATTTTGTAAGCCACATATTCATAAGGAGGAGAAAAATAGCAAAAATGACAAAAAGGAGCACAAAATGAGAAAGAGAAGAAATAGTCATTAGTAAAAGAGTAAGGAATTAACTGAAGTTCTAGACCAGATCAAGAAAAGAAATAAAAGAAAAAGTGCTAAGGAGACACAACAAGAGATTAGCAGGAATGCTGGTCTTAGGCCTCTTGGGCTAGAATCTTTAGCTCAAAAATTCACGTATCCATTAAAATCTGGATAATCCTCAAGAGGTTGAGGAAAATGCGAAGCTTAAGTATTAGGTCTAAGGCTTAGGAAGTATTCGGCCTCGTTAACTGACCTCCGGTTTGCAAGATTCGGTAACCTAAGCACCCCACATTCACACACAGTCTGGTTCAGTGCGCATAAACATCCAAATCATGCGAAAAGCGTTTAATGTTATGAAAAAGTCACCTAGATTAGGAGCGGCCAATTAGCACAAGTTGATTTGGACGAGTTCCCAACGCGGAGAGGCGGGAAATCCCCCTCGAAGATGCGTAACAACATATCGTCTCCTCGGTGCTTGTCTCTTAGGATATTTAAATATCCTACTGGGGGCATGTAAGCACTCTGCTGGTTCAGATACCATCGGTGGCATTATCACGAAACGTCGATCGCTAGGGTCTGAATTCGGCCACGGAACGCCATGGGCGGGATTACCTCGAAATCTCGAAAGCCAGGGTTCTGGGGGTTGCCATGGGTGGGATTATCTCGAAATCTCGAAAGCCAGGGACCCTTGAGGATTGATGATGGGGACGAGGAATCCGATATAGACCGTGTTGAGAAGCTAATCCGAAGCTAGAAATAAAAAGAAAAGAGCGAGAAAAGCTCTCCAAACAAATAAATCTTCTATCTCTCTCTTACAAAAAACGCACTGCAAACTGAACGTAGGCTAAAAATGTCTCAAGCACGGGTGCTTTAACTGCGGAGTCCAACAAACCCTAGGTTCGTTTCTGTGGGTCGTAGAAACCTTTGCGGAAGACTGAGGCTAAAGTGGAATAGGTCCGAATTTTGGTTGGTACTTGAGTACCTCTAGGCCTATTGTCGGCATTCCTACCTAATCACAAAAGGAGAAGCACTTATCATTGTTGATAGACACTCAAGGTCTAGAACGGAAGTTGAAACCTTGAAATTTTGCTAAGGGACTAGCAAAAGCTAGGCATGGGGGTATGATGAGAGCCTCATCATGAGCCATAACTAGCTCATTTTGATCCAATAAAAAAGATAAAAGCTCCTACATAACCTAGAGAAAGGCTTAACTGAAGGAACAAGTGCTCTGAGAAGAAAACATGAAATAAAGGTTAAAACTACAATTTTACCATTGCAGTACATAAAGAGGATTTCTCAGAGGCAAAACATAGGTCAAATGGTCTAAATGAGATAAAAAGTGGGTTGAGTCAATCATAAATGGGTTTATGTGCAATCTAGGAATTAAATGACACTTGGTAACCCTAAAACAGACCCGCTTAAATTAACAAGGTTCCGGTCAGGATAAAAATCAAGTAAACCCTCTAAAAATCATGGAAAAATATCCTCTAGGGTTCAGAACACTCAATTTGGCCCTTGGAACCCAGTTTGACCTAGATTAGGGTCCTAGCTCTTCAAGTAACATAATTTGGGTTTTTTCACAAAATGTCTAGTCAAACGAGGTCAAACCTAAAATCCAACTTCACCATTGGATTCCCTAGGTTCAAATTAGGTTTGTACCAAAATTTGGACCTAAGGGGAGGTTATCTTGGCCTACTTTGCAATTTAGTACACCCAAATCATAATTTAGTCCCTATATTTCGAATATCTTTGCAGAAAGCCCCCTAAGTTACTCGCCACCTTTGCAATCAGGTCTTGCCGCTATTGTTAGGGCAGAATCGATCTCCGGCGAGGTTTAGAGAGGGATTCCTCCCCAATCCCTCAGAGATTCCCTCCCAGAAATGGAAGGGAGATTCCTTGAGGAATTCCCTTCCATCTACGACCAATCGCAATCTCTGGTGTGAACCCAATCTCTCGTGCGAACGAATGAGGGATTTGGGTATCTTAACCTCTTTCCTACTCCGGCGAGCAATCAGAGGCAATGGCGTGCCCTCCACGCCCTGAACGACTGGCCCAGTGCCTATATAAGAACCCACTCCTCCGGCCGCTCATCTTCAGCTTGATTTGGCCGAGTTTCCACCTCCAATTCATCTCCTCCTGCCTGGCCAAAGTTCCCAGCAAGCTTCGGCGAGCCCCCCTCCCCTCCCTCTTCGCTCTGCCACAAAACGAGTGGCAAAGTTATCTTCCTGACTCTCCTCCGCGTCGCGCAGTACCCGCGCACGCCGCCTCAGCCTCGTCGTCACCGCCGTTCTCCCCCAATGGGCAGCGTCCTCTCCGGCGACAGCAGGTACAGCTGTCCGCCCTCCGTCCTCCTTCGTCCCTACAATTAGGTTAGAACTATTCCCCGTAGCCCCCTCTCTCTTTTCCCCCTGTTATCTCATCTAATCGACCCTCGACCGACGCTGACCACCCTCATCTTCCACATCACCGACCGACCTCCGACGAGCCGCTCCCACCATTCCGCCCCTCCACACGGCTCGCCGACCATCTCGTAAGCTCCGCCTCCCCACCAGGAACACATTCCACCCCTCCACTGCCACTCCGCACCTCCACAGTAGCCCCCCGAACAACCCCACACCTCCGGCCACAGGTTGACCTAGACACGCATGCCGAGGCCGTCCTGCGGCATGCAGCACCGCGCATCATCTTCGCCATGCCACGGCGAAGGTGCTCAGCTAGTCTGATTGGGCCAATAGGCCGTTCTTGTGTATGACAGGATGCAGCTCCTGCCGCCATTGACGGTCGAAGCAGCAAGAAGCTCTATAGCAGCTTCAGGCGCCAGGGCTCCCAGGCTGCAGGCGCAGCAGGTTCACGCGAGTGTTGCGAAGCGATTGAGGCCAGCAAGTCACGCTGCGAAGCCAGCAGCTGGGGCAATTGCAAGATGAAAGATTTGCGGGAGTGCGCAAAATCAGGACTGACCAGATAGTCCCACATCGTGGAATCGCAAAACACAGGTATAGTATAAATTGTTTTTGTGTTTTAAGCTTACTGCGTCCGAAATCACAGGGGTGAGGTCCCTCACTTGCCCTCACGCCCGCCTCGTCCGCGGTTTCATCTTGCAGATCTGGCGGGATCCGACCCGACCCAAACCCACGCACTCCTCGTGCATCACCACCTGCAGGTGTGCCTGGTCCAGGGTGCGAATCTGACCCGATTACCCGTGTGGTTCTGGGAGAGCGTGTTTGAGTGAATTGCTGAGAGAGAGATGCACGGGTAGAGGGAAAGGGGGTAGGTTTTGCTCTTTGTAGGCACAGGCTGAACATTGAGGAAGAAAGACTTGGCCGCGAGAAGGAAGAAGGAAAGGCAGGAAGAATAGAAGGACCAAAGGAGAAGGAAGGCAAGGTAGAGAAGAGAAGGAGGAGGAAAGAAGCCTTCACAGGAGAAGAAGGAAGGCAAGGCAGAAGAAAGACTGCAAAGATCAGAAGAAGAAAGAAGGAAGCGCAAGGCAGGAGAAGAAGCCTTCGTAAGAAAAGAAGCCAAGCAGAAAGAGAGAAGAGAAAGAAGAAGAGAAGCCAAGACAGAAGACGAGGAAGAAAAAGAGTCTGCAAAAGAAGAAAGAAAACAAGATCAGAAGAAAAAGAATAATCAAAAGGAAAAGGGAAAACACTTTTAAGACGTCTGATCCCAAGATCAGACGTCCAATTTGACTCTTTTGTCTGAATTATTTTTTTAGATACCTCTGAATTCCAGTTTTGAGTAAATTAGAGTGTTCAATTACATTTTGATTAGTAGTAAATTCCATTTGCTCCCTATGTTCGACCTCGGATACTCCTGTTTTCGAGTAGTAAAATTCTCTATTTGCTTGAACGCTTTGTCGGCTATACTACAACGTCATATTCTCTTTAAAACCCACACAAAAGCGTCACGAACAGTTCCCCAGGGCGCAAGCATCTTCTATGCCAAAATACGTGCCCGCATGTAAACATGCGTTCAAGCACACGGAGGCTTGGTCCTCCGTGTCAAAATACTGGCTTGCAGAAGCTAGATCCACATGACTTACCAAATCGCTCGGCGCAACACTCAGTAAGGAAGTTCTTACAGGGTTTCTCGGGATGAGCCTGGTGTTGGAAGAATTGGGATTGTGATGAAGTGGTGAGGTGGGGGTGTTTGCCATAGAACGGGCAGGGTTGGCCAGAAGCTCGTCCAGCTTCTTGTGCACGACGGAGACTTCATCCAATTTCTGTGCAATAAGGCTGAGATCTGTGGATGAATGGGAGGGTCCTGTGTCAACTTCGTGGACATTACAGGGCAGGCTGGTACGATCAAAGGCGACAATGGAGGCATTATTCATTGAGTTTTCGCTCATAGTTTCAAATAATTCGAATGCTCCATTCTCGTCTTTATTCATGAAATTCCCTCCGCAGGAAGCGTCTGCAATTTGCTCCAAAGTCTCATTTAGCCCATAGTAGAAAATCTAGGCTATATGCCACTTAGGCAGACCGTGGTGCGGACACTTCCTGAGGAGGTCATTATATCTCTCCCATGCCTCATGAAATTGTTCGCGTTTTGTTGCATAAAGGAGGTGATAGCACGGCGAAGCGCATTGGTTTGCCCGATTGGGAAGAACTTCTTGAGAAACGCTGTTCGCATCTCTTCCCAAGAGTGGATGGTTCTCCCAAGGGTGCATAACCACTGTGACGCTTTATCCCGCAATGAAAATGGGAACATTTTCATGAGGACTATAGGTAACCCGATATTTTTTGGTTTAACAGTTTCAGCCAATCGGGTTAGGCCTTCCAAGTGGAGAAAAGGATCTTCACTTGCAAGACCATGGAAGTGAAAATTTATCAGACCAATTATGTAAGGTTTCAGTTCAAAGTTGTCCCCGCCCATGGGGACCTAAATTTGTCCTATGGTCTCTGTAGCAGCGGGATTCTAATAGGAGCTAAGAGACCTAAGCTCCTCCCGTTCGGGAGGGTTCTGCATTTTCTCCAATGTTTCCCTAATGGCCTCAATTTGTTCATTATACATTTCCATTTGGGCTTGGAGGTGGGTTATGGGATCTAAGTCTCCACCACCTGGTGGGTTTTGAGGGTGGTTTCCTCCTTCGGGATTTGGGGGTGGGCATGCACCATGTTTGTGGAGGCAGAGGATGATTCAGTTTCTTTTCTAAATTTATCAGGAAATTCACACAGTTCAGGGTTTTGTGACCTCTTCCCAAACATGCACTACCGCAGGAAGAATTGGGGGGATACGAAGGGAAAAGAGATGACAGAAATGACGCTGCAAAGGTACACTTGATGACAAATCAATACAATCAAATTCCTAACCTCTATAGTGTGCCCTTAGACCTAAAGATCTAAGTTACCTACTATCACGACCTACGGAATCGAATGCGCGCATCGTGGAACCACCAGGCCATATTGAAAGGCCATTTGCCCCAGTCTTAGACACCCGATAGCACGCGGGAACCCTTACCAGCACGTAGGCGCTACACGTAGGTAGTTAGACCTCCAATCCTTAATAAGGGACAAGTTGCTTCCAATTTTAGTTAAAGGCTTAGGATAAAGTGCTTTTGGAATGTGAAGGGCGTTATTTAAGGGTAATGCCCAAGTGATTGATTTTACGAAGTGTGTAAACTAAGCATGCAATGGGGAAATCTCCCTGAATTGAAGTTTTAATTGGTGAATGGTTTTTAGAGTTTCAGCCTTAAGTAGTATGGATTTTAGGATTTCGATGAATTACCAATTCAACCAATCTTCGGGTTTTGAGAGAATACAAGTTTTCTTCTAAGCCCAACAAACCCTTCTTCAATGTTAGTTGGTTAATGCATGATAAAATGCAATGGGCTTCCCTAGATGAAGATTTCTATGTGTGGATGCACGAATCAATTTTAGATTAGTGTGAAAAGGAGCCAAAGCACTTCAATTCAAGTGCTCCCAATCACCAAAATGATTTCCACACACAAGGCTCAACCACAAGATAAAGAAAATCAAATTGTTGGGGTTGAAGTATTCAGGATTGAATCTTAGGCACGTGAAAGGTCGTGGTGGGTGACGTGCGCTTGTGCGTGTGTGTTAAGAAGTGTCGTTATAGTCGCACTTGCAACGTCGATTTTAAAGTAAATAAACGGAGGTGAGTCCGAGTGTCAGTCTCAGGGAGGCGTGAAAATCGGATTTTTCTTTTCACTTGTTGTCACGGAAAGCGCGGAGTTTTGCTTGCAGAGGTGCGGTTTGAAAAGAGAGAGAGAGATAGAGAGAGAGAGAGATTAGGGTTAGAGTGTTTCTTGTTTGATCATGCAACTTAAACAGAAATTAAAGTAACAACTGAACAGAAAATAACTTCATTAATCATGCACTTTTAGTTCATAGCTTACAACATTAAATACATGCTCAAACAAAAGTAATGGAAAGCTTAAAAGAGAGGGAGAGAGAGAGAGAGGAGGGAGAGTTTCGAGGCAGCCACGGTGGTGGAGGAGGCTCCATCGGCGACTCGTCGTCTCCAACGATTACAAGAGGGCCTAAAGCTAGCTAAGAGAGGGGTGGAGTAGTTGCAAGGGAAGTGAATGCCTTGAATGAGTGGTTGGAGGGGGCTTAAATAGGGTTAAGGGCTTTCTAAAAGAAGGGGCTTTAGCCACGTCCGGGACTTTGCTAATACCACTCCAAAAGCATCGGTGAAGCCATCCAGCCCGCCAGTCAACCGCCCGCGCCGTTCTTCTTCATGCTCGATCCGCAGCTGCTGCGTGAGAGCCGTCCGAGACATCGCTGAGATATCCCCTTGGGTGCACTCGGATCGCTCCTCGGGCGTGCGTGTGCGCAGGCATCGTCGCCCGGCGTGCGCGCGCACGTGGGCTCTAGCGATCTGTGGGTGCACCGCGTGGCGCGATCTTGGCCGCCCGCTACTGATCGGCCAACCCAATTTCACTGCGTGCTTCCTTCATCTTCAATTTCTCGCATCACGCGGCTCGAATCCGCATCGCGTGCGTGCGGGCGTGCGCACTAACCGTTGCACCACGCCCTCGCTTTGTCGCGGTGACTGCGGGCGGGCGTGCGGTTCTCAGCTGTCCGATCGAAGATCGCACGGCTGAGATTTGATCTCGGTTGAATCAAGAGGTGGCATGCGGTGGAGCGGGGGTGACATGGCGCAACGAGGGCCATTGATCACCAGATCAACGGTCAGAACTTCTTGGGCCCATTGTAGGAGCTCCGGATGTCAAATTTAGCCGATCTTGAGTCCGTTGGACTCCGTTCGTCGTTCTGAATCCATCCGTGTAGTCCAATTGCTCATCTGAGGCCTACTTTGATAAGTGCTTACACAAATGGCCATTAATACAGTCTTATAAGCAATCTTGGTACATGATGCATGCAATGCTCCCATTCTACTTATGTTGTGCCTTTTATTCTTAAGATGGGTCCTATTTAACATAATTATCACCCCTTTGTGCAGTGTTATCATACCCCCATGCTTACTGCTTGCTAGTCCTTAGCAAGGTTTATTCTAGCCTTTATTTTCTTTCAGAATTTAAGAAGTAATTGCTTAGACACTTCGTCACTTGTCAATAGGAGGAAATATACGAAGATCTTAATCTACAAAGACTGAGCAGTGCTCGGGTGTCTGTCAAAATACGAATCGCCCGAATCCTTGCTTTAATATATATAACTATACATATGTATATGTATATGTATATATATATATTTTAGAATTTTTTTTCGGAATTCAGTGTGGGTTGGTAACTTTTTATTGCTACCCAACCCACCCAAAATTCTGTCAAAACCCTAAGTGCTAAGCATCTTGGTGTGAAGATTGTGATAGACTCACTTAACGGTAATTTAGACAGACTTCGGGTTTCTACGCCCCTAGGTGACAGGGGAAGAAAATATATTTGCCTGAAGGTGTATTTGTTTGATTGGTAGCTTTCTCCATACGTTTGTTTTAAGTGGGGTCAACACAAGGATTTTTCCAGTGTATATCTCCCCGACTTATACTACTTCCCCGCTTCTTCCTTAAGTGTTTTGGTTCTTTTTGTGTAGTTATTGAGCTGGGCTCTGGACAACCGACCAATGGGTTGTTACCCACGATCACTTGCCAGCCATACTTGTGCGGTGAAGTGTGGTTTATTTTCTTTTCTTCTCCTCTTTTTTTTTTTCGTAGGTGGCTTCCCTGATCTCAAATGTACCTAGAGGCAATGAAGAAGAAATGGTCTGTGGTTGGGTTCTGGGCAACCTGCCAATGGGCTGTTACCCATGACAACTTGCTAGCCATACCACCCTAGAGAGTTCATTAGCTACCCAATTTCTGTCAAAATCTCCGAGGAGTGAGTTTGTGCAAAAATGTGTGCAGATGCTTAGACTCAAAGTTTTTCTGAGTTAGAAGGTGAGTTGATAAGTTGTATACTTATCACCTTATTTAGTAGGTGGATTAGAATAACTTAAGGTTGCAAGGATTCGAAGCTAAATCCATATTTTAACGGACACCAGGGCTGATTAAGCCTGAAGGCCTGAAAAGTCTAAGTGTTTAAGTTTTTTTTGTATTATTTCCCACTATTGACAAGTTTCTAATGCCTAAGTTTTCTTCCTAAATTCAAAATTTTTATTTATTTATTTATTTATTCAGACTGATTAAATAAGCTCAGGATTATGCATTTTACCACCCTCCATGCTTAAGTTGGACAATGTCCTCATTGGCAAGTACATGGATGCATAAGGGTTTAAAAAGATAGTACTTGAGTGACGTAAAATACCGGATCAGTCTGAATCCTCTGGGTTGCCCCCCAGGAAGCACTGAGTTTAACGCCTCCAGCTAGGTGGTGCTCCGTGTCATCCCTCAATGAGGGTGACACTCTCCTTTGTGGGAACCTGGGCTAGGAAATGCTTCAATCTTTGACCATTAACTGTAAAAGTGTGCCCAGTGTTAGGATTAGCAACTTCAACTGCCCCATTAGAGTAGGGCTTAACCACCCGAAATGGTCCTGTCCATTTGGACCTGAGATTCCCTGGGAAGAGTTTTAGGCGGGCGTCAAACAGCCAGACTTGCTGGTTAGGCTCAAAGGTTTTTCTATGAATGAGTCGGTCGTGGACGGCTTTCATTTTCTCCTTATACAGTCAACTATTTTCAAAAGCGTCCCGATGAATTTCTTCAAGCTCAGATAATTGGAGCGCCCTCTGTGCATCGGCTAACTGGGGATCCATGTTACATTGCTTGATAGCCCAGTAAGCCCAGTGTTCTAATTCGATAGGAAGATGGCAAGCTTTACCAAAGACCAGGCCATAAGGCGACATGCCTATCGGGGTCTTGAAAGCGGTCTTGTATGCCCACAAGGCATCATCAAGTCGTGTGGACCAGTCTTTCTTGTCAGGTCTCATAGTCTTCTGTAAAATGTTCTTGATTTTTCTATTTGAGACCTCGGTCTGCCCATTTGTTTGTGGATGATACGGAGTAGCAATGCAGTGGTTCACCCCGTATTTTTTAAGTAGGGCACGGAATTGGGAATGGATAAAATGGCTTCCACCATCACTGATCATAGCCTTGGGTATTCCAAATCGGGAAAAGATGTTCTTCTTAATAAAGTCCATGACAATCCTGTGATCGCATCGGCGGGTGGCGACGGCTTCAATCCATTTGGAAACATAGTCTACCGAGACCAGGATGTACTCGAAGCCGTTAGATGGTGGAAAGGGGCCCATAAAATCGATACCCCAAACGTCGAAGATTTCAAAAATCAAAATAGCTTGGAGGGGCATCATATCTTTCTTGGTCATGGTCCCTAGCGTTTGGCAGCGTGAGCAAGTCTTGGCAAAGTTGTGTGCATCCTTAAATAGGGACGGCCAGTAAAATGCAGACTGCAAAACCTTTGTAGCTGTTTTCTTTCCAGAGAAGTGGTCGCCACAAGCTTGGTCATGACAAAAGGAAAGCACACTCTGAACTTCATCTTCGGGGATACACCTCCTGATGATCTGGTCAGCACAGAGGCGAAACATCATGGGATCATCCTAGAAATAGTGCTTGGCCTCAGCCAAGAACCTATCTCGTTGCTGTCTGGACCAGCTGTGCGGGGTTTGTCCTACAACCAGGTAGTTGACATAGTCAGCATAGCATGGCATTTTCTTATCTTGCACAGCCAGGATATGTTCATTAAGGAAGGCGTCAGATAGAGGTAGGGAGGGTCCAATGTGGTCTGGATGAAGTCTAGACAAGTGGTCAGCCACCACATTTTTTGATTCGACCTTGTCTCAGATTTCCAGGTCAAATTCATGCAAAAGCAGGATCCATCTGATGAGCTTGGGCTTTGCGTCCTTCTTGGCCAACAGGTGCCGGATGGGTGAATGGTCAGTGTAAATCGTCACGTGGGATCCCAGCAAGTACGATCAGAACTTTTCAAGTCCGAAGACTACAACAAGTAGCTCTTTCTCTGTGACCGTATAATTTCGTTGGGCCTCGTCCAACGTTTTGCTCATGTAGTAGATCACCACGGGCTTCTTATCTTGCCTCTGTCCTAGGACAACACCTATGGCAAAATCTGATGCATCACACATAATCTCAAAGCCCTGGGAAGTCTGGGGGTTGAAGTACAGGTGCGGTGGAGACTAAGTCCCGGAGGGTGTGATACGCCTAGATGCAATCAGAAGACATGTGGAATATGGCGTCATTGGCTAGAAGGTCAGTCAAGGGTTTGGAAAGCTTGGAAAAGTCTTTAATGAACCTTAGTTAGAAGCCAACATGTCCTAGGAATGAGAGAATCTGTCGGACCGAGCTAGGTGGAGGAAGTTTGTAAATCAAATCAACCTTAGCCCGATCTACCTCGATGCCCCTATGCGATACGATGTGACCGAGGATAATTCCTTGAACCATAAAATGGCTCTTTTCCCAACTTAACACCAGGTTAACCTCGATACATCATTTCAGGATTTTCTCCAAGTTGCTCAGACAATGGTCGAATGAATTCTCGAATATAGAGAAATCATCCATAAAGACTTCTAAGTATTCACCCACCATTTCCGAAAAAATGGCTAGCATACAATGCCGGAAGGTCGCAGGTGCATTGCATAACTCGAACGGCATTCGACGGAATGCAAACGTGCCATACGGGCAAGTGAATGTGGTCTTTTCTTGATCCTCCGGAGCAATTGTGACTTGGTTATATCCTAAATATCCATCCAGGAAGCAAAAATACTTCTGCCCCGCCAATCTTTCAAGGATTTGGTCAATGAATGGCAAGGGGAAGTGATCCTTCTTAGTGGCTTCATTGAGCTTCCTATAATCAATACACACCCGCCATGCGGTGGTGGTGCGGGTGGGGATGGATTTGCCATGATCATTAGTGACAACGGTGAGCCCAGCTTTCTTGGGAACCACTTGAGTAGGGCTCACCTAGGGGCTATCAGAGATATGGTAGATGATGTCGGCATCAAGCCACTTGATAATTTCTTTCTTAACGACCTCCTGCATGTTTGGGTTTAAACGTCTTTGCATCTGGCGGGAAGGTCGTGCCCCATCTTCTAGGTAAATCTTATGGGTGCAATAGTGGGGCTAATTCCTCTTAAGTCCGAAATGGTCCAACCAATGGCGGCCCGATGTTTTGAAAGGGTCGCAGTCAACCTGAGTTCCTAATCCTTGGTTAGATGAGAATTAATAATCACTGGGAAGGTCTGGTCAAGTCCCAGGAAGACATACTTAAGATTCTCGGGCAATGGTTTAAGTTCAGGTGCGGGTGGAACCACAGTCTATGGGAAGGGAAAGGGTGGGAGTTGATCAACATCGATTTCCTCAAATGGTGTCGTGTGATGGTACTCAGCCTTACAGAGGTCCACGGGTCGTGATGGTGACGGGTCAGAATAGCCATTACGGGTTTGGTGGTCTGATACAGAACTGAGGGTGAGGCATTCCTCGATCAGAGTTTCCACGGGATCATGTTCTTCGACGTAATCGCAATCAAAAGACTTTGTCGCTCGGAAGATATCCAATTGCATTTTCCTATCCCCGAAGGCGATTTCCATACATCCCGTGTCACAATCAATGTTTGCCTTAGCCATAGCTAAGAAAGGTCTGCCTAAGATTATGGGTGCATTCTGCAATTTTTTAGGGACTTCCACGTCGAGCACCAAAAAGTCGATCGGGAAATAGAAGTCCTTGACCTGTACAATCACGTCCTCGACAACCCCCTTCGGGGTTTTCACTGATCTATCAGCCAGCTGGATGGTGATAGGGGTTGGTGTCAGCTCTCCAAAACCAAATTGGTAGTACAGGGTTGTTGGAATCAGATTGATAGGAGCACCTAAGTCCAGCAGCGCTCTATCAAACGTCATGTCCCTGATATAGCAGGAAATCAGGGGTGCTCCTGGGTCAGTTCACTTGAGTGGAAGGTTGCTTGATATTACGGAACTTGCTTGTTTAGTGAGCACAACCTTCCTAGGTGTTTGAGGTCTCGGCTTATGCTTGGGTGTACAAGCATCCTTTAAAAACTTGGCGTAAGCAGGGATGTGTTTGACGGCTTCAAGGAGTGGAATATTAATCTATACTTGCTTAAAGATCTCCAACAACTCCTCAGTTCCACAACATTCCTCTTTTTCTTGATTGTTTCCAAGGCCTCAGGGTAGGGTGTCTGAATGTGGATTGGTTCTATTTCTGGGTCCTTGGTTGGTGCCTCCTCTGAGTCAGGTATTTCAGTAGGTGAAGTCTCGGGGAGAGTCAGCCATTTGGGATCCTGGGTTTTAGTGCCGCTTCTCAAGGTCACCGCATTCGCAGAGGCATTGGGGCCATGGGTTGATCCTTGAGAAGGCGAGGATGAAGAAGCACCAAACCCAGGAGGTGTTTGCGGCGCTGGCTGAACCATGTGAGCCTGCTTGGGGTTGCTTTGGAACCCTTGCAAATTGGGGCCTCTGTTAATTATGTTTCGCGGGTTCGGTTGTGGTTGGGAAGGTAGGGATCCTTGTTGTTTACAGCCCAAGAGTTGGCTTAACTGTCCCTTTACCAAGGCCATTTCCTCCTGATGTTTCTGGTTCATGTCAGCCGTCATCTTTATTAGGGTATCCATTTGGTTTTGTGGGGGAGGGGCCACCCTATTCTAATTATATTGGGGTCTAAATGGTGGTCCTTACTGATAGGGGGCAAGTGTGGCTGCTGGTTTGGCCTGGGCTAGTTCTGGAATTGCGGTGGTTTCTGGTTTGTCCAACCAAAGTTGGGGTGGTTACGCCAGCCAGTGTTGTAAGTGTTGGAGAAAGGGTCAGGTTTCGCATAACCTTGGACAGCTTGCACATCTTCTAGGATAGTCGATGTTGATGAAGAGGGAAGGGAGTAATCAAGAGTTGAGGGAGCAAAGGTCCCTCCCTGGAACATGGCCAGGGGTTGTTCCAGGTTTAGTTGGGTTAAGGGCTGGACCAGGTCAATATTATGCGCTCCCTTTGCTAGGGAGAAAGTCTGTAAGGGGTTCCTAATTTGGTTCAGTAGCTCATCAATCTTTTTGTCCACAATTCAACTCGATCCAATTTCTTGGCAATGATGTCCATGTCAACCATTCCAGAATTTGCTTGTACCTCATAAATCCCACCATGGGGTTGACGGGACCTGTTGAATTGGGTCATAGAGGCATTGTTGAGCGAATTCTCACTCATAGACTCAAAGAGCTCAAACACGCTCTCCTCGTCTTTGTTCAGGAAGTTTCCCCCACATGAGGCATCGACGAAGTTCTGCAGGTTGCTGTCCCGACCATGGTAGAAAATCTGGGCCAATTGCCACCTTGGTACTTCGTGGTGTGGTCATTTCCTCAAGAGTTCATTAAATCTTTCCCACGCCTCATGAAATTGTTCCCCACCCTAGAGTGTAAAGGTAGTGATAGTTCTTCTGAGGGTATTGGTCTTTCATATGGGGAAGAATTTCTTTAAAAATGCATGCCTCAGTTCTTCCTAGGTGGTGATGGGTCTACCTAGGGTTCTAAGCCAATGGGAAGCCTTATCTCTTAATGAGAAGGGAAACATCTTGATTAGAACAATGTCAAGGCTAATGTTCCTAGGTTTCACAGTTCGCGCAATGCGGTCGAGATCCTCTAGATGTTGGAAGGGGTCCTCATTTGAGCTTCCATGAAAGTGGTTTTGGATCAGACTTAAGACATTCGATTTCAGTTCAAAATCATCTCCCCCTTCGGGGATCCTAAGGTGCGGCTTGACTCTAATAGTGGAGGGATTATAGAAATCATGGAGGGGCCTCGGCTGATCCTGAAATGGTGGTATATCAAGTGGTGGTTGCCCTGGTATGTCTTGGAAAGGTGGTGGTGGTTGTTCTTGTGGGTTTTGTAACCGTTGTATGGCTTACATGATGGTGTGGATTTGTTGTTGCTGAAGTCAGTGGTTTGCATTAATTTTGGCTTGGATGATGGCCATAGCGTCTGGTGGGGGTTGATCCTCAACCTCATCTACCCTAGGTTCAGCCATGTTTCTAACAGAATTTCATCGCCTAGATTCCTGCCCCAAAACACACAACTTGGGATGCAGTGAGCGTCTCCCGTGCATACACTAGAGAAGAACAAGAGGGGATGCGGAGGGTGACAGATGCAAGAAATGTGTTTCAATCAAGCACACAAGCCTAGTCCTTATGGTGTATTCCTTAGGAGGCCTAGAAATCTCACAAAGGGTGATGAAGTCCGTAAGCACTGGACTCCCCTTCCCAAGGCTAATCTAGCCAGGTTGATTATGAGGGGATTACAGGGAAGGTTCTTCCTTTGGCTTGCGCCTCCGGTTCCGTAGACCCTACAACCGTGGTCGTTTGACACTGCCCCGCAGCCTAGTCACCAGATTCTACCAAGGGAATGAAAGCCAAGTGCCTAGCAAACAAAACCTCATCTTTCGAGACTTAACTCAATCCTGCCTAGGGCACATCTACTCAGTTTTAAAGGGCTAGGATAGTGCTTGAGCTAGGGTTATGTGATGAGGCGTTGATTGGGGTGGTGCCTCTTAATTTTCCACTTTCAAGGTGTGTGCTTCTGTTAAAACATGATTTTCAAGCAAGGATTTTTAAGATGTGGTGTCTTTTAGTGTTTTATTCTTACTTTAGCACTTTTTAAGGTTGACGTGTCTTAATGTTTTCAAACAAGTTTCAATGGGAACGTCAAGTTTTGCACACAATTCGGTGAAAGTAGATTTCCTTTTATTCTGTAGAGGCTCTGAAACTCTAATGTACTCATCCTAATGATCATGCAGCTTCTATTAGATTAGTCGATTTTAGGGTTGAGTGGTGCAGCCCAGGTTAACTCACGGTGGCTTTGCAAATACCACTCAAAAGAAAAAGAAAAGAACACTCCAAGAATTTATTCTGGATGTTAGAGTGTACATTTTGTGGGGTGATGTGTTAAGGATGTGGGTCAAGCAATCATACACCACACCAATTTTTTTCAATTTTTACAATTTTTTTAGTTTTTTCATGCAAGCAAACAATCATGAGGGAAGAATTACTTACTATTGGTCCTTGTTGCACCTACTCCCTTGTTACCGTCGTGGGATGCGTTGCTTCACCGTCCACACGCTGAATTCCTACAACCATCAAGTAAAAAGGAAAATAGGGCATTAGACGATGTGAGAATGAATGTGGAATGGAGGTGACAAATCAAATCCGTTGCCTCCTCGGCAACGGTGCCAAAAACTGACGTGCGGTCGTGAGTGTGTGTTAAGAAGTGTCGTTATAGTCCCACTTGCAACGTCGATTTTAAAGTAAATAAACTGAGGTGAGTCCGAGTGTCGGTCTAAGGGAGGTGTGAAAATCGGATTTTTCTTATCACTTGTTGTCATGGAAAGTGTGGAGTTTTGCTTGCGGAGGTGCGGTTTGAAAAGCGAGAGAGAGATGGAGAGAGAGAGATTTGGGTTAGAGTGTTTCTTGTTTGATCATGCAACTTAAACAGAAATTAAAGTAACAACTGCACAGAAAATAACTTCATTAATCATGCACTTTTAGTTCATAGCTTACAACATTAAATACTTGCTCAAACAAAAGTAATGGAAAGCTTAAAAGAGAGGGAAAGAGAGAGAGAGGAGGGAGAGCAACGAGGCAGCCACGGCGGTGGAGGAGGCTCCGTCGGTGGCTCGTCATCTCCGGCGATTACATGAGGGCCTAAAGCTAGCTAAGAGAGGGGTGGAGTAGTTGCAAGGGAAGTGAATGCCTTGAATGAGTGGTTGGAGGGGGTTTAAATAGGGTTAATGGCTTTCTAAAAGAAGAAGGGGATTTAGTGATGTCTGGGATGGGACATCACTAAAACCACTCCAAAAGCGTCGGTGAAGCCCTCTAGCTTGCCGGTCAATCGGCCACGCCGTTCTTATTCAAGCTTGACCCGTGGCTGCTGCGTGAGAGCCGTTCGATCGAAGATCGGACGGCTGAGATCTCCCTTTGGATGCGCTCGGATCATGCCTCGGGCGTGCGTGTGTGAGGGCATCGTCGCCCGACATGCGCACGTGCGTGGGCGCTCGCAATATGTTGGCACGTCGCGCGGTGCGATCTCAGCCACCCACTGCTGATCGGGCACCCAATTTCGCCGCGCGCTTCCTTCGCCTTCAATTTCATGCACCGCGCGGCTTGAACCCGCGTCACGTGCATGCAGGCGTGCGCGCTAACCGTTGCGCCACGCCCGCGCTTTGACACGGCGATTGCGGGTGGGCACGCGGCTCAATCAGACGGCTGAGATTTGATCTCGGCTGAATGAAGAGGTGGCGTGCAGTGGAGCCGGGGTGACGTGGCACAACGAGGACCGTTGATCACCATATCAACGGTCAGAACTTCTTAGGCCCATTGTAGGAGCTCCCGATGTTGGATTTGGCCGATCTTGAGTCCGTTGGACTTCGTTCGTCGTTTTGAATCCATTCGTGCGGTCCAATTGCTCATCTAAGGCCTGCTTTGACAAGTGCTTACACAAATGGCCATTAATACAGTTTTATAAGCAATCTTGGTACATGATGCATGCAATGCTCCCATTCTACTTATGTTGTGCCTTTTATTCTTAAGATGGGTCCTATTTAACATAATTATCACCCCCTTGTGCAGTGTTATCAGTGGGGTTGGAATCAACTCAATTCCAAGTCTCCCCACCAAAAAGGTGATCCCGAATTGCAAATAAATGAGGCAAAGAGGGATGGCAATCAATCTTTTTTATTTTTGCCTCAAAGAGTACTTCACAAGGTGAAAGATTCAGGAATCAAGATTCTTGGATCTTCACTATGCGAAGTTTGGCGGGAAATCCCGGGGCGGTGGGAATGATGGCAAACGATCAGACAAGTGATTTTTAATCCACTTGCCCCAAGAAGTTTTTTAGTTTTTTTTTTAGTTATTTTTTTTTTTAATATTATTAAGGTGACAAGTTGACCTAAGTTGCTAAGAAGGAAAGACCTACTTGTTCAGCAACGTGTGCGAAGCTCCAGTGTAGTGCCGGTGTCTTCATGCTCTCATTCCCGCCTTGGATTTGCCCAAGTCTCCGACTTCGTCTGCCTGCCTTCTCCTTGCAACAGGTTCTCCTGCACAGTAACAAACAAAAACACCAGTGAAGAGAAGGGTGTGAGAAGAGAAAAATTAAAGGAATGGAGTAAAAACTTACTTGAATGCGCACTTCCCTGGCAATGGTGCCAGAAAAAGTGTGGTATAGACTCAGATAGGTTGTGTTAATATGGTGATTTAATCGTTGAAATGCGTATAGTGGTTAACCTAAATCGAGCCTAACCATCTCTTTACAAAATTTTTTTAACCTGGCCTTCTTGATTTTATCTTGGTCACTTTTAGGCCCCAGGTCGAACTCAGGGAAGCGGGGTCAGAGGTAAATAAGTTTCTACGCATTTCCTACCACGAATCTCTTCCGTTCGTTTATTATGTTTTTGGTGTTTTTCTGTTTAAGATTTTTTTCTGATAATTTTTATCCTTGAGGTGCACCCTCAAAATCAGGTTCTTGGCTTTGAGCCAAATTAGGGTTCCCAAAACTGGTCTTACTATTCGAAAGACTGAGTACCTGCAAGTCAAGGATTATCTTTTCTCTTTTGTATATTTTTTTTATCTTTTTACTGGCAGGAAAGAGAAACAGAAATAAAGTAAATATAGTATATATATATGTATATATTATATATGTATGTAGGGGTGGGGGTGGAGGTGGAGATGGCGTGTGGCACGGTGTTGAGTCGATCGTCGTCTAGGAAGATGGAACCAACAGGATGAGATGCCGCGTGGAGTGTAGGATGGATGGGTGGAAGATGTGTGTGAAGACGCTTTTTGTACGCGTGTATTGGGGAATATCATCAACTGGTGTAGATATTCCCGCGATACAACGTATGGTGGGTGATATGAAAATATATATATATATGTATGTATATATGTAAATATATATCTATATATATATATATATAATTATATAGGTGTTTATGTAGTTATATATGTATATATATATTGATATGTAAATATATGTATAGATATATATATATATGTATATGTATGTATATATAACTATATAGATGTGTATATATATGTGTATATATATATATATGTATATATACTTATACTTAGTTGTATGACTAACAATATATGTATAGATATATAAATATAAGTATATATGTAAATATATATGTGTATATATATATGTGTGTATGTGTGTGTGTGTGTGTGTGTGTGTGTGTGTGTTTGTATGTATGTATGTATGTATATATACTTATATATAATTGTACGGGTACTAATATGTATATATATATAAATATATATAGGTATATATATATATATATAAGTGTGTATATGGGCGTGTACAAGTGAGAGTGTGTGTGTACGAGAGAGAGAGAGTGTGTGTGTGTATGTGTGAGGTGATTGTCTGAGAGAGAGAGAGAGAGAGAGAGCGTCTTCTGAGGAGGAAGGCGAGTTAAGTCGTCCGGAGGCAGCGGGCGACGTCTGATGCCAATGCGCAGGCGTAGGTGCGTAGGCGTGCGAAGACACGTGCGCACGCAGGAGGGAGTGAGCGTGAGGGGAAGGACTGCAGCACAAAGAGGCGAGCGCTGAAGCGGGCGAAGATGCGGGCGCAGACGGGTGCAGGCGAAGGCTTACGCTGGAGCGGGCATGGGGAGAGACGCGGGCGCGGGCTATCAAAGGTTGTAGCACGGAGAGAGAGTGCCTGGTGACCGGAAAAGTGAGAAGCTTTCCGGTCACCGCACTATAGCGGCGTGAGATCGCGGCTACAGTGCAGGGGAAAAAAGTTGACCAGCTGGCGCGTGTGAAACCGGCTGGGCCGCGGGCGGAGCTTTGCGACAAGGCTACGGAGGGGGGTGAGGGCCACCTGCAGGCGCGTGCAGAGGGCGTGGAACAGGCGCCTGAGGCATGTGGAGGCCTACGCTGCTACTGGCTGCCGCTTCTTCTGCTTGAGCTTCTGAGCTTGAAGCTCCTGTGGCAATGGCGAAACTGGCTGAACGACAAATTTAGAGAAGAGAACCACCACGCCCACCAGCTCTTTGATGAGCTGGGTGGTGGTGGGACTCACAGTGGTGGTTGTGTACCACTGTGAGTTGCTCCTACCCGCAGCGTGGCTCTTCAAAGAGAAGAGAGGCTGCGTATGGAGGGGAGAGGGGAGGAGACGGCCTGGAAGGGAAGCTGCTGTGTTGGGTCTTTTGTGTGGACCAGGCTCAGATGCAAAGAAGATGGCTGCGCTCTTTTTAAAGAGGATGGATGCATGCACAGCCATGCCCTGGCTGTGCATGGCTGTGCATGCAGCTGCAGGGCAAGCTTGCTGTAGAGCATGGAGTGAAGACAATCAAGCCATGCCTTGCAACCGTGGAGAAGAAATTCAAAGTCAAATAAAAATAAAAATAAAGATGGTAAATTTGCGAGGCAACACTTAAGGAAAACGTTAATTTCAAGGCCATTTTATTCACTCTCCTCCCCTCTCAAATAAATTCATGCATGCGTTTATTTTTACAAATGCGATTATGGCTACCTAATATACACAGGTAATGCTTGGAAATAGCACAAGATGGCACAGTTGTTGGTGCATTTTTGCTGTGCAATCACACTCCTGACCATTTCGCAAAATGGTCGGGCGTGTTTCGCGTGTTAGAAATCAAGGTTACAAGTAACCTGTCGTCATAGTTGCAAAACACGTCAATCAAATAAAATTTATACCAAAACTCCAAGGGAGTCCCGGGTTGAATACAGGGAGGCGATGTTTACTTTACTTGAAAACCACACTTCGTTTCATTTCTTTTTGGTATTTTAGGGTTTTGTTATTTTTTTGTATTTTTGAAATAAAAGAAAACAAGCAAATGTATCACAAGATAGAGATTTGGAACAAATCTGATATATATTATTTCCAATGTCAATTACAAGAAACTATGAAAGCATATAAAGAGAGGGAGGTGAGAGGAAATCTCCCGAATCGGCTGTTCGGTGAGATGACGGTGCCTGGTGGAAGCTTGAACGAAGGAGGTGAGGAGCGGGATGACGGAGGTGAGATGCTAGAGGACGTCGGGTTGAGGAAAGCTTCGGCGTAGCTCTGGAATGTAGGTGAGATGACGAAGTTGATCTGCTACCGGATTGGAGGTGGGAGGACAGCTCCAAGGTGACCTATGAAGGGAGATGGGAAGTTGGAGGAGTATTTGGTGGGGCAGAGGTCGCTACACTAATAAGCACCTTGGGAGCTTGAGAATAAGCTCTAATAGAGCATTGGTAGGCTTGCTAGGGCTTGGGAGTAGGTGGGAGTAGAGTAGGTAGAGATGGCTTGGAAGGGAGGGGGTGAAGGTCCTTTTATAGTGGTAGAGAAGAGGCAAAAATCGGTATGGGACCATTAGTGACATCCAGGCCATCACTGGAAACGTCGCTGTAGGCAGCTCATGCTCGCTGACGCCCACAGCTAGCTTTGCTGGCATGCGATGAATTACCGATGGCTGTAAGCGTCGCTGTAAGTCCAGCTCATGCATCGCTGTAGTCCACCTCACGCTATGCTGGCACCGCTCCTACCTTGCCGCTTGCGCGCGCGCACCCACACGCTGGTGCTGTGCGCATGCGCGCTTGCACGCCCACGCATACACCCGCGTGTTGCGTACGTGCAATGCTGCGTGCATGAGTTGGCGGCTTGGGCTGTGCCATGTGGCGCAGTCTGGGTCGTCCATCTTCTTCTTGTTGTAGGGGCTGCTATAGAGGTCGGATTGAGTCGATTTTCATGCCATTAGGCTACGATCGTTGACTCGAATCCATCTGCACGGTTGGATTTATCATTTGAAGTTCTAAATTATGTCTCCTAGTCCCTTGGCCGTTGATCTTTCTCGAACTGCATATGGTGCTACGGAACTTCGATCGAGGCGATTTCAGAGGCATTGTATGTTGATCGTCGTCTTGATCAGGTCCGTACGGTCGGATCATCAATCCGAGGCTCCGAAATAAATATCCTTCTCTCCTAACCACAAATAGGATGCAATTTTAATTGGTGAGGACTCGAGACTAAATCCACATTCGAGTGGAAACCCAGGCTAATTAAGCCTGAAGGCCTAAAGAGTCTAAGTGTTTAGGTCCTCTTGTATCATTTCCTAAAGTTAATAACTTCAAAATGCCTAAGTTCTCTTTTCCTAATTTCTTTCTTGTTTTATCTTTTTTCAAATTTTCAATTTTTTCTTTAATTTTATAAGAAACTAAAAGAAATTCTATGGAGTTAACATAATGATTTCAGGAATTGATTATCCACCCCCTATGCCTAAATGATGCAATGTCCTCATTGTAAAAATAAAGACATGAAAAGGCCGAAGTAAACAGAATATCACCTGAGTGTCGTGAAAATCCGGTCAGCTCAGCAGGGAGGAGTGTATACACACGCGCTAAGTTTAATGCCTTCTGCTAGGCATAACATACATACAAAGAAGAAATTGAGAATTCACAAGTGCAAGTCAGAATCAAAATCAAATGGTTGATTCTGAAACCCATCTGCAGAAGATGTCCACAGACATGGACGAGATTATGGTGTAGACCCATGCCCCAGGGTCAAGTGGTTCTCAGGTTCTGGATGAAAATCACCCAGAACTGAAGGTTATTGTGTTTGTGGGGCTGGGCCTGGGTTTAGTGGTGTGCAACCTAAGACCAAAGTGTCGGACAACGGGTAAAGATGGTTCAATAGGTGCGGTTGTCCACTTAATATCTAGCTCAGAAAAATAATCAGTTATTTCAAGCTTGGGTTGCACTTGAAAGATATCGTAAGGGTCTTGGTAAAAAGTAGGTTGTTTTAGGTCAATAGGTACCCTTCGATCCAAAATCAAACTTCCCTCAGAATTAGCCTCCCAAATCTTTATTTCAATAATTCTATCCTCCAACATCAAGGGCTCAGGCTTTGGGACCTCTAGCATATTATTCACCCCATATGATTCTCCCAAGTCTAGAAATCATGGTTGAATCAAGATTGACTTGGGCACAAAGATCTCAGAAGTCAGCTCTTTGGGGTGTAGATGAGGATTGGGGTCACTGATTGAATCATCAAGATTTGGATCCTCTAAGTTAACCCCAACCGAATCCAAATCTTCAATGAATGGGCTATCAAATGGTTCATCAAATTCCTCAAGCCCGTTTGTCTCACTAAAATCATTTTCCTTACGTTCAAGTGAGACTTCACCTAAAGATTCTTCACCCTAAGAGTCAAAGAATTGATGATCCTCATTTATATATGTCTCAAAATCATAAATCATTTCTTGATCCAAGGAGACATAATTTTCTTCATTTCCTGACTTGGGGATCTCAGGTGAATCAATCAGTTCATCCTCAAATGGTTGCTCTAAGCCATCCTGGTCATCCTCAGTCTCAGAAAATGTATCCCCCCCAACAGGCGCCTGAGTGGGTTCATACATTGGCTCTCCTGAAGGGGGTTCATCTTGAGAATCATCCCAAGATTTGACTAGTGCAACCACAAATTTCATCCTTAACCTCGATAATTTCCCAAGAAGAAACTCACCCAAGTCCCTATCCCTAATAGTTTGGAGCAAATCCAATAGAGAACTATTAAGTTCATAATCATTTTGATCATAGGCTCTAGTGCTTCAGTGCATGGTGTTGGCTGAGCTTCTAAAGATTGTATGGTGTTCCTCAAATTAGCCAACACCCTATCCTAGATCTAGTTCACCTGAACTGACTGGTTCGGTTCAAGTTTGGGTGGGTTCAGGTTAAATCTAGGGGAGTCAAGATGTCGAGGTTCTCGGGTCCCTCCTTGAAAGTAGGTCATTCTTGGTTGTTCAATGGATGGTGGCGACCTATATTCTATGGAATACTAGGGAGGGTAGGTGTTATAATCATGATATCCTTCCTGATTGTAGATCGGGTTGGTTTGGTCATCAAAGGATGGGGATCCATAATCATTATAGCTCTGGGAAGGATAATAACATAGTCTTGTCAACCAGGGTTAAGCCCTAGACGCTGAGGTCCAGATTCATATCCCCAATCAAAGTCATCCTGACTAGTGGATGGGTAATTACAAGTCAAGTCGGGATAGTAATCATCTTGGGGATAAGTGGTGGTAGGAGGATAGGATGTGAAATGTGTGTAGGATGTGGAAGGGTACATGGTGAAGTAAGGAGGGAAATCAGAAGAGAAAGGAGCCCTGCAATACAAAAATACAAGACTGTCCTTAGTTTGGGTAGCCTAAAGGTCAGAATCCGTCCTAAAATTATAGACGATTTACTCTACTTATGTCCAAGCAATCCAACTAGCTAGAAGGAGGGACCAGGGAGAAGGTTCTTCCTTTGGCATGAGCCTTCGGTTCCTAGTGTACCCCCCCAGCCATGGTTGTTTGACTCTACTCCCCTAGCTAGACATCAGATTGACTAGTATAAGTAGGTTAATCATGAACAATCTCAATCTGGATCCTGATGAGCGAACCAGTCCTTAGGGCCAACGTCTACGCAATTTTAGTTAGGCTTGGGACAATGGTGCTTCAGGAATGTGATGGGCCCTTTAGATGGGTTGTGCCCTTAATGATCAGTTAAAATGTGTGTGTGTGCACAACTAGGGTTTGCAAACAAGGTTATTTGATGATGTGTCTTTTAGAGTTCAACCTTGTTTAGTAGCTTTTAGGGTTTAATCTTAGGTATATTCAATCAAGTTTAGGAAAACACTCCAACTTTTGCAAGCACTGGTGATGATATATTCTTTTAGAAATCAAAGAAAAAAAAATGTGGAGTGCTTGGTTCAGCCCTAAGAATCAACCCTAAGTGGCAAGCTACTTGATGAATCACTTTTATCTTAAGTGGTGTGGCCCAAACAGTTCAATCAATTGACCTATTGCACCACTTAGTTAAGGCACACAGGAATTTTTTACCTATTGAGATTTCTAGTCACTTATTTGTGTGTTGAATTAAGTGTACCGGGTCGACAGGTCAGATCCTGGTTAAGTGGTAGAATCGATGTGATTGTGTGCCTTAGGGTGAGAAGTTGTGGGTGTTAGGTGTGTACCTTACAGAAAATCCCACAATCAGATAACACTTTCTTTTTATTTTCTTATTTTTATTTATGTGGATGGCGAGGTAAGTGGAGGTGGCAAACAAATAACCAAACTATCCTACGGTTCATAAAAAGCACCTAAGTTGATTTGGGTTTGAGTTATTCAGTTATGGAATGAAAACTAAGGTGGGGGTGGTGTGGGGGACACTTACAAAACACTCTACCTGCACTTTACTCCGATCTATCGCACTTGGATCTCCATGCCAGGGTACCTGCAAGACAGTAGATCAAAAACAAGTAGGGTTAATGCTATGTAAATGCAAAGAAACGCAATAAACAATAAAGTAAATTCCGTTGCCTCCCCAGCAACGATGCCGAAATGGTCGTGCGTGTTTCACATGTTAGAAATCGAGGTTACAAGTAACCTGTCGTCGTAGTTGCAAAACACGTCAATCAGATAAAATTTATACCGAAACTCCAAGGGAGTCTCGGGTTGAACACAGGGAGGTGACGTTTACTTTACTTGAAAACCGCGCTTCATTTTGTTTCTTTTTGGTATTTTGGGGTTTTGTTTTTTTTTTGTATTTTTGAAATAAAAAGAAAACAAGCAAATGTATCACAAGATAGAGATGTGGAACAAATATGATATACATTATTTCCAATGTCAATTACAAGAAACTATGAAAGCATATAAAGAGAGGGAGGTGAGAGGAAATCTCCCGAATCGGCTGTTCGGCGAGACGACGGCTCCTGGCGGAAGCTTGGATGAAGGAGCTGAGATGCTGGAGGATGTCGGGTTAAGGAAAGCTTCGGCGTAGCTCTGGAATGGAGGTGAGAAGATGGAGTTGATCTACTACTGGAATGGAGGTGGGAGGACGGCTCCAAGGTGACCTATGAAGGGAGATGGGAAGTTGAAGGAGTATTTGGTGGGGAGAACAAGCTCTAATGGAGTGTTGGTAGGCTTGCTAGAGCTTGGGAGTAGGTGGGAGTAGAGTAGGTAGAGATGGCTTGGAAGGGAGGGGGTGAAGGTCCTTTTATAGTGGTGGAGAAGAGGCAAAAATCGATATGGGACCATTAGTGACATCCAGGCAATCGCTGGAAACGTCGCTGTAGGTAGCTCATGCCCGCTGGCGCCCACAGCTGGCTTTGCTAGCATGCGATGAATTACCGATGGCTGTAAGCGTCGCTGTAAGTCAAGCCCATGCGTCGCTGTAGTCCACCTCACGCTGCGCTGGCGCCACCCCTGCCTTGCCGCGTACGCGCACGCCAATGCACTGGCGTTGTGCGCATGCACGCCTGTGCGCTCGCGTGTGCACCTGCGCTACTGTGAGCGTGTGATGCTGCGTGCGTGCGCTGCCAGCCTGGGTTGCGCCATGTGGTGCAGTCTGGGCCGTCCATCTTCTTCTTGTTGTAGTGGTTGCTATAAGGGTCGGATTGAGTCGATTTTCACGTCGTTAGGCTGCGATCGCCGACTTGAATCCATCCGCGTGGTCGGATTTATCATTTGAAGCTCTGAATTAGCTCTCCTAGTCCCTTGGCCATTGATCTTCCTCAGACTGCATATGGTGCTACGGAACTCCAATCGAGGCGATTTCAGAGGCGTTGGACTCCGATTGTCATCTTGATCAGATCCGTACGATCGGATCATCAATCCAAGGCTCTGAAATAAATATCCTTCTCTCCTAACCACAAAAAGGACGCAATTAACCTAAATTAAATACAACTACTTTAAATGTAGAATGATGCATGCTATGCAATATTTATAACATGAAATGCAAATCTAAGCCTAGGAACATGCATGAATAGGAATTTTACCCTTAATAAATGTGTTTACATCAGCGGACAACTTCTTAAGAGATCTTGGAATCTTTGCCAAGAATCATGAAAACTCTTGCCAGATTTTGTTGGAAGGTCATAACAGATCTTCATAAAGAATTTGTACGACCTATAGGGAAGAATTTTTTAAGGAAGGCACTCTTGAGCTGAGGCCATGTGGTAATGGGTCAACCAATGGTCCTGAACCAGTAAGCAACCTTATCTTTAAGAGATAATGGAAATAGCCGCTTTAGCCATAGGTCTTCTTTCACATCTCGGGAATGGGTTGTTTGTGCAAGAAGAGTTAGCTCTTAAAGGTGGCTAAACGAGTCTTCCCTAGGAAGGCCATGGAAATGTTTAATCAGGTTTAGAACTGCCAGCTTGATCTCGAAATCCCTCTCAGGTATGACCACCCTCGGTCATTCTTCATAATAAGAAGGATCATAAAAATCTTTTAGAGGAACAATAGGCTGCTGACGGGGTGGTGGGTTAGGCCTTTGGTTGGCTAGGTTCTAGATATTCCTAGTCAACAATTGTTGATTGGCTTTAAGTTGAGCAATCTGCTCAGGCATTAAAGTGTAGAGATCAGTGGGGGTTTTTGCTGTTGAGATTAAGGCAAATCAGCATAAGGTAGCTCCAAGTGCGGGAAGTCAAAGGTGGGGGGTTGTTTTGGGTGGAAGGGTCGAAATTTGGATTGGAAGTGGGGTTAGAGGTGGGATTAGAGGTGGAGGTGGAAGGGTTAGTGGATCTATTTTGTCGGTTTTCCATTTTTTCAGAAGAAGAAAATGGGAAAAGCGATCCTTTGGCATGGGGGGCAAAATCAAATGGTCCCTCTAAGTGTGGATTTTTGGACCGTCGACCTTGCATAAAAAGGGAAGAATGGGAGGAGAGGATAAGAGATGGAGATGAGAAAAAGTGTCCAATCAATCAATAAAAATTTCTAGACCTAGGTTAAGTGTGACCCCTAAAAAAAATTAACCTAAGACTTGTTTTACTTAGGAGATAAGAATTCAATAGTGAATACCCATTCTATCAACAAATCTGGCCAAGTTGAATAAGCAGAGGGTTGGGTCGAAGTATATCCTCGGAAAACCCCCAAGGGCTTGTGTAAACCAGCGCCTGGTCGTTTGACATGCCCCTCATCCTATCACCAGATATAGATAAAGAATTAGTATTAACTAGAGAAAACTTAAGACCTAGATAGCAAGCCTAAGTTTGATGAAACCTTAGGGGTCAAATTGCTACAAATTTTAGTTAGGACTAGTAGATTAGAGTGCATACGAAATGTGCAGGGCATTGATTTGGGTATTGCCTTGTTATTTCAAATTTTGTAGTGTGTGCAAGAATTGGAAGGTGATTCCAATATCAAACAAGCTGTCACACAAATTAATGTATTTCTGTCTTTTAGAATTTGATTTAGCTTAATGTGTTTTAAGGTTTTTTTTTTAACTTTTCAAACAAGTTTGAAATTCCACAGACAAAAGGAAATCAGTTCGTATTGGTGAAGATAAGTTTCCTTTAATTTGTGGGACTAAAAATTTGAAAGAAACTCTAATTGAATTGACCCTAAGACAAAAATTTTACTACTAATGAGTTTTTTTTTTGCTTTCCTTTCAAGTAGTGGTCTAAACAATGCAAACAACACACTACTATATGTAAAATCAAACAAGGATTCCAAAAATATTTTTTTAAGATTTTAAAAATTTGTTTGTTATTTTTGAAAGATTTTTCTTTATGCTGGTGTTAAAGTCAAGAAATGATACTCATGGGTATTTTGGACTTTCCAGTACCACCACCAGCCTCATAAAACTTTTGTGAATTTATAAAATCTGTAGAATTTTACGAGGATTCCAGAAAGATAAATTTTATAAAAATTGGATGAGTATAAAAATTCCTAAAATTCTTGGATTGTAGCAAAACATGAAGGTTAGAGGAGATGGCTTTCCTTTCAAGTAGTGGTCTAAACAATGCAAACAACACACTACTATATGTAAAATCAAACAAGGATTCCAAAAATATTTTTTTAAGATTTTAAAAATTTGTTTGTTATTTTTGAAAGATTTTTCTTTATGCTGGTGTTAAAGTCAAGAAATGATACTCATGGGTATTTTGGACTTTCCAGTACCACCACCAGCCTCATAAAACTTTTGTGAATTTATAAAATCTGTAGAATTTTACGAGGATTCCAGAAAGATAAATTTCATAAAAATTGGATGAGTATAAAAATTCCTAAAATTCTTGGATTGTAGCAAAACATGAAGGTTAGAGGAGAAGACCCCTACGTAGTCTACGAATTTTTAAAAATCTTTTGCAAATACAATTGGTGTGAAATTTGGAAAAATGTTCCTTACTTGAATTAAAATCCTTGGGTGAAATGTTAAGATTTTAGGAGGCCTGTGGTGTCAGAAATTGATTTTTGAAGTTTAGATAAAGTCTGGACCTGAAAATCAAACTACTAACACTTGAAGTAGAGTGGTGTTTAATGATGCAAACAGGCAATCAATTGAATTTTAAATAAAACTACTCCACTTAACTTAATTGTTTGAGATCCTAGAAGCTAAGTTTAATGTGTTTTGATAGTTTTTAAGGCTATGTGTGACTAGAAAGAGGAACCGCTTGAATTTTCGCGGGAAGACAAGGAATTTCAGTTCTTCCTTCTAGAATCCCACTTTCTTCCTATAGTTCCTGTACACACGAGAGAAACAGAGAAAAGGGGATGAGATCCACTTAATAAGAAAGAGAAATAATTCAAGCAAAGCCGTGCCTCCCTAGCAATGGCACCAGAAAGTGATCAGGTTTTTACACGAATTGTAATTAGGGTTTTTAAGATTATTGCAACACATAAAAATCGTTTTGCTTTTAAATTTTGAAGACCTAGATAGTGGAGTATCTAGGGTAATCCAAGAAGGAAATTGTTGCAATTATAAATCTCTTACTTGAAAGTGGAAATCAACTTTATTTTTGTATTTTGTTTTATACATGATTTTTTTTATTTTGAAATAATGGTAAACATGTTAAGTACATGGTGGGAAAGAGACTAACACCTAATTCACTACACTAACACTATGGTGACAATTAACTCCTCTCTCTAATCACACCCTAAGCACATGGAGGCCTAGGGTAATTAGAGAAAGGGGGTGAAAAAGGTGCTAGAAAAGCAAGAAAACAAACATGCAAGAGAAAGGCAACTTTTGTAATAAGGAAAAGAAAATGTTTTACAGAAACCCTAATAGAGGAATGCTTTTCCTACAAAATACCAAGGTACAAAATTAAAAATTCTAATCATCCTGATGATGTTGGTGAAGAAGAGAGTCCTTGCTCCAAGCTTAGTGGCTCCTAGGCTTGAAAAGAGCTCTCCAACTCCTTCCTTGCTATGCTCCTTCTTAGTAGGCCCTAGAGAAGGGGTCGTGCCCTGGGGATTTTCCTAGGAAATGCTTTGGCCCAACCCACCCTTTATGAAACTTGGCCAGATTTGTTGATAGAGCATGTATTCACTATTGATTTCTTATTTCCTCGGCAGATCAAGTCTTAGGTTATTTTTTTTAGGGAGTCACATTTAATTTAGGTCTAGAATTTTGTTTGGTTGAATTACACACTTTCTCTCATCTCCATCTCTTCTCCTCCCCTACCGTTTCTTCCATTTTGAATGGGCGGCGGTCGAAAACTCCACACTTTTTAGGGACCACTTGATTTTGCCTCCCCAAAAAGACTTTTCTTGCATTTTTCCTCTTCTTTGAAATTGGAAAATCAAAATTGGTCCTCTAACCTATATGCTAATTATTCTTTCCCCAATCTTTCCACCCAAGAGCTTCATAATCAGGCCCCCCCACTTAATTTCTACTCTATCATGGCTTAGCTACAAGTTAAGCAACAACAGTTGCATAAGGACTTAACAAACCTAGCCAACCAAGGGAGACCAGCCACATCTGCCCAAGCTCTGCAAATTTCACATTTCACCTCTTCTAACTCCCCAAAGAGAGAAGATCTGCATAATTCCCATGCTAAGTGTAATTACTATTCCGAGGCTTTCTATGGTTCAACAGGGAATTATATTTATCCCAATCATCACCCCACCCAAAATGTCCCCACCTTCCAGGAGCAATTGAAAAATTCCTTTAATGGGAGGAATTATACGGCTCAATCTTGGACCAAATCGATTCCTCACCAACAACAACACCTGTTTGGAGGGTATGGTTCAAAATCAACTTATCAATCTGGGCCATATCAAGAAGACATCAATGCCCAGATGTTGAAAACCCTACAAGAGATGAAAAGAAAAATGGAAATAACCCATGCTATTAATAATCTCAATGATCAATTTGGGGTCATTTCAAACCAAAGACCTGCAGGACACTCACCATCCCAACCCAAACCAAACTTTGTCAATCATAAGAACCAACATCTGGGTGGGCACCAACATTAGAACCACACTATTCAGCCTCCTATTAACCTGATATCTCAGCACCAACCTAGCTTCTATCAACAATAGGCCCCCCACCTCCTCCCAGTGATAACCAAACTGCCTATGCAGATACGTTGAGGAGTGGGAACACCACCATTGATTTAGGGCCTTCAAATCAAATTGATGAAACCCACTCTTAGCCTATGCAAATCAACTCTCCTAACCCCAATCAAGAAGAAGAGAAAGAAATCTTAAAAACACTTGATTTAAAGCCTACTTCTCACTCTGAAGCACTGCAATCCAATCTTTCTAATAAAAAATCAGAGCCCTCTCACCAAGATCTTTTGGACTTATTTAGGCAAGTCAAGAAGAATATTCCCCTCCTAGATGCCAGCCCTACCTTTGCTAAATGTTTGAAAGAAAGGTTTACTCCAAGAGGGCAGGCTAAGAATCTAGGATGGATGGTTGATGGGAACACCATCATGAGCCATAACTAGCTCATTTTGACCCAATTAAGTCAATAGATGCTCCTACATAACCGCCAGAGAGTCACAAGTCATTGCATATTCATTTTGGAAGAAAAATAAGAAACTAGGGCAAATTTTACCAGCTCATCTTGAATGCAGTGCAACCACAGGTTTTCCTAGGGATTCATTAAAGGTCAAAAGGTCCTGAAAAGATAACAAGTGGGTTAGATCAGTCAGAAAAGGGTTTGCATATGTTTTAAGAATTAAATGACTTTTGAAACCCTAAAAACAGACCCACTTAATTAACTGAGGTTCTGGTCAGGATAAAATTCACCTAAACCCTCTAAAAATCATAGAAAAATATTCTTTAGGGTTTAGTACCTTCAATTTGACCATCAGAACCCATCTTGACCCAAAATGGAGCCTCAGACAGATATTTGCCCTAATTTGGATTTTTGCATAAATTACCTAGTCAAACGTGGTTAAAACGAAAATCCAATTTCACCATTAGATTCCTTAGGTCCAAATTAGGTTTGTACCAAAATTTGGGCCCAAGATGAATTTGTCTTGACCTAGTTTGCAAATTGGTCTTGTCTGATTACATTTTTACCCTTAACTTTCAAAATCCTTTTAAATAGCCCCCTAACTTTGTCGTCGTCTTCATAATTAGGTCCCTCTACCATTATCGTGGAGAAATCCTTCTCTGGCAACCTTTGATTGAAGAGTACTCCTTCTCTGTTCAATCAATCCCTTCCAAAATTAGAAGGGAGATTCTTTGAGAAATCCTCTCCAATCTGAACCCGTCCTTGCGCACCGAATCTTTCCCAATCTCTCATGCGAATGCATGAGAGATTTGGGTCTCAAGAAATACCCAAATTTGACAAAGGTTTCCATGCCTGGAAAGCCTGATTCCCAAGCTTTCCTTGCCTCTAGATCCTTATAAAAGGGTCGCCAGATCTTCCTGAATTTTTCACGCTCGAAATCGACCATGAGTCCCCACAATTCCTCTCTCTCTTTCATAGCTGAAGGCTCCTTGACGTCTGACGATCCCCTCTACCTTTCCTCATCGTCCTTCCACAATATCAATGGCAGATTCCTCTTCCTCGCTTCTGTCTGCATCTCGTCGTACCAGTAGACACCCTTTCCTCCTTCACCCTCGCCGTTTCTCCCTCACTGGAGCCATCTTTGTCTCCGACGTCAGCAACACCACATCCGATGCCATCTTTTCCCCACTTCGTCCACCTACTTCCTAGCTAAGTTCCTTATCTCCTGCACTTTATTTTCACATCCGCACCACTTCAAATCCACCACCGATGACCCTCTGCTACCTCATCTCTTCCATCTCCGGCCATCCCCTCTGGCAAGACCATTCCACCTCCACAGACCACCAAATCCCTCGCCGACCACCCTACAACCATCACCACACATCATCGCTCATTTCCCCTCTCTTTATTCACCACTCCACTCACTCACACGCGCCCCCGAACACACCCACTCTCACGCACACAGTTCAACCTCACCATGCACTCACAGACCATGAGACGCCATGCCAACACCCTCATTGTACTAACCGTTGTCCGAAGACCCTCCTTGAGCATTTTGATGTGGCCTGATAAACACCAGTTTATCATCATTTTTATGCTTTAAAACTAACCTAGCTCTTAGGATTTTTCTCCGCAAACGGGTTTTTGGGCTACATTTAGGCATAAATTATGATAGGCATGCATTGCATTTTTTATTGTTGTTTTAATGTGTTTTTGTGAGTGTTAGGGATGTACAGATTCACAGATCCCTAAAACCCTAGCACTCAAGAAAGCAATTGGTGAAGGAGAAGCCCAGACTAGTTGGAACCCAGCTTGATCCAGCTCACCATAGCTGGAACCTAGCTTACTTGAACTAGGGTTAGCTCATCCCAGCTCCATTCAGCTAATCTCAGCTGGATGGCAGCTCAGGAGAGTTCACCTTAGCTCACCCTAGCTCAAGTCAGCTCAGATCCAGCTCAACTTAGCTGAGTCTAGCTCATCTCAGCTCCCACTAGTTCACAGGGAGCTCTAGTTAGCTCGGCTAAGTTGACAGGAGTTCACCCCAGCTCAGATCCAGCTACATCCAGCTCCACTCAGCTCCAACCAGCTGAAGAAGAATTCATCCCAGCTCAGGAAGCTCAAGTCCAGCTCACAGGGACTCAGCTTAGCTCAACTCAGTTGAGCTAAGCTACCTTAGCTGCCTCAACCAGCTTGATTCTCCCCGGGAGCACCAGACCCAGCTCACCTTAGCTCAGTATGGTAGAAGCTAGCTTACCTTAGCTCGGCTTAGTAGCTAGCAAAGAACTAGCAAGCTAAGCCAGCTAGAATAGCTCCATGCCAGCCTCTTCAGCAGCAGCCAGCTCCAAATTTCAGCTCCAGACTTCTCCTCAGCTCCTCCCTCCAAACCCTAGCTCCAACACCTTCTCCTCTACTCCTCCATTAGCTAAGCTAGCTTAGCTTAGCTTAGCTTAACTATGCTCCAACTTCCTTGGCTTGTACCACCCCAAAAACCCACCTACCAACTCCACCCAACTAGCTCCACCTAAGCTCCACATAAGCTAACCTACTTGGCACCAACCTAACCTACCCACCACCTCCAAAAGACACCTAAAAGTGGCGCCAAAAACTACCCATAACCACCCCTTAGTGCGCCACTTTTCCCTCCAAAATCCCCCCTCATCTCCACCACACAATCCCCCTTGAATCCATCTCCACCATCCACCTAACTCCCCTTCTAGAAGACCCCATGTTGGCGCCAACATGGGGGTGTCTCTCCACCACCAAAAGACACCAACACCACCATAACCACCCCCTTTAACACCCCTTGGGTTGGCGCCAACTCACCCTAGCCATAGGATCACCAACCACCCTCATCCTTCCATCCTAGCCCTCCATTTCAAGGGGCACCTTAACCCCCCATCCTATTCTATAAAAAGCCACCACCTACCACCATTTTGGAGCATCCTCCCTTAGTATATTTTCTACCTAAACCACCTATACCTACGGCCAAGAAGAAGGAGTAGAGAAGGAGATTAAAGGGGCACATCACCAGCCCTTTTGGTGCCTTCTTCTCCCCACTCTCTTCAACTTGAGCCACGCCAAGGAGGAGGACTCTCCCACTTCAAGGAGGACGGCCAGGCAAAGGAGAAAAGCTTAGGGTGGACGTCCACCCTTGGAGAGAAACTTAGGGCACGCCCCCTTAGGGCTTGCCTTGGAGGTCATCACTTTGGCGGAGTACTGCAAGGAAGGAGTTGAAGGATTCTTTTCAAGATTGGGAGCCACCAACCTTGGAGCAAGAAGCCCTCTTCTTCACCATCTATTTAGAGGATTTGTGTTTTCTTTCTTTATTTCAATTATCTAGTAGTAGAAGCATTCCTCTACTAGGCATTTTTGTTAAACACTTTATCAATTATCTAGTTGCCTTCTTCGCATATCTTGTTTGCATTTCTATTTGCTTATTTTCAGCATTCTTCACTTCCTCTCCCTAACTATTCTAGGCCTCCACTTGCTTAGAGTGAGCTTAGGGAGAGGCTCTACTTGCCACTTTAGAGTAGTTTACTTAATTGGAAGTGTAAACACTTTTCCCGCCATAATTTCGCATGTTGCCTTAGTTCAAAAACAAAAAAAAAATGGTATATTGAAAATTACCAAAAGAAAGTTGAGATATATTCCAAGCAAGAGAATCAATTTTGCAACCATATTGCCTCCTTGGACGACCCTAGATACTTCCCTATCTAGGATTATAAATTTAAGAGCGAAAGCAGATTTACGCGTTACAACGACGTATTTTAACAAACCGCGTATTTTCGCTATCATGGCCGAAGGGCCATTTCGCTAATTTTAGGAACTCGACCTTGCCGCTATTGACGAGCAAGATTTGATCTTGCTTGAAGCTCACTCCAGGTCTTGCTACGCCCAATTCTTAGCTCTAGGTCACGTAGAAGCCTCCTACGAACAAGTCTAGGCAGTCAATTGGACACCTTTGCCTCGCGAGCTGAAGCAATTGAGGAGAAGACCCCCTGTTGTAGACACGCGAAGAAGAGGGGTGCAGATAGTCCCACATTGTTGGTTGCAAAGCATGCTGAGGTGTATAAATTGAAAATGTCACATAAGCTGTTCGCCTCAGTTCACGGGGTGAGGTCCCTCTCACGTGCTCACCTAGCCTCATCCACGACACATACCTGCGGACCTAGTTCAACTCGATAACTCAACCTGCACTTCTCGCTCACCACCACACACCGGTGAGCCTGGACCTGGGTACGCGCCTAAATCTGATAACCTGATTACCCGTGGCTTTGGGAGAGTAGATCTTAAGAGAGAAAGAGAGAAGGAGAGTTGCACAGGTAAAGGGGGTTTTGCTACAAGAAAATTCAACTGACACTTAGCTGGATTTAGAAGAGGAAAACTAGAGAAGGAAGAAGAAAAGAAGAAGTGAAGACCTGAGCAGAAGAGTAGAAGAAGAAGGAGCCAAGCAGAGATAGAGGAGAAGAAGAAGAAGAAGAAGAAAGTTGTAGCTAAAGAAGAAGAGGAAGGCCTGAAGAGGCATAGGTTGCAGAAAAAGTAGAACATCAGACTTTAAGCTGCCTGATTTGTGAACTAGACGAAGGGGTTTACTTTCATTTCATACATATACATTGAGTTCCTTAGCTATTAATGTAAGGAGTATATGGTGATTTAAACCACCATTTTACTCCCATCTTTTTGCAAATTGATACTTGATCTTAGTGCTACATTATTTTGAGATAATTCTTGATTTCAATTCTATATCTTTCTTGTCTTATATTGCAATTCTTGAGATCTAAATCCCGTAATGCTCCCTGTGTTAAACCTCGAATCTTTTTGAGTAATAAAAATAGTATTTATTTTCAAAGCTATTTCGACTATATTACAATGCTTCATTTTAAACTCAATTTCGCCATGTTAACCATGGTCCTTTCAAAGATGGCCAGCTTAGGTTTTTTAGAGCAAGCTGCCTTTCACAAAAAAGGACCCGGGTGCATCACCCATCTCGGTTGTCATAAATGACACCACTTTTTTCGTGCCCCTCTCGACTTAGGTACCTCTAGTAATCTCATCCACCCGATCTTATTTGAGGAATTCAATTTGGTGATTTAAAACCTACTAAGGTTTAATCTCAATTGGAAGACCGATCTACCATTCAACTACGAGGAATTGTTGAGGATAGTATTATCAAGGTCCAAAATTGTTTGGTGAATTTTCTGGTCCTTGACATAGAGGTACCTGAGGCTCTCATTAATGCTATCCTTGGAAGACCTTTTCTGATTACTGCAACAGCTAATATCAATTCTCATTCTAGGAAAATGAATATAAGTTGCAATAACCAGATTTTCTCATTAGATTTATTTCAAGCTTACAAGAGGTCCATTGATAACAAAATTTTTGAGGACACTGATAATAAAATGGAAGCAGTATTTGGGAAGTCTATGTTGATCCAATCCCACTTAACTTTGACAACCATTGGTCTAGATTTTATTGATTCTTATTCTAAGGATGATTATGTTGTCCAAGACTTTTTAAATCAACTAGGATTTGACTTTTACTCTTTCAATCTTCCTGATTTTTCACCAAAAACATCCTGTTGAACGTCGGAGGACTACGCTATCAGAGTTGGTTTTTAAAACCTGTCGTTGTAGTTTGAATAGAAAAGAACTCGGGTTCAACAAATAAAATTTATACTGGAAAAGAAATCCTGGGTTGAACTCACGGAAGCTACGTTGATTAAGATTCGCAATTATATTCTTTTTGTGTTTTCGTTTAAAAAGCGGAGTAATTACAATGCAATGAAATCAATATAAACAATATGAGAGAGAGAGAGAGAGAGAGAGAGAAAACATCCACTCGAAGTTGCAAAAATGTTTGTACAACTAAGAAAGCAGGAAAAATATTACAACTAGAAAGCAGGAAAAATCTACTCTAGAAAGCAGGAAAAAAGGAATGGCAGAGAGAAGTTATCCTCCTCGACGATCGCTTGGAAAATGAGCTGGATGAGACAACGCCTGGAAGACGAGGAATGGAGCGGAAAGAAGGAGGTCGAAGTAGGAGAAATGGTAACGAGGCAGCATGTCGTCATCGTTGTAGGATTCGCTTCTGGAATGTGGGCGAAAAATTGATTTTATCTCTTGAGGAGCATCCTAGGTGTGGGACAAGCTTCTCTTGAGCTTTGGAGAGGGAGAGAAGATAAGGAAGGGATGAGAAATTCGTATGGAAGGGATCTCCTTTTATAGTTGCAAGGAGTGGGCGCATTTTGGACATTTTAATTTGAAAAAATTAATATGGGAGCTTTAGTGATGGACTTAAACGTCACTAAAGGTTTGTCGTGGCTGACGTGTGCACGCGTCGCACGCACCCACTCCTCTTCCTCTCCTTAAATGCTTACGCATGTACACGCGATATCAGCCATCCGATCAAGAGATTGGATGGCTTAAACAATCCTCACCTGCATTGCGCGACCGCATGCAATGACGTGTTAGCGTTGCGCGTCTGATCGCGCATGGACGCTATCGCTTGCTCAACACTGCACGATCTTCATCGCATGGCTCCACTCGCTCGCCTGCTCCACACGTCCGCTCTTCAATTTGAGGCACAGCGGCTCGAACGCGCGACCTCCTCTTCTCACGAAGGAGCTCGACCAATGCACTGCGGGTGGCTTTGTGTTGCAAAGAGGATTTTAGCACGCTGATTCATGGCCGTTGGATGAGCATCCAATGGTCCAAATCCGCTGCGCTCTTTCACTTGATGAAGATGAAGCGATCGATCAGATTCAATCTTGGCCGTCGGATCAAGATCCAACAGCTAGGATCGTGTGATAGAAATCCCTTGGTGATGCAACAGTGGTTCCTCGGGGCCGATTGGGCGGCTGGGATGGCACCATGTGGTGCCATCCTGGCTGTCCATCTTCTGAGTGATGTAGATGGTTCCACGGGTATCTAATTGGATTGATTTTCGCACCGTTAGGCTACGATCGTCGATCTGAATCCATCCGTGTGATCGGATTTGTCATCTGAGGTGCAGATTAACACCATCTTGGCCCATGATCTTTAGAATTCCTCAATCTCTATCTAGTGCTACGGATGTTTGATTAGGGCGATCTTGAAGTCGTTGAACTCCAATCGTTGCCCTGATTAGATCCGTACAGTTGGATCTTCTATCCAAGGCCCCAATAAAAAGTTGCCCTATCCCTGACCATAAAAAGGAGATAATTTCTGTACAATTTATACAACTTGATTTAAATGCATGATTATGCATGTTATGCACTATTTACAATGTATGATGCTAATGTGACACTAAGAACATGCATTAATAGATATTTTAGGTTGATTAGATGTATGCACATCACACCTCCATGCCTATCTTTTGCTAGTCCATAGCAAAAACTACATGCTATTTATAAAAGAATTAGGTTGGATTACTTGGGCATAAGTTATTTTCAACATTAATAAATTTTTTTACTCAGGATCTGAACTTTCAAAGGCACAACAGCGCCTGGGTATCTGCCAAAATGCAGACTACCTCAAGCTCTCGCCTTATTCAAAGAAAAATTTCTTTTTCTCTTTTTCTTCTTTTCTAATTTTTTTGGATTTTTGAGTTTAGGGTTAAAGAGTGGCTTTCTACGGCCATTCAACCCACCCAAGATTTGATGAGAACCTTAAGTTCTAAGCATCTTATTGTGAATGTGATAGACTCGTTGATTGGCAATTAGAATGGACTTCGGGTTTCTACACCACTAGGTGACCTTAAAAAGAGAGTTCTGCTTAAAGGTGTATCTTTACGACCGGTAGCTTTCTCCCTACTTTTATTTTCATGGTGTCAACACAAGGGTGAATCTAATGTATATCTCCCCGGTTTATTCTACTTCTCTGCTTCTTCCAAAGTGTTTTGGGTATTTTTAGTGCATTTCTTGAGCTAGGTTCTGGACAATCGGTCGATGAGTTGTTACCATCGACAACTTACCAGCCATACTCATGCGGCGAAGTGTAGCTTATTTCTTTTGTTTTCTTTTTCTTTCTTTCTTTTCTCCTTTTCTTTTTATTTTCTTTTTGACTTTCTCTTTTTCTTTTTTTTCTTAAGTAGGTGGCTTCCCTGGTCTAAGATTTACCTAAAGGCAATAAGAAGAGAATGGTTCAGTGACTGGGCTCTGGACAACCTACCTATGGGTAGTTACCTATGATAACTTGCCAGCCATATCACCCTAGAAGGTTCATTAGCTACCCAATTTCCGTTAAAACCGCCAATCAATAAGTTAGTGAAAAGATATTGTGTAGATGCTTTAGACTTAAAGTTCCCTCAAATCAGAGGGTGGGTTGATAAGTTGTGTACTTATCACCCAAACTTATTTAATCACATGACAATAGAATTCAAGATGGTGAGGACTTGAAAAACAAATCCACATTTTAGTGGATACCCGGGCAAATTAAGCCCAAAGACCTAAAGGGTCTTTATGTTCAGATTCTAATGTAATATTTCCTAAGATTGAGAAGTCCTAATGTCCAAGTATTCATTCCTAATTCAATTTCTTTTTTGTGTATATATAAAAAGAGAAATAGAATTTACAAGAATTTCACAGAGCTGACAAAATGATTCAAAAATGAATCCACCCCCCCATGCCTAGTTGATGCAATGTCCACATTGAGAAAAAGAGACATGAAAGGAAGGGTAGTGTATGGAAGATATCACCTGAATATGAAGCTCAGGTCAGCTCTGAGTCATATGTACAATTGCTAAGTTTAATGTCGTTAGTTAGGCGAAGTCCAACCAAAGAAGTCACAACATGGCTAGAGCAACCATGTCAGAGACAGGTTCTGGAAGAGTACGGTCAATAACAGGTTTCAGACATTGATCGTTGACTTTGAATGAATTACCCGTCTTTGGGTCAGAGATCTGAATGGCTCCGTTTGGAAAAATTTGCTCGATAATGATTGGGCCATTCCATTTTGACCTAGGTTTGCCAGGAAAGAGCTTAAGTCGAGAATCAAATAACTAGACCTTCTGGTTCGGCTCAAAGCTCTTACGGGAAATCAATTGGTCATGTAGAGCTTTGGTCTGAGCCTTGTAATCTTGGCATTCTCATATGCATCATTTCTAAGCTCCTCCAACTCAAATAGTTGTAGTTTCCTAGTCTTCCTGGCTAAACTCAGATCTAGATTGCATTGCTTGATTGCTCAGAATGCCTAATGTTCTATCTCTACAGGTAAATGGCACGCCTTTCCATACACTAGACGAAACGGAGACATGCCAATGGGCATTTTATATGTCGTACGGTAGGCCTAAAGAGAGTCCTCAAGCTTTTGAGTCTAGCCTTTGCAATCAAACCTAATAGTTTCCTGTAGAATATTCTTGATCTCCCAATTGGAGATCTCGGCCTGTCCATCCGTCTGGGGATGGTAAGGTGTGGAGATTCGGTGATCAACCCTATATTTAGCCAGCAAATTACAAAACTGGGCATTAGTGAAATGAGTGCCACCATCACTACTGATGGCCCTCGGAATCCCAAACCTACTGAAGATGTTCTTCTTGATAAAATCGATGACCACCTTGTGGTCATTGGTTCAGGTGGGAATCACCTCAATCCATTTGGACATGTAATCAACAGCGATGAGAATGTATTGATGTCCAAATGAAGGAAGGAAGGGTCCCATAAAATCGATGCCCCAAACATCAAAGATTTCGACATGAAGAATTGGGTTTAGGGGCATCATATCTCTCTTAGTTATGCTCCCGAGTGCTTGGCATCGGGAACACGACCTTCAGAAATCCTGGGCATCCTTGAATAAAGATGACCAATAGAATCCATATTGCAAAATTTTTGCAGTCGTGTTTTTCCTGGAGAAGTGTCCACAACACACAGATGCATGGCATAACTCAAGTATACTGTTGAATTCATTCTCCGGAACACATCGGCAAATAATCTGATCAGAGCTGATGCAGTACAGTTTAGGGTCCTCCTAGAAGTAATATTTGGCCTCAGATTTGAGTCTATCCCGTTGTTGCTTGGTCAAATCCTAGGGGATTTGACCAACGGCCAAATAATTAACAATATCAGTAAACCACGGGGTTTGGACACCTAAAACTGTAAGAATGGTTTCATCCAGAAAAGTATCAGCAATTGGGATGTCTGTATAAGAAGAATCACTCAGAATTCTCGACAAATGATTTTCCACCACATTTTGTACCCCAGATTTATCCTTGGTTTCAAGATCAAATTCTTGAAGCAGAAGAATCCAACGAATAAGTCAGGGTTTGGCATCCTTTTTGGCCAGGAGATGTCTCAAGGCCAAGTGGTCGGTATATATAATGACGTGAGACCCTAAGAGATAAGCCCTGAATTTTTCCAAAGCAAATACTACGGCTAGTAATTCCTTCTCAATAACAGTGTAATTCCTCTGGGCCTCATCCAGAGTTTTACTAATGTAGTAGATGATAGAGGGCTTCCTATCAACTTTCTGACCCAAAACAACTCCGACAGCGTAATCAGAAGCGTCGGTCATAATCTCAAAAGGGGCTGTCCAAATCGGTGGTTGCAGCACCGAAGCACAAGTGACTACCATTTTAAGAAAATCAAATGCCTTACGGTATGATTCGTCGAAATCAAACGGCATTTCTTTAGCAAGAAGATTGCTTAGAGGACGAGCAACCTTCGAAAAGTCCTTGATGAATCTTCTGTAGAATCTCACGTGACCAAGAAATGATCGAATTTGTTTAACAGATGTGGGAGGAGGAAGTTTAGCGATAGCATCAACCTTAGCTTTATCCACTTCAATTCCCTGTTCAGAGATTACATGACCCATGACGTTGCCTTCTTGTGTCATGAAATGACTCTTTTCCCAGCTAAGGACCAATCTTGTTTTGATGCATCGTTTAGGAATCATTTCAAAATTTGCTAGACAAGAGTCAAACAATTCTCCAAAAATAGAGAAATCATCCATGAAGACCTCCATAAACTCTCCCACCATGTCAAAGAATATGGCCAGCATACACCTTTGAAAAGCCGCAGGTGTAATGCATAAATCAAATGGCATCTTACAAAAAGCAAAGGTTCCGTAGGGATAGGTGAAAGTAGTTTTTTCCTGATCCTCGGGATGGATAGGAACTTGGTTGTATCCCGAATAGCCATCAAAAAAACAGAAGTACTTCTGCCCGGCTAATCATTCCAAGATTTGAACAATGAAAGGCAGAGGGAAATGATCCTTTTTTGTGACCCTGTTCAGATTCCTGTAATCGATACAAACCTTCCAAGAGGAAGCTGAACGAGTTGTGACTAATTCTCCTTTCTCATTAGTCACAACAGTAATCCTGGCTTTCTTGAGAACAATCTACACGAAACTTACCCAAGTACTATCAGAGATTGGATAAATGATTCCTGCATCGAGCCACTTAATAATCTCCTTCTTGACCACTTCTCACATATTTGGATTTAATCTCCTCTGCATCTGGCGAGAAGGGCGGGATCCATCTTCCAAAAATATTCTATGATTGCAATAAGATAGCTCGATCCCCCTAAGGTCATGAATGGTCCAACCAATTGCTTCCTTGTGTTCCTTCAGGACCTTAATCAGTTTAATCTCTTGCTTCTTTGTTAATTTAGCACAGATAATCATAGGGAGCATCTTGTGTGGTCCTAAAAACTGATATTTTAGATTCTTAGGCAATGGTTTCAGTTCAAGCTGGGGCGGGCTGATGATTGAAGGTAAGGAAGATGCTGATGACTCATCAAGAGGAAGAGGTTGAGAGTGAATAAAATAAATAACCTCTTCAGAAGATGGCAGGTCTGCCATAGAGGGTTGCGGATTCAATTTATCATCAAAGGAGGAACTTTCAAATGCAGAAACCATCGTACAAGTTTCAATATTCACATTATCGTCCTCAAGTTCCTTGATAAATCCACAATCCTCAAATTTATTAATCACCTTAAAAATATCCAGTTTCATTCGTTGATCCCAAAAGGTGATTTCCATGCTACCGCTTTAACAGTTAATGTTGGCCTTACCGGTAGTTCAAAATGGAAGCCCCAGAATGATGGGCGTGTTCCTCAGATTTTCAGGTACATCCTTGTCAAGGACAAGGAAATCTATAGGAAAATATAAATCCTTAATCTTAACAATAACATCTTCAATAAGGCCTCGTGGATTTATGACAGAACGGTTCGCTAACTGTAGCATTACTGAAGTCGGCCGAAGTTCACCTAATCTAAACTTCTCATAAAGAGAAGTCGGAATTAGGTTGATGGATACACCCAGATCCAGCAGTGCTCTATCAAAAGTGTAATATCCGATGACACAAGAAATCAACGGAGCACTTGGATCTCTCTTTTTTTGAGGGAGGTGGTGCAGGATAACAGAACTAGACTGCTCGGAGAGTACCACCTTCCTCGGAACAGATTCTCTCTACTTACGCTTCTATGTACATAAATCCTTTGAAAATCTCGCGTAAGTTAGTATATGCTTGATAGCATCAAGGAGCAGGATATTGATCTCGACATTCTTGAAAATATTCAGAAGCTCCTCATTACTATCAATAGACTTCTTCTTCCTTGATCTGATGAAGGCTTTAGGAAAAGGAGCATGAGTCGGATCTTTGGAATCAGGTCTTGAGCTTTGATTTCTTCTCCAGAGTTCTCCTTTCTCACCTCAGGTTCTTCAGGATTCGGTAAATCAGAATAGTGTGGTTGTGGATCCTGAGTTTGTTTACCACTCCTCAAGGTAAAAAATTTGCAGATGCATACGAGTTTGGGTCTTGGGGAGGGCTAGGAAAGATTGGAGGGGCTTCAATAGCCAAGAATCGTTGATTTGCAAAAGAAGAAGAAGAGGAAGGACCTTGCTCAACCACTTGAGCATGTGCATGTGGGTCCCTCTGATTTCCATACCCATGGGCTTGGTTGCCTGGATTCAGGATATTTCGCAGGTTGGGTCCGGGTTGAGATGGTAGAGATCCGGGTTGACGAGAATTACCTATGAGCCCGGTTTGCAAGTTGTCCAACGAAGTTCTCATTTGCTGCATGAGCTAGAGTATGGATCCTTGCATCTCTACCATTTGTCGACTCAAATCAACCTGCCCTACGGGTTGATGGGCATTCCAAGCTGGCTGATTAACCTGATTCGGGGGCAACTGAGTATAACCATGACCCTGATCCATTGGTCGTTGCGGAGCATAGTTGTTGGGTCAGAATTGGGTCTGCTGCCCTGGGTTCTTCCAAGAGAAGTTAGGGTGGTTTCTCCAACCTGGATTATAAGCATTGGAGTAGGGGTTGGACCTAACATTCTCTTGTACAGCACAAACATCCTCATAGGGTGAGGATGGAGACAAAGAAAGGGAAGGATCAGAGAAATTGGGATCAAAGGCTCCAGTTTGGAACCTGTGGGGTTCTGAATAATCCTGGCTCGTAGGTTAGCTGCATCAAGTTGATTCATGAACTCTCGTCCAGAAGGAGCTCGCGACGAATGGAATCTCGAATTCTAGGATTGAGTGGATCGAGAGTTGTTCATTGAATTTCTAGCCATCCACTCCTCCATTCTCTTAGCAACCAAGTCCACCTTATCAAGTTTATTACAAATCAATTCTATATCGAATGAATGAGAGTCGTTGACTTCATTAACATTCGATCTGGGCTACTGGGACCAGCTAAAAGTATCCATGGAGGCATGATTGATCGAATTCTCTCTCATTTCCTCAAACAAATCGTGCACACTATCTGCATCTTTGTTGAGGAAATTGCCTCTGCAAGAAGCGTCCACGTGATTTCTGAGTTGCTCAGTCAACTCGTGGTAGAAGATCTGCACGAGTTTCCATTTCAGCACCTCGTTATGTGGACACCTCTGCAATAGGTCTTGGAATCGCTCCTAAGCCACATGAAACTACTCCCCCAGCCGCTGGGTAAAGGTAGCGATTGCCCATTTCAAAGCATTTGTACGTTCGATAGGGAAAAATTTCTTCATAAAAGCCAATTTCAACTCATTCCAAGTTGCAATTGGTCTTCCTATAGTCCTGTACCAGTGAGTGGCTTTATCCCTAAGAGAGTGGGGGAAGAGCCTCATGATCATTTGCTCCTCATTCACATTTCGTGCCTTGGTGGTCTGGACCAAAGTGGCCAAGTCCTCCAAGTGTTGAAATGGGTCTTCAGAGCCAAGCCCATGTAAATGTTTGATCAGGATTAAACCTGGGGCTTGATTTCTACGTCTCCAGCAAGAATCTGGACGTCGGGACGTTCCCCGTAATTTGAAGGATCATGAAAATCCTTCAAGGGATGATCACCCTGCATTCTCCAGAACCATTCTTGCATTCCCTACATTTGTTCCAGCTGCCTTCGAAATTCCTCCTGTGGATCCTGAGGTAGAGGAGGCTGTTGATCGGCCATGGGATCGATTTGGCCAAAATCCAATCTACGCCTCCTAGAATACTCTAGTGGTCCTTTCAATTGAGGATTCAATGACCTTCTTCCTAACATAAACTAGGAAAAGGTCGGAAGGACTAGGGATAAGAACCTTGCAACACAACAAAATAAGCTTGTCCTTAAGTGGGGTAGCCTAAGGATCTACAGACTCCTAGAACCTGCCTTAAGATTATAAATGATTTATTCTACTTGTGTCTGCTCAATCTAACCAATTAGGAGGGACTAGGGAGAAGATTCTTCCTTCGGCTTACACCTCCAGTTCCTAGTGTACCCCCCAGCCGTGGTCATTTGACACTACTCCCCTAGCTAGACATCAGATTGATCAGTACAAGTAGGTTAATCGTAAATAATCTCAGACTAGGCCCTGAAGAGCGAATCAGTCCTTAAGGCCAACGTCTGCTCGATTTTCTTAAGGCCTAGAATTGTAGTGCTTATGGAATGTGGTGGGCCCTTAAAATGGGTTGTGCCCTTAATGATCAATTGAGTATGTGTAAGTGCGTGCACAACCAGGGTTTTCAAGCAAGATTATTTGTGATGAATAGATTTTAATGTTCACATCTTACTTAAGTAGCTTTAGGGTTTAGAATTAAGTTGATTTCAATCAAGTTTGAGAGAAACCAGTTTTTCAAGCACGGGTGAAGATTGCTTCCCTTTAAAATCAGAAATAAAGTGGAGTGCCTGGTATGAACCTAGATTGAAAATCCTAAGAGGAAGCCACTTGGTAAGTTGATTTTAGGTTGAGTGGTGCAGCCCAAATAGCTCAAACAATTGACCACAATTGCACCACTGAGTTAGGCACACAGAAATGATTAACCTAGAATGATTTCTACTCTTTTATGTGTTGATTTGTGTGTACCGGTTCCACAAATCAGAATCCGGTTGAGTAGAAGAAAATCAATTAGGTTAAGTGCCTAGAATGTGGGTGTATGTTGTGTGTATTTTGAATTACCCCACAAAATTAACCTTTTGTTATTTTTTTTAATATGTGAGGGCAAAATGTGAGTGTGAGTGGAAATCCAAACAACCACACTAATCCTAGGATTTATGCAAACACTTAGGTTAATTGGAATTTGAATTTAATGTGACAAATGAAATCTATGGAGGGGGGAAGAATGGGGAGCACTTACAGTCGTCTTCAATTGCACTTTACTTCGATCTACCGCTTGACGATTCCCTGATAGAGGTATCTGTAAAACAATAGACACAAGAGAAAGCAAGTTAGAAGACAGTAAAGTGCGTGAAATGTGAAAAGAAGATCGGAAAATCGTTGCCTCCCTGGCAACGGTGTCAAAATGTTGAACGTTGAAGGACTACGCTATTGGAGTTGGTTTGAAAACCTGTCATTGTAGTTTGAATAGCGAAGAACTCAGGTTCAACAACTAAAATTTATACCAGAAAAGAAATCTTGGGTCAAACTCAGGGAGGCTACGTCGATCAAGATTCGCAATTATATTCTTTTTGTGTTTTTGTTTAAAAAGCGGAGTAATTATAATGCAATGAAATTAATATAAACAATAAGAGAGAGAAGGAGGGAAAACATCCACTTGAAGTTGCAAAATGTTTGTACAACTAAGAAAGTAAAAAATTACACTAGAAAGTAGGAAAACTATTACAACTAGAAAGTAGAAAAATTCTACTCTAGAAAGTAGGAAAAAAGGAATGGGAGAGAGAAGTTATCCTTCTCGACGATCGCTTGGAGGATGAGTCGGACGAGACAATGCTTAGAAGATGAGGAACGAAGTGGGAGGAGGTCAAAGTAGGAGGAACGGGAATGAGGCAGCACATCGTCGACATTGCTGGATCCGCTTCCAGAATGGGGACGAAAAATTGATTTTATCTCTTGAGGAGCATCCTGGGTGTGGGACAAGCTTCTCTTGAGCTTTGGAGAGGGAAAGAAGAGAAGGAAGGGTAGAGAAATTCATATGGAGGGGGTCTCCTTTTATAGTTGCAATGAGTGGGGGCATTTTGGACATTTTAATTTGAAAAACATTAATATGGGACCTTTACTGACGGACTTAAACATCACTAAAGGTCCGTCGTGGCTGACGTGTGCGCTCGCTGCGCACGCCTGCTCCTCTTCTTCGCCTTAAATGCTTATGCACATACATGCGATATCAGTAGTCTGATCAAGAGATTGGATGACTTAAACCATCCTCACCCGCGCCGTGGACCCGCGTGCGATCACGCGTCAGCGTTGCTCGTCTGATTGCACGTGGGCACTATCGCTTGCTCAGCGCCACACGATCTTCATCGCATGGCTCTGCTCGCCCGCCCGCTCCACGTGCCTGCTCTTCAATTTGAGGCTCAGTGGCTCGAACGTGCGACCTCCTCTTCTCGCAAAGGAGCTCGACCAACGCATTGCGGGCGACTTTGTGTCGCAAAGAGGATTTTAGCGCACGGATTCATGGCTGTTGGATGAGCATCCAACGGTCCAGATCCGCTACGCTATTTCACTTGATGAAGATGAAGTAGCCGATCAGATTCAATCCTGCCCATTGGATCAAGATCCAACGGCTAGGATCATGCGATAGAAATCCCTTGGAGATGCAGCAGCAGTTCCTTGGGGCTAATTGGGCGGCATGGATGGCCAGGATGGTGCCACGTGGCACCATCCTGGCCATCCATCTTCTGAGTGATGTAGATGGTGCCACGAGTATCAGATTGGATCGATTTTCGTGCCACTAGGCTGCGATCGTCGATCCAAATCCATCCGTGCGGTCGGATTTATCATATAAGGTGTGGATTAACACTATCTTGTCCCATGATCTTTAGGGTTCCTCGATCTCTATTTGGTGCTATTGATGTCCAATTAGGGCGATCTTGGAGTTGTTGAACTCCAATCGTCGCCCTGATCAGACCCGTACGGTTGGATCTTCAATCTGAGGTTCCGCTAAAAAGTCGCCTTGTCCCTGACCATAAAAAGGAGACAATTACTGTACAATTTATACAACTTGATATAAATGCATGAATATGCATGTTATGCACTATTTACAATGTATGATGCTAATGTGACACTAAGGACATGCATGAATATACATTTTAGGTTGATCAAATGTATGCACATCACATCCACACTAACTTCACCCACCCTACATCTCGCTGACTACTTTCTCCCTCCCTTTCCATTGGACCTACCACCTGACCCACCGAAGTTTGGCATTTTACATGAACTTAAACCATGGTCAGACCCAGGTCATTTTTCCATTTCATTTTGATCCCTATTTCTTTATCAGTCATCTTTTTAGGGATCTTGAGGAAAACACATTTCTTGAGGACATTCAAGTGTCCAATTATTAACATGATTGTCTTTCTTCCGTGCATACCTTCACGCCTGGCTGAATGGCATAAAAGATAGAACTAGATGGGAGGTAACCCATCATTTTTTTCCTACTTTCTTTTTCCTTTCTTTTTTCAGGTTTTGACCATTCTAAATCCGATCGCCTTTCACTAAGGTGATCTCTTTTCCCTCCTAATGCATGAGGACATTGCATATCATAAGCATGGGGGGTGTTTTTAAATTTTGACGATCAATTTAGGATTTTCAAAACCAAAAAACATGAATTTTTCTTTTGTCATTTTGTTTTATTTCTTAGCTGGCATACCCAAAAAAAATAAAAATGTTGAAAACTTTTTTAGGAAAATTTTGAAATCGAGACTAAGGTTGAAAACTCAATTGTGGTATAATGGGATTTAATCTTTAACAAATTAGGGATAAGGATATGGATCTGATCGTTAGAATTTCAGAGTCTTTCTTTAGACTATATCAGATATCCTTCTCAAAAATACCACCTGAACTCATGATAGTTCAGGTGACTTGATCCTTTTTTGTAATATGGAAAGTATCTAGCTTAGTTTCTAATTCAAAAACTTGCATTTCGCGCAAAACTTCTTGTGTCAAATTTCACACAGACCAACACCTAAAAACTACTAAAAATTAGAAAAAACCCCATGTTTGGCCTTAGTAAAAGTTTGAAGTAGAACATTAGTTTGAGTTCCCACTGCCGAGAAGGAGGAAAATGCCTCCTTTGAAGATCCGATGTCAACATGTTACTGCATCGGCACTGCTCCATATCTATATTTCATATCTTTAGATGGAGCATTAAAGTGCATTTTTACATCTCAAGTGTCTTGGACGGTGATCTACCTATAATGTCGGAGTAAGAGCTTGAGTTTGATTGGAGCGCCCCTCTACATCGCATTGTGTTTTGGGGTTGTGAGCTCTTGGGTGGTGTCATGGACAGTGCTATCTCAAAGTACTAGCGCTAGAGCTCCCTCAAGGATTGGTAACGAGAATGATGATCCCGACACATCTATTGTAAGACTAAGCTAAAAATAATCATAGGGGAAGGAAAAACAAAAGTTTTAAACCAAAAACACACCTTTGTAAATGTTGGCTTTTCACAAGCATAGACACAAAGTTTTAAAGGTTATTGCATGTTGCAAATCAGATTCAAGAGCCAGAAAAATCTTAAAAATAAAAATTTCAAATCATCTAAACTAACAAGGGGTTAATCTGTGAATTTTTTGGAGGATATATTGATCCCAATTTTGTCTAATTTTTGGATCCAAAAATAAATCCCGATGTTTATCCTTAGGTGAGGTCCCACACTCTCACTCACCAGCTTACCTACATTCTCACACATCAGCTGTGACCCACACTCGCAGCCCTAGTCCCAAGTACGCGGATCCCTGAATACCCGATTACTCGAGCATTTGATCGGACATTGAGAAGAAGTAAAAGAAGAGAGAGGGAGAGTGCAGGTTAGGGGGGTTTTGCTCTTGCAGGCACTTGTGCGACACTTAGTCACGAGAAGAGAGAAAGAAGGAGCCGTACACAAGGAAGGAAAGAAGAAGGAAGAAGAAAAGAGGCAAGGCAGAATAAGAGGACCTTAGAAGAAGACGTAAAAGAGAAGGAAGAGAAGGCAAGGAAGAAGAAAAACAACAGAACAAAATTCAAGAGGGATCACTGTAGAAATGCATTTTAAGTCGTCTGATTATAAAATTAGACGTCTGATTATCTGTTCCTTTATTTGATTATATTCAGTAATTGCTATATATGTGTTAGACTAATAATCGGTGATCCAAATCACCATTATTTTGCCTAGATTTCTTTTTATCTCCTCATTTACTCATGCTATACATTGAATATTAGTTTTTGAGTAATTAATTATGCTCATTTATATTATCTATTGAGATTAGTACGTGAATTCCATATTTGCTCCCTGTGTTTGACCTCGAACTTCAATTCAAGTTATAAATTATACTTGTTGATGAGCGATTGTGGTCTATACTACAACATATCAATCTTTTTTTTTAAACTGAAAGGAAAGCTATCGTACTACTATAGCAATCCGAGAGAGCAATTTGTTAATAATAAGAAATATAGAGAGGTCTACAAATTAGATCCCCATCTATGTATGAGGGACCATCACTCATTTACAATTTGTACACAGCAAACTGGTCTCTCTTGAAATAGTCTATCATTCCTTGCTCTCCACAAGCACTAGAGAGTCACCGCCATGCGTAAATGTGGCTTCCCAGTTATCCTAAAACCATGTCATAAAGATTCCCATGATGGAAGAGGCTCGTTATATGTTTTTCTCCAAATCATGTCAGTGACCAAACAAGAGGAAAACAAATGATTCAAACTATCAGTGTGCATCCCATAGAGATGGCATTCATGCAGAGCTATCCCCATCCTCCTATGCCTAAGGTCTCTAGTTATCAGACCATCCCTTGTACATAACCAGAGGAATATTTGTACCTTGAGAGGGACCTTCAACAACCATAGTTTCTTATCAATATAATCACCTCCCATACCACTATTCTAACTCCTAATTTTTCCATAGGCTCGTTGAGTCCTATAGATGCCATCCCAAGCATAAGTATCCTCCACACCGGGTCTTGGATAGCTGGTCTGCAGGTCTGAAATCAGGCACTGCTGTTCTTCCCACAATCTGGTCCCCTCCTTGCATCCCTCCGATTCAACCAGCTGCCAACATCTGCCAGATTCAGACCAAAATTTATTTACCACCCCATCCTTATCAGTAGAAGCCGAGTAGATCCTTGGATAAGCCTCCTGTAGGGTGCCCAATGACATCCACTGCTCTTTCTAGAAACTGAAGTGCTTGCCATCTCTCAGAATCGGTTGTAATAAGTGCCAATTATCTCTAATAGCTTGACTGACAGATCGCCAAAATGGGGAGGGTTTGGAGGGGTATAATCTGTTAAGAGCACTATTGGAGCAGCCATAGCCATCATTAATAAGTTCAGTCCATAACCTTTCCTCCCCATTTAGAATTTTGATAGCCCATTGATGTAAACACATTTACACCACTTAAGATGTCTATTTATGCATGTTTTTAAGCATAGGATTGCATTGCATGCTATAAATACTGCATAACATTCGTCATCTTGCATTTAGAGTAGTTTGAATAAAATGGAGGTTAATTGTCTCCTTTTATGTACTTGGATAGGGAAAACTTTTTATCAGGACCTCGGATCGAAGATCCAACCAAATAGATGTGATCAGGGCGACGATTGGAGTTCAACGACTCCAAGATCATCCTAATCAGGCATCTGTAGCATCAGATAGTGACCGGGGAACCCTAGAAGATCAAGGGCTAAGATGGTGTAAATCCACACTTCAAACGACAAATCTGACCGCATGGATGGATTCAGATCGACGATCACAGCCTAATGACACAAAAATAGAGTCAATCTGACACCCGTGGCACCATCTACAACATCCAGAAGATGGACGGCCAAGATGGTGCCACGTGGCAGCCATCCAACTGGCCCTCAAGACTGCCGCTGCTTTTTTAAAGAAGTTTTGGCACATGATCTGGGCAGTTGGATCTCGATCCAACGGCTGTGGAGACGCACGCCTTAAAACATCCTCACGCCCATCCACGCTCCGCAGCGCAACGAGCGAGAGTGTTATCGCGAGCAGGCGACGCATGATCGAATCGCGCGAGAGGGCGAGCGACGCGGATGTGTGGGTGCAGCTGAGCGTCAGATCTGGATCGAGCGGCCGCGGGTGCTCGATAGCGCCCACACGCTATCGCACACCCACGCCTTATGCAGGATTGTACGCGGGCGGGTGCGCGTTGAGGAGCGGGGAAAGCACAACTTAAACCATTCAATCTCGTGATCGGATGGTTGAGATTCAGCGGACGTGTGCAAGTGTTGAGCACGCAAGAAAGCAAGCAGCCGCGCGGGCAGCACCCACTATGCCCATGATGGCGCTTTAGCGACGGTTTTATCCGTCACTAAAGACCCTTATTTAATGTTTTGAGATTTAAATGACCAAATTGCCCTCACTCCTTGCAACTATAAAAGGAGACCCCCTCCACACGAAATTCTCATCCCTTCCTTCTCTTCTCTCCCTCTCCAAAGCTCAAGAGAAGCTTGTCCCACACCCGGGATGCTTCTCACGAGATAAAGTCAAATTTTTGTCCCCCTTCGGAAGTGGATCCCACGATGACGACGACGTGCTGTCCCGTTCCCGTTCTTCTGCTTCATCCTCCTTCATCCTGCTTTGTCCTCCTTCATCTAGGCTTGTCCCATCCGGCTCGTCTTCCAAGCGACCGTCGAGGAGGATATCTCTCTCTCCATTCTTTTTACTGTTTTCTAGAATAGATTTACTGCTTTCTAGAGTAGTTTGGCTTGTCCTCCAAGTGACTGTCGAGGAGGATATTTCTCTCTCCATTCTTTTAATGCTTTCTAGAGTAGATTTACTACTTTCTAGTGTAATTGTTTTCTGCTTTCTAGTTGTAATAGTGAAATAAACAATCTCCTTAATGATGAATTCCCTGTTTATTCTACATCTCATTTTGATTTCTGTTTGTAATATTCTTTCTCTCTCTTACTCGCTCTCTCTTTTATTTATTGTAAATAGTTAGATAGTTTTAATCAATTGAATTACTTCATGACAAATAAAACAAATGCGTTGCTTTTAAATCAAACGTCCGCCTCCCTGTGTTCGACCTGAAATTTTCATTTTGGTATAAATTTTATTTATTGAACACGAGTTCTTCACTTTCATACTACGACGACAGGGTTTCAAAATTGAACACGTTGGCATAGCAATTCGTACGTCCAACACCCATTTAATCAATATGGCTTCATTAAACTCTTTAAGTGCTTTAATCCCTAGTCCACCTTCTTCCTTGGGATGACATAGATGCACCCATTTTAGTGGTTGCATGAACTTACCCTCATGTCGCACACCTCTCCAAAAGAAATTCTTTCGCATCAAATCCAACCACTTCTAAATGGATTTCAGAGCTTTGAAGATGGAAAAGTAGAAATCGAAATGGAAGTGATAACAGAATTTAACAAGATTAACCTTCCCCCCTTAGATAGAAACTTACTGTTCCATCCTTCTAGCTTAACAGAAAGCTTGTCAAAGAGGGCATTCCAATCACTCTTCCGTAGATTTGAATACCTCAATGGCAGTCCCAAATATCTGATTGGTAGATTTGACAGAGGAGTTCCCAACGTGGCTGACAGTGCATATTGCTCCTGCTCATTCATGCCAAAACATATCAGGGTGGATTTCTCCCTGTTTAATCTTTGGCCAGACAGATCCCCAAAGATGTTCACCATGTGTCCTAATTCTTGGGCTGCAGTAGTTGCCCCCTCAACAAAGAATACTGTGTCATCTGCGTATTGAATTACAGAGGCCATAGCTCTTCTGTTAGACAGTGAGTATCCTTTGATGACACCAGCCTCAGCTAGTTTACAGGCATATCTGGCTAGTCCATCCATAGCAAGATTGAAGACCAACGGGGCTAGCAGGCATCCTTGCCTAACACCACATTGCTGCTGAATCCATGCCCTACATGGTTTACCATTGATCAAAGGAGAAAAAGAAGAGGTTGTGATATAGTGCTTCATCCATTGGATCCATAATGACGGGAACCCTCTTCTCTTAAAGACCTCCTAGAGATACGGCCATGAAATAGAATCGTAAGCCTTTCGGAAATCAACTTTCCACATAAACGTTTTACATTTCCTTCTATGCCACCCACACACCATCTTTTGAGCCATAATAAACGATTCCTGCAAGGATCTATTAGGGAGGAATGCTGATTGGATAGGATGAATTAGATTCTACATGACCAACCTCAACCTATTTGCCAGTGTTTTGCTCACCACCAAGTAAATTGAGTTTGAGAGTGAAATAGGCCTGAAATGAAAGAAACCCTCTGCTCCTTGGACCTTCGGTAGCAAAAAAAGAAAGGACTGGTTGATCTTATCAAAGCCCGAATTCCCTCTCTTAAATTCCTAGATGACCTCCATCACCTCCCTACCGACCAAGCTCCACAACTCCTTATAGAAGAAGACTTGGATGCCATCAGGTCCAGGGGAGCCCTCACTGTTTAGCTCTTTTATGGCATCCATATTTTCTTTCTCAGTTATGGTATCCATCAATCTGGAAGCCTCTTCCTCAGAAAGTTTAGGTGCATCACTCACCATCATTCTCCACATGCCTCTAGCTGTAGCCCGCGAAGCATCCCTGTAGTATTTGATGGCTTCCAATCTAATCTCTTCCATAGAGGAGATTCTTTGACCATTCTTGACTATGAAAGAGATTATGTTCATCCTTCTGCAAGATGAAAATATTTAGTGTTGGCATCACCCTCCTTCAGCCAAAGTTGTCTTGATCTCTCCCTCCAATCCATCTCCTGTTTCAATTCTTCCTCCACCACCACTCCTTGCCACATTCTTCTATCAGCAAGTTCTTGGTCAGATAAAGGTCCTACAACCTATCTTATATCTAAGCCCTTGATCTTCTCCAATGCCTCCAAATGTCTTTGTTGTCTCAACGTAGATATCACAACCCCATATTCTTTAAGCATTTTGCACAAATTAGCCAGTTTAGAAGCAAACGTGACAGTAGCTGATCCTTCCACTCATTTGGCCCTCCACCACATCTCAATCATCTCAACAAAACCCGGTTCATGCATCCATGACCTTTTAAATTTGAAATAAGAGCCAGCCTAAATTTGTTCCCCATTATCCCAAACCAAGGGGATGTGGTCTGAAAATGGATGTTCCTGATAAATGCCAGTTTATCATCATTCTTATGCATTAAAACAAACCTAGCTCCTAGGATTTTACTCCGCAAACGGGTTTTTGGGTTGCATGTAGGCATAAATTAGGTTAGGCATGCATTGCATTTTTTATTGTCTTTTTAATATGTTTTTGTGAGTGTTAGGGATGAACAGATATATAGATCCCTAAAACCCTTGCACTCAAGAAGGCAAATGGTGAAGGAGAAGCTCAGACTAGCTGGAACTCAGCTTGATCTAGCACACCACAGCTAGAACCAAGCTCACTTGAACTAGGGTTAGCTCATCCCAGCTCCATTCAGCTAATCTCAGCTGAATGGCAGCTCAAGTGAGTTCATCTTAGCTCACCCTAGCTCAAGTCAGCTCAGATCCAGCTCAACCTAGTTGAGTCTAGCTCATTTTAGCTCCCACAAGTCCACAGGGAGCTCTAGCTAGCTTAGCTGAGTTGAATGGAGTTCACCCTAGCTCAGATCCAGCTACATCCAGCTCCACTCAACTCCAGCCAGCTGAAGAAGAACTCATCCTAGCTCAGGAAGCTCAAGTCCAGCTCCCAGGGACTCAGCTTAGCTCAACTCAGTTGAGCTAAGCTACCTTAGCTGCCTCAACCAGCTTGATCCTCCCCGGGAGCACCAGACCCAGCTCACCTCAACTCATTATGGTAGAAGCCAGCTCACTTTAGCTTGGCTTAGCAGCTAGCAAAGAACTAGCAAGCTACATCCAGCTAGAGTAGCTCCATGCCAGCCTCTTCAGCAGCTGCCAACTACAGTTCCAGCTGCAAACTTCTCCTCCTCAACTCCTCTCTTCAAACCCTAGCTCCAATACCTCCTCCTCTACTCCATAGCTAGCTAAGCTAGCTTAGCTTATCTTAGCTTAGCTAGCACCCAGCTCCTTGGCCATCCACCACCTTCAACTCAACCCTTGCTAGCTCCACCAACTTATGCCCTACCTAAGCAAGCTATCCTACTCCAAGTTGGCACCACCTCCTAGCCACCTCTTCACACCATCATCACCACAAAAAGGCACCAATTTTGGCACCAAAACCTAACCCTAACTACCATGCTTTTTGGCGCCAACATCCACCCCAATATCCACCATACACTTAACCCTACAACCCATCCTAGCCATCCACCAACCCCTCCTTCTAGAACCCTACTTGGTGCCACCTAAGCCCCCCTTTCTAGGAGCCATTTTGGCACCAACTTCAAGGGGTGCCACCACCCATAACCACCCCCTAGTGTCCCTTGGGTTGGCGCCAATTGCCCTTAGCCATAGGATCCACAACCACCTCCATCTTCCCATCTTAGCCCTCCATTTCAAGAGTCACCTTAGCCCCTTTCCTACTCAATATAAACCCACCACCTACCACCATTTTAGAGCATCCTCCATTAGTGTGTTATTCCACCTACATCCACCTATACCTACGGCCAAGAAGAAGGAGTAGAGAAGAAGATTAAGGGGGCACATCACCAGCCCCTTTGATGCCTTCTTCTCCCCACTCTCTTCAACTTGGGCCACGCCAAGGAGGAGAAGCTTTCCACTTCAAGGAGGATCGCCAAGCAAAGGAGAAGAACCTAGGGTGGACATCCACCCTTGGAGAAAAGCTTAGGGCATGCCCCCTTAGGGCTTGCTTTGGAGGACATCAATTTGGTGGAGCTTTCAGAGACAAAAAGTTGGAGCACTTCTTTTCAAGCCCAGAAGTTACTAGGGATGGAGCAAGGAGCCTCCCCTCTCCATCAATTTTTAAAGGATTAGTGTTTCTTTACTTTGTACTTATAATTCTAGTTGTAGAAGCTTTCCTCTACTAGGGTTTTTGTACAACACTTTCTCATTAATCAAGTTGCCTTCTTTAGTTGCATTCTTAATTGCTTTATTTTTAGCATTCTTCATTCCCTCCCTAATTATTCTAGGCCTCCACTTTCCTAGAGTGAGCTTAGGGAGAGGCTCTACTTGCCACTTTAGGTGTAGTATATTGAGTTAAGTGTTAGTCACTTTCTTGCCAACAATTTCGCATGTTGCCTTAATTTCAAAAAATAATAATGATATATTAAAAAGATCAAAAAGATAGGTGATTTCTATTTCCAAGCAAGAGACCTGAATTTTGCAAACATATTGCCTCCTCGGATGACCCTAGATACCCCACTATCAAGGTTTATAAATTTAACAGTTGATCAATTTTGCGCGTTACAACGACGTATTTTACAAACTTCATAAAATTCGTATCAGTTCCAGCCGAGAAACTATTGATAGATGGTACATTTCAAGGAGATTGGCATTTCCAAACAATCTGTCAATCTTTGACATAAGGTCACTACCATTTCTCCAAGTAAACTCAGCACCAGAAAATAGGTATTCACTTAAACCCAAATTTTGGACCAACAATTGGAATCCAAGGGATGCACTATCCACTACACCATTTGGCCTGTCTCTTTCTGTTAACACATAGTTAAAATCCCCCCCACCAACCAAGCAGCCCCTTGTATAAGTTCTGTAGTTGCAACCCAGTCATCCCATAATTCCTGCCTCATTGATGAAAGACGTGGCCCATATACACCAGTGATGAAATACACATCTTCCCCTTGACATCTTTTGAACTTACATGTCACCAAATGCTGGGCTTTATGCACCTAGCAACTGAAGAGAAGCCTTTCTCCACCATAAAGCGATCCCACCTGATCTACCTTGCGCATTGATAGACACACATTCAGACATCCTCGCATTCTTTAAGTCAGTCCAGGCCCTGTCCTCTTCGTTCTCAATGTGTGTTTCTTGAATTATGGCATAATCAATCTCCTACTCTCTCAGATACCTTGAGAGAGAAGCCCTCCGGCTCTTGTCGCGCAACTCACGCACGTTCCATGTGAGGACTCTCATCGTCATCCAAGGGAATCCCCCTTATTTGCATCCTGGGCCTTGCCCACCTTCATAATAGCAGCCACTGAGTTTTCATCAATTTTCACAGCCGTGGTTGGTCTTCTCTGTCTAAGTTTATAAGGAGGTCTACCCACACCTCCTTTGGTATTTGTCCTAGCTCCAAATTTCAGACCTTCCATTGCATTTGACTTGGATTGGGGTTGCCTAGAAGTATTTGAAATCTCTTGCAGGATCCTCTCTTCCGCTACATCTGACAGAGGTTGAGTTGCTGCCCCATCCTCCACCATAGTGGGTTCCATTAGGGCCAAATCCATTGCTTCCTCCTCCCTAAGATGGTGATGATCCTTACTCTTCTTGGGCATAGGTGCTTTATCAGGGGTCTTCCTACCCATTTGCTGCCCTGCATCCACACTAGTCACCTCCGCATAAGATGGCTTATCTTGACAATTCTCCCCATCACTATCTCCCATTGTGAAGCTTATTACCAGAAGCTAGGAGCTCCCCCCACATAAGAGAATTATCCTTTCTAGGACAGAACCTGCTTTGAAGACATCCACCAAGAAACTCATAACCCACCCATCTCCTTCCATTAAACCAACATCCGCATCTTCAGCTAGAGTAGCAAATCCTGCAATCATGGTCGCCACCACCTCTTTCGATCTCAGATGTAAAGGTAGACCCCTGATTCCTAGCCTTCCCGATCTAGAACCTGTCCTTTGGGGCAGTCGTTCGGGCAAGGATCCATTAAAAGGAGAGACCAATCTCCAAATCACCATTAATCCATCAGCAAAACTTGATCGAAAATGCAGATGTTCAACATCCATCATCCCCAAATCAAAAAGCACAAACCGCGTGGGGGAGAGGAATGCAACCTTCGAATCATCAGTCGACAGAGATAGAGACCTTACCAACTGACGAATATTGTCCAAGGAGGGAGTGTCGGTCATCACCTCTCCTACCAGAGCCCCTCGCAGCACCAGTTCAGCGATTTTGATTTCTTCCGTCATGGGTACCTCAACATCCATCGTATGACCCCCATAGGTAGGAGGAGGCGGCGGTGGTAGCCTCTTAAAGTTTGCTACCCCTCGATGCAGGTTGAACCCATCCGTCTCCAACCCTCTATTGGTCACACAGGCATCCCGCTTGTGGCCATGTTCTCCACATGCAAGGCATATGATTGGATGATGGCAAACCGTCGCCATGTGCCCTCGGCATCGACATCTGAAACACAAAACCTACTTGTCGCCCCAATGCCTCCCCCTGTTTGCACTCCCCATACTCACTCCCCATCTTCCATCATCCCCAGCTCCTCTTCTTTCCTTTTGTCTCCAAGCCCTAGACCTCCAGGTCTTCTGTCCTTCACCATTACGATTTTTCCCTTCATTCACCCTAGGATTGCTTGCCATTCCCTCCCTCGGCTCCATTCAAAATCGCCTACAACATATCAATCTTAAACACCAATTTCGCGCGCTCAACATTTTGGCACTGTTGCCAGGGTGCAGCGTGCAATTCATCTCTATTCTCTACTTTATTTGATTATATTTGAGCACTAACTTGCCCTGTTTGATTTCTTGCAATTTTGGGAGGAACATCATGAGGAGATCTTCTATGTAAATTAACCACTCTAGGGCAGGTAACTTTTCTATTCTTCCCTAATCAACCTCTTAATCTTTGGAAGACAAAAAAAAAGGAAACAATCAATTAGGAATCACCTACCTTATTTTTGTAGTAATCATCATTTGAAAAGGCAAGTTTCCTGATTTATGAATGAATTTCATATCTAATTGAAGCTTGAGACGATTCTGTTTAGAATTCCCTTCCCAAATTTCTTGTACCTATTAGGGCTACTGATGAGTCCATTTTAATGGACTATTACTACGCCTAAGTTAATTGTATTCTTACAATTTATGTTTATTAATACCTACATTAGGACATAAAATGATTACATTCTATAACTTACGATGTAATTATTCTATGTTACATTATTGTAGGAATAATTTGTGCAAAGAAAAGGGTGGTGAAGATAATTTTTCCCCTCAGCCGCTGTCCTCAACTAAGTCTTCCTCAACCTTCGGCCGGCCTCAACAACTCCCCAATAGTCGCCGACCAAATTTAGTAAGGGATTTAAAAATCCCTTGACTTGTGGATGGGGGAAGGATATAAAATGAAGGCTTGGCAAAGGAGAGGGGGCTTGGCTTCTTCTTCTACCCCCTGGCGGGGAATTATCTCCACCTTCCCCATCGTGGAGAGAGCATGCATTGTGGAGAAGGTGTGCACGATGAATCCAGCCACGCCATGCAGGCATGCTACCACCCACAGCCATAGCCTTGGCATGCCCTTGCAGCGCTACTACCATCAGCTCCCATTGCCAGCCATGCAGCCGCGCTCGTTCAAAGCCTCTCACCGCAGGGCCCTTCCTTCTTCTTCAGCCTGCCCACACCCGCGTCCTAGCCACACCAAGTGCCCGTAGGCGCCACACCAAATGCCCATAGGCGCCGCACCAAATGCCCTCCTACCCTTACCTCAGTGCTCCTTACGCACCCTGCAGCCACGCCATCACCCTCCTGCCCTTACTGCAGTGCTCCTTGCGCGCCCTACAGCCAGCCAAGGCCGCAAGCGCCCACGGCCGCAGGCCGCAGCCGCCTGCAGGCAGCTAGCCAAGCCCGCGGCGACAGCCACCCGCAGGCGACCCACTCTAGTAGCCACGCCACAGCACACCCTAGCACGCCCTTGAGAACGTGACCCCAGCACGCATCCGTGCGGGCTGCAGCAACGCTCTTCCTCCTCTCCACGTGCTGGTCTCCTCCTCCAACAGGCCCAACAGGCTGGCAGCTATTCTCCACCATCTAGCTGCTGCGTCACCACCATCGCGAAGCACGCGTCGAGGTGCATCACCCCGTCGACTCTCGCCGCCAACCGTGCACGTCCATCCAAGCGAGGAAGAGAGAGGAGAAATCCTCTGTTTTCTCCTCAATTAATATTTACATTGAATGCCATTTCCATTTAGATATTAATATTTTATTCAAGCCACATTGCATGGATGCACTTATAGTTTCTTGAATTTACTTCACTTGAGTTTTGTGCATCATTCAACTTTGAAATTCAAATCAGATTTGCATGCAAGTTAAATTTACATGATATGCCATTACACATGCATCATATACATATTTTTGGGAGCTTAATTCCTAATGTGAAAATTGCATAAATAACCTTGAACTTTTAAGGAAATTGTAAGCTCCATTTAGAATAGTATATTCCTTGCAATGAAGTTGCAAAGTTGTCTACAAACAGGATCATCCTATACTCATGAATTTATTGGTCTATTCCTCCCTGTGGATGCGACATTTTTATTGTGGTTAAATTTGATATTTAGTTTTGATTAAGAGATTTTCCACCACATAAAACACGACATATCATTCTATTGCTATTATTTTCATAAATAAGTGAGAATCTCGATGTCAAATGACGCCGTTGCTGGGGAGGCAACGGACGCAATAGATTCACTTTATTATTTTTGAGTATTCTGAGTTGCGTAATTATCTGATCATTCTTTATCTTATTGTGCGAGGAATCTGATGGGGCGACAGGCACAGCAGAGCGACGACATTGACCTTAAACGACGAACACGACGGAGATGATCTTTTTGGTGGACCTTGACACCACCTAGAGGTCAACAACAGGAACACGTGGGCATTGATCCCATGCACATAGGCTTACGGAGCAGCCTATTTCTGATTTAGTCATTAGAGCTTAGTTTAGATTTAGTTTAGATAGACATTAGAATTTAATTTGTCTTTTGGACCCTTGTCAGGTATTTTTGGGAATGTGTTCCTAGTGTTTCTTTATTTCTTATTGCTCTTGTATGCGGGAGCGTATTTTTGGGAGTGTCTTCCCATTTATTTAGATTATAGGATTATTCAAATTGTTTGAACTGCATGTTGGTTAGTTAGTTAGATTAGGTTTGTTTTCTTCTTATTATTATTAAAAAAAAAATATTTGAACTGCCTGCTAGAAGCTGCATTCTATAGGATGACCATCTAGGACTGAATGAGCAGCATCTAGTTTATTTTTATTGTATTGCATACATTCTTGCATGAAGAAAGCTGGAGTAAGGTACGTCTTCTCTTGAGCATCAATTACCTGTCATGCATCTGCATTGAACCTAAATCTAAGACCACTAAAGTGCTTGAAGCAAATTAATTCAGTGGTCACTTTAAAAATTGGGACTGCTAAGAGGTTGGACCTTAAAATCTGTCACTTAAAATTGCGTGCAAAAGGATCTTGTTTGCGAAATTTCAAAACTCAAAACACGATCGTATGATTGCACACCTGAGACACTGTGCACTTCACACATAAGGTCACTAGATAAATTTCTACCTCTCCTCTTTTGCACCATAAGGGAAGTTAGTCGGAAATCAACAAGCCTATCCACCAAGTTACTTCATTTCCTCATGTGTGGGCTCGATTCAGGACTTCCATCCCTTGCGAGTAGGTTATAGGCACCAACGATGGTTGGCCTAGGAAGCGTAATTTGTGCAAAACTTGTTTGGCCACCAACTGAACATTTAATTCTATGACCTACAATCTACTAAAAACAGATCCCACTGAATTTGCATTTGCTTTGACAGTAGAACTCTCTAGGAAGTTTTTGTTTGTGTTCTAAATTCTTCTAAATCCTAAGAGAGTTAAAACTGTTTGGCTTAAAGAAATGGATCACCCTTATTCCTATCATTTAGATTATCAGAGTCAATACTTCCCATATTTTAACCAAGATCCCATGCCCTGAGTGTATTCATCCTTTGATGGGTACATTGACAAGTCATGGGATCATTCTGGGAGTACTGGCCCGATAACTCCCACTTTTGAGCAGAGCCTATGGACGGGATTTTTCCAACCCTGGAATCCCTACTTCTATGCAAACACCCAACCCTCCTACCCTTCATGATTTTCTGTATCGAGGTTGAACCGATACGCCTAGGCAACTAGAGCCTGAAATTGACTATCCTCCACAACCTGATATTAGTAGCCTCTCCTCTTTTATGATAGAAATGCAAAAACAACAAAAGGAAATGATGGAATCTATGGGAGAGATGCTGAGGAATAGTCAACAATTAAACAAAGAAATAAGACAGCTTAGCTATGCTTTTCCCAGTAATTCTGATCCCTACGCAGACGACCATGATCATGAAAATAATTCTGAGGAAACCAATGACAATAGGGATCTAGTTTTATGTAGCTATCACTTAGACTCTCCCAATGAGACATGGCCACTAGAGGAGAACGATCTTAGTGATTATCCACCCGAGCTATATTGGAGTCAAAAGCAAGGGAAGATGGTACCTCTTGAGGACCTTGACCCCAGTGATAGTATTCTCCTTATCCCTACTAACCCAGGTCAAGGTTGTATTGTTCCTATCACTTCCCCTATTGATTATCTGGTGAAATCCCATTCTACCCTTAGTGAGCCTACTCCTGACCCTCCACTTAGGGAATCAACACCTACCATTTAGCATCCTGAGGACTTAAATGCACCCAATAAAGGTTACACTAAGGGAATGGAGGATGAATTAGATCAATTTTGGTCTCAGGGATATAAAGAGTCTATTTCAGAGGATGAGGATGCCCCAATGGAGGAACCTAGACTGGAAATTTGGAGTGAATCACAGGAGAATCATTTATTATTTGAGGATTTACCTCTAGAGGATATAAATAATATGGTGAAATCCAGATTCCTCCCTTCTTTTAAGAGTCATCCTCCATCAAACTAGGAGTGGATATTAGAGGTGGACAAACAAAATAGTGAAAATCCTAGGGAAGACTCTTGGGGACAAAACATGTTAATTGAGGATTTATACCTTGAGAAGAATAACGAATTCAGTGATATAGGCTTTCTCCAAAACATTAAGACTGATCCTCCTTTAAGAATAATTGAGGATATTGATCCAACTCCTTTCTTCACTAATGAATCACATATACACTATGACAAAAATTTGAGTGAACCAAACGAATTCGAGGATGAGCTTTATGATAATGATTCTATTGTTTCGACCCTGCCATTAAAGGAATATAATTTGGAGTCCATTGATTCACATATACTAGAAGGTGAAAATATGACTCCGATCATTAATGATAGACAGGGTAACGTGAAGTTGTCTACAATTGTTAGGGAGTATACACAATCTGAATCGTTGCTGGAATTGCACTTGACACCAACTAAGCCCTCATTAGACTTAATCATTACCTTCCAACACTACAAACAACCCTTACACTCCCTAACCGATCCTTTGCTCAGATCTCTGCTCATGAGCACTCTTTCTGGAGAACATATCAGGCCAGTACATCCTCAGGTAGAATGGAAATTGTGGATTGATGCTTGTACTTTTAGTCTTGCCATTCAAGGATTTCAAATATTAATGTTTATATTTTTTAAAACTCGTCCTGCTTTGGAGGATCCTTGTTATCCTCCACTTATTCCATTTCAGGGGGTCCCTTTTCATTTTCCTTTTATTATTCCTAGACCTCCCCAGGTAGCCAACGAGGTTTTCTGCTTTCATACCTTCTGGCGAGAATTTGGGATTACATTGCATCATCAGCTCACCAACATCCGTGGCTACCTATTTTCTAGGCCGGCACTGTTACGCATAATTTTAGGGCCTCACTATCTCCATCTGGAACCAGACTTACAGGTTCCTTATAGGTCTGGCTGCTGACAGAAAATGTAGCGCTTGTTGGGAGGCAACCCAGCGGTCTGAATAACACCGTCAGGTGATTTCTTTCCTTTCTCCCCTTGTTTTAATTTTACAATGAGAACATTGTTGGATTTATGCATGGGGGGGTGCATTTTACATTTTATGAAGTATTCATGCATTTAGGTTAGCATATAAAAAAAATTTCTCTTTTCTTGAGCTGAATGGGTTAGTCCCTAGCAAAATTTCATTGTCATTGAAGGTTTTTCTTTTTGAATTATTTCTTAAGTTTAGAATCCAGTACATTTACTTTACGTGCACGTAGACTGGGTAATGGATCTTTGAAGAAAATCAATAAGCATTTTTAGTCTACTGAACCCTTGGACAGTTAATAAGGAGTCAGGCATACTATCTTCTAGTAGATCCACCCCATATTTGTAAGAAGAAAGTAGAGAGATTGCTGGTGCGCTAAGTTTAGTGTAAGGACTCTTAAGTTTTGGATAATTAGATGATGATACTTCAGAGTTAGGCATAGTTTTCACTCTCTATTCCTGTGTGAATTCCTGAGAGCCACAAAATAAGGTAGATACACAGAGATTGAGTCTTAATAATGTTATGACTATGGTGAATGGTTACGACCATCCTTCATGGAGTCCTCGGCTGAAGGAGGGTAATAGTGTCAAAGGTCAGAAATACGCCTGTCCCATCCATTCCTTCCCGATGTCGAGAATAGGCACTTCCACCAAATAAGCCACACAATATCCTCTTGACCATCATCATCCCTAATAATGCCTCATAAATAAAAGTCTGTGTCATGTTATGTTGATTTAAAAGAAAAAAAAAAGAAAGAAAGAAGAAGAAGAAACAATTATATTACAAAAAAAAAAAGAAAAGAGTCCAAGTTTATAATGTTATCTATGTAACATTGTTTCTGAGGTAACAAAACACCTATCGCGATCCACCAAATATGACCCATACCTACCTTTCAGTATTTCTGATCATCTGAATACTGGCTGAGGACTCTAACATAGTTGTAGAGTTATTAAGACTTTAATTGAAATGTGGATGCCATGTGAGGCCACCAAACAGTGAGTACACTTACTTGATCTGGCAAAATTTGGGTTCTCAGAAAGAAAAGAAAGAAAAGAGTGAGTGCCAAGGAACATCAAGAGAGCACAGTTGTTTAGCCTCCCTCTGAGTGGACTTGTCTAATAGTTTAGAGATGTAGAGTCTGTAGTACTAGATTACATGTAGCACCAGATGAGTGTGTGCCACCAAATACAAATCCATTCAACTCGATATCTCCTACCTAAGCCAAAAGCTGGGGTCAAATTACAGATTATCTTCTGCTTTATCCCTGAGGGAAGTAGTTGCCTATCCCGACAGAAATATTTACCAAGGGTGAAGTATGAAATCCAAATGCGAATTGGCTTTTCACGTGGATCTGTTACCTAGGCTATTATCACTTCACATTTGTCTGGATCTCTAAAAGTTTTAAAATAAGAAAAGAAGAAATCTTCTGATTACTTCTATTATTTTCATTTTTGCGAGGGACTGGCAAATCTTAGGCATGGGGTTATTTGATGAGTCCATTTTAATGAACTATTGTTACGCCTAGGTTAACTTTATTTTTACATTTTATGTTTGTTAATAACTACATTAGGTTATAGAATGAGTGCATGCATCATTACTTGAGTTTTTATCTATTCTATTGCATTCTATAACTTAGTATGTAATTATTCTATGTTTCATTATTGTAGGAATAATTTGCAAGAGACAAGGGGGGTGAATTAAATTTTCCCCTCCCCCAATAGCCGTCGGCCTCAACTGAGCCTTCCTCAACCTTTGGCCGGTCTCAACATCTCCCCAACAACCGAAGGCCAAATTTAGTATGGGATTTAAAATCCCTTGACTTACGGATGGGGGAAGATATAAAAAGAAGGCTTGGTAAAGGAGAGGGGGCTCGGCTTCTTCTTCTCCCCCCCTGTTAGGGAGTTATCTCCACCTTCCCCACAATGGAGAGAGCATGCACTGTGGAGAAGGTGTGCACAGTGAATCCAGCCACGCCCTACAAATGTGCTACCACCCATTGCCACAGCCTTCGCACGCCCTTGCAAAGCTACTGCCATCAACTCCCACTGCCAGCCCTACAGCCGCACCCGTTCAAAGCCTCTCATCGCACCATTTGAAAGAGAGATCTTCATTTTCGTTGAAAACTTTAACATAAAATGATGTTTCGCTATATTTAATCGTTTGGTAGAAAATGCACTTTTCAAAACATTTTAATTTTTAGAATCTAACCATGAATAGTTAGGTCATCTCCACATGGAGGAATTAACCTATCAAAAATGAGTGATGATGCATCAAGTAATCGAGAATATCAACGGATGCGCATGCTAATTAGTGTTCTCATTTCCAGCATAATTCTCAATTTAGATAATTAACGAAGTCTTTGAGGGTGCACATGCAAAATCACCACCATGGAAATACCAGAATTGTTATCTTAATACTGAAAAGCATCATTAAATTTACCTAAATCAGAATTTGTTCCCCATAACAACGATACATGTTAGCTTAGTCATGAGATGAATGTAATGTGACTGCATGCAATTCTATTAAAATTGAGGGTCATTCATGCAATTCTACCGTAATATAATAATAAGATAAATAAGTGAATAGTAATTTTGACAATGGCATACCCCGTATATTTTAATAAGGGGAAAACAGGGGAATCTCCTTCTCTCTTGTGCGTGCGCGTGGAGCAGCGATCATCGGCTAGCAGGAGTTCGGTGGAGGTGCGTCGGAGGTTAGGCATTGTAACGGAGGTGGCACGATAGCCGGAGGTGGACAGCGGCGATCGGACGGTGGAGGTGCATCGTCGGTGTTGGGCTCTGTCGCTTGATTGTGCGCGTGGCCTGTGGCATGGCCTGCGGCTGCACGCTCGCGTGCAGGTGCGTTGAGGGTGCTGCGCTGCCAGAGGGTGCGTGAGGTGCAAGGTGTGTTGCATGCAAGGGCATAGGCGTGGCTATGGCAGTGGGTTCCTCTCTTCGTTGCAGCAGTGGAAGAACGAGGAAGACGAAGAAGACGAGAGGCACGGCCTGTAGTGTGCATCCTTACGCGCCTTGAGGACGCTGTGCGGTCTGAGGGTGGGCGCTTGGAGCCGGTGGCGCGTGTGGCTGCTGACCCCGTGAGGGCGCGGCTGTGCTGCGTGCAGTGGGGGCTGGTGTAGTGCCTGCAAAGCGCATGGGTGTAGGCGGGCAGTGGAAGCTTGGCGCGGTGAAGGCAATGCAAGGGCGCGATGGGAGGATGTTGCGCTGGGAGTGGGTGCGGGCTGGTGAGGGTGTGGGTGTGGGGAGGCGGTAGAAGTGGGTGGTGGCGCATGATGCTTGTTGGTTCCACAGTGCCCACCCTCTCCAAGGTGGGGAAGGTGGAGAAGAAGAGATATCCCCTCAAGGGGAAAGAAGGCAAAGACTCCCTCTCTCTCGCCAAGAACCTCTTTTTTCTCCACCCCCATCCGCATGTAAAGGGACTTTTAAATCCCTTACTAAATTTGGCCTTTGGTTATTGGGGAGAAGTTGAGGCCAGCCAAAGGTTGAGGAAGGCTCAGTTGAGGCTGGCGGCTGTTGGGGGTGGGGAAAATTTAATTCACCCCCCTCATCTCTTTCAAATTATTCCTACAATAATGAAACATAGAATAATTGCATACTAAGTTATAGAATGTGATTGAATAGATAAAAAATCAAGTAATGATGCATGCACTCATTCTATAACCTAATGTAGTTATTAACAAACATAAAAGGTAAGAATAAAGTTAACTTAGACGTAACAATAGCCCATTAAAATGGACTCATCAACTACGCATAATTTCTAATCTTCTTGGACTACGCACTTATTGTTTGAAGTCTAAGGAGAACATTTTAAGATAAAATTGGATGCAGAATAGAGCCAATTAGGGTTTCTACATTAGGGTTCTGGAGTGCTAGTTCACATTTGCCTACATAAAAGGAAATAACCCTCCCACATTTATGTTCTACCCAAGCCCTTGGTTAAAAAGATCTAACCAAGAAAAACCCTAAAATCAGGTTCCAATTTCACTTGAATCCTAAAATCTTTGACCTAATAACCTGAAATTTAATCACAGTGACTTCTGGGTCTTGACCTAGATTTCATTTTCCATCTTTTAGGGCAGGTAAGGTGAAGTTAGTCTACCTAGTAGGCCAACCAACCTACAAATTAGGTCACAAGTCAAATTAACTTCTAATCAAGTGGAATTAAAGGCACAAATTAGGACATAAAATTGGTAGACTTAGGAGGTCAAGTTATCCATTCTAGTCAACTTGGACCCTCAGTGACAAGGAAGGTTAGGTGGGAGAAACCTTGTAACCTGTGGGGATGCTCTATCTTGTAGGGGTCTTTGTGGGACTCTCCCTTCCTTGTTGCTGACTGCACCGCAAAAATACATCTGCAATTGTGCTGTCTTGTGCTATTTCCTAGCATTACCAGTGCATATTAGGGTTCCATATTCGTATTTTTGAAAATACATGCATGCATGCATTTAACTGAGAGGGGAGGAGAGTGAATAAAATGGCCTCGCAATTTACATTTTTCCTCAAGTGCATCTTTGCAAAATTCACCTTCTTTTTATTTTACTTGATTTTGAAATCTCTTCCCGCAGCTGCATGGAACAACACCTTCCTCCTCGCGCCATTCCCTGTTCACACCCCTCCCTGCTAGCCACATACATGATCTCCTTGCCGGCCATGCCAAGCCATGCACAGCTAGGGCATGCCTGTGAATGCTTTCTCCTTTCATAAATAAGAGCTCGGCTACCTTCTTGTAAGCAGCCTGGTCCCCAGCCAAAAAAAAAAACCAACGTAGCTCACTTCCAGGCCATCTCCTCCCTCTCCCGCCATACGCAGGACCTCCTCCTCAGAGGAGACACCCGGCGGATAGGAGCACCTCACGGTGGTGCACAACCACCACCGTGAGTCGACCACCGCCCAGCTCTTCAAAGAGCCGATGGCCATGGTGGCCTTCTTTTCCTTGTTTGAACGACCACGCCACTTCAGCCATTGGAGCAAAGCTTTAGCTGTGAAGCTCAACCGGCCACCGCACGCCATGTAGTAGCAGGCTGAGCCCCACAGCAGCAACAGCAAGGCAGCAGCAATGCACGTAGGCCTTCCGTGCGCGCCTGCAGGTGCCCTCACCTCCAGCTTCTTCGTGCAAGCACCCTGTCGCGCTCTCTCTTCCGCAATCGGCCACCGCGCGCCACTACAGCGGCCGGCCAAGCTTCACCGCAGGCCAGCAGCACCTGCAAGCCTCCATGCAAGCAGCAGGTCACCCTCGCCCTCCACCACACAAGCCAGCAGCCCTCTCCACGCGCTCTATCGAGACATCCTGCCTGCAAGCCACCATCCAGAGCCACTCTTCCACGTGCGCCGAGCCGTCCGCACTCACAGCACCGGACACAGGCGGTTGCGCGGCTTGCCCGACCACTATAGCCACTGTTCACGCGTTTCTGCGGAACACTTTGGCTACAGTGGGGTGACCGGTGAGTTTCTCAGTTAACTGGTCACCCGGTGCACCGCAACCACTGTTCGCCCACGCGTGCGTCTCGCCTCGCATTCTGCTCCAACGCCCGCTCGCACGTCTGCCAGCGCCTCTCCCAGTGCCTGCCTTCGCTCGCTCCCTTCACCGCGTACGCCTCTCCACGTAGCGCTGGGCACTGCGATCCTCTCTGCACCCATCTCCCGCTAGCGCACATGTCCTCACACGCCTACGCGTGCACGTGGAGCTTCCAGATGGTGGGCCTGAAGCTGCAGACGCCTTAAACGTTTTTTTCTTCTTCACAGCAAGCTCTCTCTCTCTCTCTCTCACAGCACACTCTCCCTCTCTCTCTGCAGGAACGCATACACACACTAACACTCTCGCACACACACACTCTCACTTATATAGTATTATATACATATATATATACGTATACATATATATATTGATATACATACATAATTTATATACATATACATATATATATTGATATACATACACATATTTATATACATATATACATATGTTTATACTTATATCTATATATATAGTAGTATTTATATAACTAAGTATTAGTATACATATATATATATATACATATACCTATATATATATTAGTACTTATATAACTATGTATTAGTCTTTATACATACATACATATATATATATATATATATATATATACATATATATCTACATATATACATATACTTATATACATATATATATATATAAATATACATACATGTATACATATATATCTATATAGCTATATATATATATATATACATATCTAGCTACATATATCTATATATACATATATTACTATATATATATATATTTACATCTATATAGTTATATATACATACTTATACGTATATATATATATCTATCTATACATATATCTGTCTGTACATATACTTATATATATATATACATATACATATACACTTATACATATATATACATATATAAGTACACATATACCTATATATTTATTACCATATATATATTGATATATTTACATATATACATATATATGTATATATATTTTCACATTACTTACCATACGTGGTATCACGGGAATATCAGCACTAGTTGCTGATATTTCTCGATACACGCATACAAAAAGCGTGTTCGCATTCATCTTCCACCAATCTACCTTACTCGCGGCACCTCGTCCTGTTGGTTGCATCTTTCTAGGCGACGACCGACTCGACACCGTGCTACACTCCATCTCCGCCTCCAACCCCACCCCTTCATACATATATAATATATACCTATAAATATATACTATATTTACTTTATTTCTGCTTCTCTTGCATACCAGTAAAAAGATAAAAAAATATATAAAAGAGAAAGGATAATCCTTGACTTGCAGGTACTCCGTCTTGCGAATAGCAAGACCCATTTTGGAACCTTATTTTGGCTCAAAGCCAAGAACTTAATTTTGAGGGTGTGCCTCAAGGACAAAGATTACTATAAAAAAATCTAACTAGAAAAGCACCAAAAACACAATAAATGAATGGAAGAGATTCGTTGTAGGAAAGGTGTAGAAACTTGACTTGTAACCCCACTTCCCTGAGTTCGACCCTGGGCCTAAAGTGACCAAGATAAAATCAACTAGGCCAGGTTAAAAAAAATTTGTAAAGAGATGGTTAGGTCCGATTTAGGTTAACCACTATACACACTTCAACGATAAAATCACCATATTAACAACCTAACTGGGTCCGACACCATACCTTTTCTGGCGCCATTGCCGGGGACATGCACCATCAAGTAAGTTTTTACTCCATTCCTGTAATTTTCTTTCTCTTCTCTCTTCACGGGTGTCTCTATTTTTGGTTTGTAGGTAAACCTGTTGCAAGGAGAAGATAGGCAGAGGAAGTCAGAGACGTAGGCAAATCCAAGGCGGGAACGAGAGCGTGAAGACGCCGACACTGCATTGGAGCTCCGCACACGTTGCTGCACAAGTAGGTCTTTCTTTCTTAGCAACCTAGGTTAACTTGTCACCCTAATTAAAAAAAAAAAACTAAAAACTAAAAAAACTAGAAAAATTTCTTGGGATCTCTTGGGGCAAGTGGATTAAAATTCACTTATTTGATTGATTGCCTTTACTCCCACCACCCCGGGATTTCCTGCCCTACTTCTCGTAACGAAAATCCAAGAATCTTGATTCTTGAATTTTTTGCCGTGTTAAGTATTCTTTGAGGAAAATAAAAAGATTGATTGCCACCCCTCTTTGCCTCATTTACCTGCAATTCGAGATCACCTTTTTGCTGGAGAGACTTGGAATTGAGTTGATTCCAACCCCACCATGACTTTTCAACTTGCCTAAGATTCGATCCCGAATATTTCAACCCCAACAATTTGATTTTCTTTATCTTTTGGTTGAGCCTTGTGTGGAAATCTTTCTGGTGATTGGGAGCACTTGAATTGAAGTGCTTTGGCTCCCTTTCACACTAATTTAAAGCTGATTCGTGCATCCACACATAGAAATCTTCATTTAGGGAAGCCCATTGCATTGTAACATGCATTAACCAATTGACATTGAAGAAGGGTTTGTTGGGCTTAGAAGAAAACTTGTATTCTTGCAAAACCTGGAGATTGGTTGAATTGGTAATTCAGCGAAATCTTAAAATCCATACTACTTAAGGCTGAATTCTAAAAACCATTCACCAATTAAAACTTCAATTCGGGGAGATTTCCCCGTTGCATGCTTGTTTTACACACTTGAAAAAATCAATCACGTGGGCATTACTTGTAAACAATGCCCTTCACATTCCAAAAGCACTTGATCCTAAGCCTTTAACTAAAACTGGTAGTAACTTGACTCTTACTAAGGATTGGAGGTCTAACTACCTGCGTGTAGCGCCTACGTGCTGGTGAGGGTTTGATAAACGCCAGTTTATCATCATTCTTATGCCTTAAAACAAACCTAGCTCTTAGGATTTTACTCCGCAAACGGGTTTTTGGGCTGCATTTAGGCATAAAATAGGTTAGGCATGCATTGCATTTTTTATTATCTTTTTAATATGTTTTTGTGAGTGTTAGGGATGAACAGATATATAGATCCCTAAAATCCTAGCACTCAAGAAGGCAAATGGTGAAGGAGAAGCCTAGACTAGCTGAAACTCAGCCTGATCCAGCTCACCTCAGCTTGATCCAGCTCACTTTAGCTTGATCCAGCTCACCGCAGCTGGAACCTAGCTTACTTGAACTAGGGTTAGCTCATCCCAGCTCCATTCAGCTAATCTCAGCTGGATGGCAGCTCAAGAGAGTTCACCTTAGCTCACCCTAGCTCAAGTTAGCTCAGATCCAGCTCAACTTAGCTAAGTCTAGCTCATCTCAGCTCCTACTAGCCCACAGGGAGCTCTAGCTAGCTCAGCTAAGTTGACAAGAGTTCACCCCAGCTTAGATCCAGCTACATCTTGCTCCACTCAGCTCCAGCCAGCTGATGAAGAACTCATCCCAGCTCAAAAAGCTCAAGTCCAGCTCCTGGGGACTCAGCTTAGCTCAACTCAGTTGAGCTAAGCTACCTTAGCTGCCTCAACCAGCTTGATTCTCCCCGGTTGTACCAGACCTAGCTCACCTCAGCTCATTTTGGTAGAAGCTAGCTCACTTTATCTTGGCTTAGCAACTAGCAAAGAACTAGCAAGCTAAGCCAGCTAGAGTAGCCCCATGCCAGCCTCTTCAACAGCAGCCAGCTCCAGCTGCAGACTTCTCCTCCTCAGCTCCTTCCTCCAAACCCTAGCTCCATTACCTTCTCCTCTACTCCACCTTTAGCTAAGCTAGCTTAGCTTATCTTAGCTTGGCTTAGCTTAGCTAACAACCAGCTCCTTGGCCATCCATTACCTTAAAAATCAACCCTAGCTAGCTCCACCAACTCAAGCCTACTTAAGCTAGCTACCCTACTTAAGTTGGCACCACCACCTAGCCACCCCTTCACCCCATTATCTCCACCAAAGGACACTTCAAGTTGGCACCAAAAACCACCCCTAACCACCCCCATTTTGGTGCCAACTTTCAGCCTCTTCATCCACCCTACACCTACCCATATAACACATCCTAGCCATCCACATACCCCCCTTCTAGAACCTTAAGGTGGCACCACCTAATAGCCTTCTAGAAAGCCCATTTTGGCGCCAACACTAAGGGGTGTCAACACCCATAACTACCCCCTTGGTGTCCCTTAAGGTGGCACCAACTTTCCTTGGCCATGGGATCTCCAACCACCTCCATCAACTCATCTTGGCCATCCAATTCAAAGGTCACCATAGCCCCCTTCCTATTCTATAAAAAGCCACCACCTACTACCATTTTGGGGCATCCTCCCTTAGTATATTTTTCTGCCTAAACCACCTATACCTACGGCCAAGAAGGAGTAGAGAAGGAGATTAAAGGGGCACATTACCAGCCCCTTTGGTGCCTTCTTCTCCCAACTCTCTTCAACTTGAGCCACGCCAAGGAGGAGGACTCTTCCACTTCAAGGAGGATGGCCAGGCAAAGGAGAAGGAGTTAGGGTGGACGTCCACCCTTGGAGAGAAACTTAGGGCACGCCCCCCTAGGGCTTGCCTTGGAGGGCATCACCTTGGCGGAGCACTGCAAGGAAGGAGTTGAAGGACTCTTTTCAAGATTGGGAGCCACCAACCTTGGAGCAAGAAGCCCTCTTCTTCACCATCTATCTAGAGGATTTGTGTTTTCTTTTCTTTATTTCAATTTTCTAGTAGTAGAAGCTTTCCTCTACTAGGCCTTTTTGTAAAACACTTTTTCAATTATCTAGTTGCCTTCTTTGCATTTTTTTTTGTTTGCATTTCTATTAGCTTATTTTCAGCATTCTTCACTCCCTCTCCCTAATTATTCTAGGCCTCCACTTGCCTAGAGTGAGCTTAGGGAGAGGCTCTACTTGCCACATAGAAGTAGTATTTAAATTGAAGTGTAAATCACTTTTCCCGCCATCAGTTCGCATGTTGCCTTAGCTTAAAAACAAAAAAGAAAAATGATATATTGAAAAAAAATACCAAAAAGAAAGTTGAGATTTATATTCCTAGCAAGAGAACCAATTTTGCAACCATATTGCCTCCTTGGACGACCCTGGATACTTCCCTATCTAGGATTATAAATTTAAGAGCGAAAGCGGATTTACGCGTTACAACGACCTAATTAACAAACTGCGTATTTTCGCTATCAGGGTTCCCGCGTGCAATCGGGTGTCTAAGACTGGGGCAAACGGCCTTTCAATCTGGCCTGGTGGTTCTGCGGTGCTCACATTAGGTTCCGTAGTTCGTGATAGCAAGTAACTTAGATCTTTAGGTCTAAGGGCACACTGTAGAGGCTAGGAATTTGATTGAATTGATTTGTCATCAAGTGTACCTTTGCGGTGTCATTTCTCTCATCTCTTTTCCCTTCTTATCTCCCCAATTCTTCCTGCGGTAGTGCATGTTTGGGAGGAGGTCACAAAACCCTGAACTGTGTGAATTGCCTGATAAAGAAACCGAATCGTCCTCCTCCTCCACAAACATGGCTGCATGCCTGCCCCCAAATCCCGAGGGAGGAAACCACCCTCAGAACCCACCAGGTGGTGGAGCCTTAGATCCTATAACCCACCTCCAAGCCCAAATGGAAATGTATAATGAGAAAATTGAAGCCATTCGGGAAACATTGGAGGAAATGCAGAACCCTCCCGAACGGGAGAAGCCTAGGTCTCTTAGCTCCTATCAGAATCCCGCTGCTACAGAGACCATAGGACAAATTCGGGTCCCCATGGGCGGGGACGACTTTGAACTGAAACCTAACATAATTGGCTTGATAAATTTTCACTTCCATGGTCTTGCAAGTGAAGATCCTTTTCTCCACTTGGAAGACCTAACCCGATTAGCTGAAACTGTTAAACCAAGAAATATCGAGTTACCTATAGCCCTCATGAAAATGTTCCTGTTTTCATTGCGGGATAAAGCGTCATAGTGGCAACGCACCCTTGGGAGAACCATCCACTCTTGGGAAGAGATGCGAATAGTGTTTCTCAAGAAATTCTTCCCAATCGGGCGAACCAATGCGCTTCGCCATGCTATCACTTCATTTACACAACAAAACGATGTACAATTTCATGAGGCATGGGAGAGGTATAATGACCTCCTCAGGAAGTGTCCGCACCATGGTCTGCCTAAGTGGCATATAGCCCAGATTTTCTACTACGGGCTAAATGAGACTTTGAATCAGATTGCAGACGCTTCTTGTGGAGGGAACTTTATGAATAAAGACAAGAATGAAGCATTTGAACCGTTTGAAAATATGAGTGAAAACTCAATGAATAATGCCTCCATTATCACCTTTAATCATACCAGCCTGCCCCGAAATGTCCACGAAGTTGACACGGGACCCTCCCATTCATCCATTGATCTCGGCCTTATCGCACAAAAATTGGATGAAGTATCCGTCGTGCACAAGAAGCTGGACGAGCTTCTGGCCAACCCCGCCTGTTCTATGGCAAACACCTCCACCTCACCACTTCGTCACAATCCCAATTCTTCCAACACCAGGCTTATCCCGAGAAACCTCGTAAGACCTTCCTTACCGAGTATCGCACCGAGTGACACGGCAAGTCATGTGGAATTGGCTTCTGCAAGCCAGTATTTCGACACAGAGGACCAAACCTCTGTGTGCTCGGATGCATATTTACATGCAGACACGTCTTCTGGCATAGAAGACACTTGCGCCCTGGGGAACAACCCGTTCTCTGCCACTTATAACCTAGGGTGGCGAAATCATCCGAATTTCGCATGGTCCAACAACCCGCAGCGCCAAAACCCCGCAGGTGGACCAATGCGACCGTCCACACCCGTCATCCCAAGGGCCCAGTCTAATCCTATGGCAAATTTGCCATCAGGCCCTTGCGTACCGCAAACTAAGCACGCATCAAGTCCTCTTGACAAATTGATGCGAATGATGATGGAAATGTCAAAGCGCCATGAAGAGAACATGACCTCTCTTCAACACCAATTGGCGCAACAGAATGCTGAGATCAGTCAACTATGCATGACGACTCGATCTCAGGGCACTCTTCCTGCCCAACCTGTTCCAAACCTGCGAAATTTCGTACCCCGTGGTCCTCAACCACATGTACGACCTTCTCAGGGGCAGGTTAATCAGATTCTGCAGTCTCCGAGCATTCCACCGGGATTTCAGGCTAATCCCGCTGCAGCACCTCACTCTTATGTCCCTATTGTGAACCCTCCTTCGCCGTATGATCCCACTGGACCCACATCATCCAATGCTATCACTACGAGGAGTGGTAAGCAGACCGTTGATCCACCTCGACCTGATCCTGGTCCGTCTTCTTCATCGCCCTCTCATTTAGGATGCGCATCGCATTCGCGAGTGGACGATACACCCCAATTGGTGCCAGAATTAGTCCCATTCCCTGAGGCTCTACTGAGGGAGCCAAAAGGCAAAAAGACAGATACGCAGGACTTTGATAACCTACGTAATTTGTTCAGGGATGTACAAATCAAGGTACCCCTGCTCGAGGCTATCGACCACATACCTACTGTCGCCCGATTTTTCAAAAACTACACAACACCCAGGTGATAGTCAAAGAAAACCAAGAATCCAGTGGTCGTCTCACCTCATGCTAGTTGTGCTATATTGTCAAACTTACCACTGAAGCAGAAAGATTCGGGCACACCACTTATTTCCTGTAGCAACCAAGGCTGCAATTTTAACTGTGCCCTACTTGATCTAGGATCTTCCATTAATCTCATACAAACCATCATGCTTGAAGAATTTTTCTTGGGAAATCTGAAGCCTACCCCTGTCACGTTACAGTTGGTAGATCGTTCTATCAAAATCCCAAAGGGTGTGGTGGAAGACGTGGTGGTTAGGGTCAACAATCTCTGTTTTCCTGTTGACTTTCTTGTTTTAGATATGGAAGTTCCTAGCTCACTTTCTGATTGTCCGATCATCCTTGGTCGACCTTTTTTGGCCACAGCCCGTGCCCATAGCAACTGCGAGTCGGGCTGTATTGAGATTGCCGTTGGATCTGAAAAGCTCAAGCTTAACATCTTCAAGGCAGCCAAGAACTTTGATTGCGATTGCATCGAGGATGACACGTCTGACGAGGACATGGTCGTCAGTGCGTGTATCGGACTAATTGGGACTTATTCTGACTGCTGCGGATTACCTGTAAACATTGACGACTGCCTGACCAACACAAATTATGACACTCCCCCATTCCTCCCTTGTCCTGTACCTTCTCCTGACCAGACTTCTGACGAGGTTTTCTCCGCTTCCCATACCTCTTGGTCTGAGTCATATCCGGGCTACTCATCTCCGGTCCACACTCTTGAAGATCGGATTTCCCTTTCTTTCCAGCCAAATCAGGCGGATTTGCAAATCCACACTGGGACCTTGAGCCCATATACTTCTCACCGGGGCTATTCCTTTTTGGATCCATCTATCCAAGAAGCCCCTCTTCTTGACCAATCTGAAGGCCAATTTCTTCCTCCTGACTTGTTCTCCAACCTGCCTGGGACACTCTCGTCCCAAGAAATGCCAAACCTTTCACCATCCACTCCCGAGCTGAAAGAGCTGCCTAGTACACTTAAGTATGTTTTCCTAGGGCCAAATGAAATGCTCCTTGTAATCATCAGTTCAAAATTGACCAGGGAGCAAGAGTGCAAACTAACTAAGGTCCTCATAGAACACAAGGCAGCTATTGGATGGTCCTTATCAAACTTATCTAGCATTAGCCCCTCCTACTGCACTCACCGTATATATACGGAGGAGGAGGCTCGACCTTCCCACGAGATGCAGTGACGTCTCAACCCTAACATGCGGGAGGTCGTTAAGAAAGAAATCTACCCGATCAGCGATAGCCCCTGGGTGAGTCCGAATCACGTTGTGCCTAAGAAGGCAGGACTCACCATCCGTGTCAATGATAGGGGCGAATCCATCCCTACACGCACTCCTACATCTTGGAGAGTGTGTGTAGATTATAGGAAACTCAATGCTGCAACAAAGAAAGATCATTTTCCGCTACCATTCATTGACCAAATCCTGGAGCGGTTAGTGGGAAATAAATTTTTCTGTTTCTTGGATGGATTCTCAGGATATAACTAGGGGGCAATTGACCCCCGAGACCAAGAGAAAATCACTTTTACTTGCCCCTTTGGCACCTTTACATTTAAAAGGATGCCGTTTGGACTTTGTAACGCACCAGCAACTTTCCTGAGATGTATGCTGGCGATATTTCATGACATGGTTGGTGACTTTCTCGAGGTATTCATGGATGACTTCTTGGTCTTTGGACCATCTTTCGATGACTGTCTTGCCAACCTGACTCGTATCCTTAGGGGATGTATTGATGTTAACCTCATGCTTTCCTGAGAAAAAAGTCATTTTATGGTGCATGAGGGAATTATTCTCGGACATATCATCTCCGATAGGGGTATCGAGGTTGACAGAGCTAAGCTCGATGTCATTGCTGATTTACCTGTGTCTGGCTCTATCAAACAAATCCGCTCCTTCCCGGGACACGTCGATTTCTATAGAAGATTTATCAAAGACTTCTCCAAGATCTCTCGACCGTTGACTCATCTCCTATCGACCGACGTACCCTTCGATATTGGCCCCGACTGCATACAAGCATTCACGCAGCTGCGTAATGCTTTCACCAAGGCTCCTGCTCTTTAGTCGCCTGATTGGTCCCTCGACTTTGAACTCATGTGTGATGCTTCCGACCTTGCAGTCGAAGCCATCCTGGGCAAAGACGCGATAGACACCCCTTCATGGTGTACTACACCAGTAAGACGTTCGATGAGGCCCAACGTAATTATACTACCACTGAAAGGGAACTACTGGCGGTTGTCTTTGGGCTGGAGAAATTCCGCTCTTACCTTCTGGGCTCACACATTGTTGTTTTCACTGATCACGCGGCCATTCGCCATCTCATGCACAAGAAGGATGCCAAGCCTAGACTGATTCGTTGGATCCTTCTGTTCCAGGAATTTGACATTGAGATTCGCTATAAGGTCGGAGCCCAGAATGTTGTGGCTGATCACCTTTCCAGACTGGACCCTGACCATATTGGACTTACTCTGCCAATTAATGAAATTTTTCCTGATGAGCACCTATTGGCAATAAATGTGGCAAGTGGACCGTGGTATGCTGACATTGCCAATTATCTTACTTCTGGATCCCTTCCACGTGGCTGGCCTAAAAACCAGTGCGAGCCTCTCATGGCAGAAGCAAAGTATTATTTCTGGGATAATCCACTTCTTTTTCGGATAGGTGCTGATCAAATCATCCGTCGTTGTGTTCCTGACAGCAAATTCCCTAGTGTGCTATCCTTCTGCCACGATCAGGCTTGCGGAGGCCATTTCTCTGGGAGGAAAACTGTAGCCAAGGTGTTGCAGTGTGATTTCTTTTGGTCCTCCCTTCACCAGGATGCACACAATTATGCCAAGCATTGCACTAGGTGCTAGTCGTTAGGGTCAATGTCATGTCGTGACATGATGCCCTTACAACCCATCCTAGCTGCAGAAATCTTCGACATTTGGGGAATCGATTTCATGGGTCCCTTTCCTCCTTCCAACGACTTCGAATTCATCCTCGTGGCCGTTGACTATGTTTCGAAATGGATCGAGGCTATTCCCGCATGTCGTGCTGACCATGTTATATCCACCCGATTTGTCAAAGACCACATCTTTGCGTGCTTTGGGATCCCTCGAGCCATTATCTCAGATGGAGGAAACTACTTTACCCATGCTTCTTTCTGGGCATTTCTGAGGAAATACGGAGTCCACCATCGTATCGCATCCCCGTATCATCCTCAGACGAACGGCCGGGCTGAGGTGTCGAACCCGCAAATCAAGCAGATTCTCCAGAAAATGGTTCGGCATGACCGTAAGGATTGGTCCGACAAGCTGATTGACGCTCTTTGGGCGTATCGGACTGCCTTCAAGGCTCCCCTTGGTATGTCTCCGTATAGAATCGTTTACGGGAAGCCTTGTCATTTGCCTGTGGAGTTGGAGCACCTCGCTTATTAGGCGGTTCGCTAATGTAACCTTGACCTAGACCTATGTGGTCGAGAAAGGAAACTCCAACTCCAGGAGCTAGAAGAGCTCCGTCATGAAGCCTATGATTTTTCTTTAACTTTCAAACAACGCGCTAAGGCTTTTCACGACAGCCGTATTTGACGGAAAGAATTTGAGCCATCTCAGCAAGTTTGGCTCTACAATGCTCGGCTCAAATTCTTTCCTGGGAAACTGAAGTCCAAATGGACTGGACCTTTCCTGGTCTCAAGAACATTTCCTAATGGGGCCGTCGAGATCGAAGATCCCAAATATGGGCATAAATTTATGGTCAACGGGTAGCGTTTGAAACCTTATCTGACTCATGAACGTGCACCCGTTGGAGAAATCGTTGCCCTGCTGGAGGGTAACTAATTCTTTGCCTCATTCTGAGTCCAGCTGGGGACGTTAAATTCAGCGCTCGTTGGGGGGCACCCCAACTACACTCACTATCCACCATCACTTTTCACTTCACTGTCACACTCACTTCACTTTTCACTTCACCACCCACCTTCCACCCATCCTACCACCCTGTTGTATACCATGCACTTCAGCTCTCATTACCCGATCTTTCATCCTTTCTCTAGCCTTCCCTGCATGCATATGAGGACATAGCATTGTTTTGCATGGGGGGGTGGATAGGCATACTTAGGATCTGGGTATTTTATGGTATCATGCAGTTTCTATATAAAGAAAAAAATGAAAATGAAAAAGGGTGTTTAGTAACGATCTGAAGGCTAAAACAAAAATACAATAAGTGTTTATGGATATTCAACCTCTATTTTGAAGACTTTCCAGGCCACAAAAGCTTGACTCGCTCAGGCTTGGCTTAATTCACTTGAGCATTGACAAGATAGATTAGAATCTCTCCTAACTAAGGACGTATTCTTGTACCTGAGACACCAGTACAGGATTCGTTAGTTTGCTTCTACTCGAGAGCTTAAGTAAACTTGGTTCACACTACACATATCAGGAAAGACTAGGTGAACATAAGATCCAACCCTAGTGTTCATTAGGGAAGGTGTAGTCCTTACCTGTGCTCGCAGGTAGACTTTTTATCCCAGGTTTTAGTCTTGTGTTTAGGAGAGACTCTTTCCACCAAAAAGAAACTCTCCCACCAAAAATAAGTGTGCTCCTCCAAACAATGTTGTAAGAGATATACTGACACGTGTTTCTATAAAAAAAAAGTTGCAAATAAGTCAGTATATCTCGCAAATGTCTGTAAAGTCTCTACCCTAAAAAAGTTTTTTTCAGGTCAAGTGGCAAATACCCTGTTTTACTGTGAGCCACAAATGTCAGAAAATGGGAGTTGAGTTTTCCATCATCTTTTAAGGGTCAATCCGAAAACACGAGCTGAAACTGGGACCAACAAGTACTTAAAAATTCGTGAAACCCTGGGCTTGAGTCTTAAAGTTCATCTGGTCAGTCTTGATCCTTCACTAAGCACAAGCCATAATCTCTTGAGCTCTCGAGTACGGCAAAAACTCCCTTGGTCCTGGAAATCGTACTTAAGGTTTAAATATCAAGAGTCCTAGTTAGTTGAGAGATGATCTATGTCATGTGAGACTTAAAGTACTGGTAGTTTTCTTTACAATTGGTTCACACAATATCCAACAATAAACACACTTATGATGCCTCAGAAGAAAATCTTCAGCTTAAAGATCATTTCTAAATACAATACAAAAAAAAGTTTCGCTAGGGATTAGCAAAAGATAGGCATGGGGGTATGATTGCACTGCAAAAATACACCTGCAATTGTGCTGTCTTGTGCTATTTCATAGCATTACCAGTGCATATTAGGGTTCCATAATCGCATTTGTGAAAATACATGCATGCATGCATTTAATTGAGAGGAGGGGAGAGTGAATAAAATGGCCTCGCAATTTACATTTTTCCTTAAGTGCATCTTTACAAAATTCACCATCTTTTTATTTTACTTGATTATGAAATCTCTTCCCGCAGCTGCATGGAACAACACCTTCCTCCTCGCGCCATTCCCTGCTCATACCCCTCCTTGCCAGCCGCATACATGATCTCCTTTCCGGCCATGCCAAGCCATGCACAGCCAAGGCATGGTTGTGCATGCTTTCTCTTTTTATAAATAAGAGCTCGGCTGCCTTCTTGCAAGCAGCCTGGTCCCCAACCAAAAAAAAAACCAACGCAGCTCACTTCCAGGCCATCTCCTCCCTCTCCCGCCATACGCAGGACCTCCTCCTCAGAGGAGACACTTGGCGGACAGGAGCACCTCACGGTGGTGCACAACCACCACCGTGATTCGACCACTGCCCAGCTCTTCAAAGAGCCGATGGCCATGGTGGCCTTCTTTTCCTTGTTTGAACGACCATGCCACTTCAGCCATTGGGGCAAAGCTTCAGCTGTGAAGCTCAACCAGCCACCAAACTCCTTGCAGCAGCCGACCGAGCCCCACAGCAGCAGCAGCAAGGCGGCAGCAGCGCACACAGGCCTTCCGCACACGCCTGCAGGCACCCTCACCTCCAGCTTCTTCACGCAAGCACCCTGTCGCGCTCTTTCTTCCGCAACCGGCCACCGCACGCCAGCAGCACCCGCATGCCTCCACGCAAGCAGTAGGTCACCCTCGCCCTCCACCGCACATGCTAGTAGCCCTCTCCGCGTGCTCTGTCGCGACATCCCACCCGCAAGCCACCAGCCGAAGCCACTCTTCCGCGCGCGCCGAGCCATCCGCACTCACAGCACCGGACGCAGGCAGTTGCATGGCTCACCCAGCCACTGTTCATGCGTTTCTGCGGAACACTTTGGCTACAGTGGGGTGACTGGTGAGTTTCTCACTTAACCGGTCACCCGGCGCGCCGCAACCGCTGTTCGCTGGCACACGCATCTCGCCCCGCGTTCTACTCCAGCACCTGCCCGCGCGTCTGCCAATGCCTCTCCTAGTGCCTGGCTTCGCCCTCTCCCTTCACCGCGTATGCCTCTCTACGCAGCGCTGGGCGTTGCGGTCCTCTCCATTGCCATCTCCCCCTGTGCACACATCCTCGCATGCACACGCGCCTGCGCGCGCACGTGGAGCTTCCAGACGGCGGGCCTGAAGCTGCAGATGCCTTAAACATTTTTTTTCTTCTTCACAGCAAGCTCTCTCTCTCTCTCTCTCATAGCACACTCTTCCTCTCTCTCTACAGGAACACATACACATACACTCACACTCTCGCACACACACACTCTCACTTATATAGTATTATTTACATATATATATACGTATACACATATATATTGATATATATACATATATTTATATACATATATATATATATGTATATATTTATATCTATATATATAGTAGTATTTATATAACTAAGTATTAGTATACATATATATATATACATATATCTATATATATATTAGTACTTATATAACTATGTATTAGTCTTTATACATACATACATATATATATATATATACTTATATAAATATACATATATATCTATATAACTATATATACATATATACATATATATACATATCTAGCTACATATATCTATATATACATATATTACTATATATATATATATATTTACATCTATATAGTTATATATACATACTTATACGTATATATATATATATCTATCTATACATATATCTGTCTATACATATACTTATATATATATATATACATATATATACATATATAAGTACACATATACCTATATTTTTATAACCATATATATATATATTTACATATATACATATATATGTATATATATTTTCACATTACTTACCATACGTGGTATCACGGGAATATCAACACCAGTTGCTGATATTTCCCGATACACGCGTACAAAAAGCGTGTTCGCATTCATCTTCCACCAATCCACCTTACACGCAGCACCTCGTCCTGTGGTTGCGTCTTTCTAGATGATGACCGACTCGACACCATGCTACACTCCATCTCCGCCTCCACCCCCGCCCCTTTATACATATATAATTGATACCTATAAATATATACTATATTTACTTTATTTCTACTTCTCTTGCATACCAGTAAAAAGATAAAAAAATATATAAAAGAGAAAAGATAATCCTTGACTTGTAGGTACTTCGTCTTGCGAATAGCTAGACCCATTTTGGAACCCTATTTTGGCTCAAAGCCAGGAACTTAATTTGGATGGTGTGCCTCAAGGACAAAGATTACCAGAAAAAAATCTAAATAGAAAAACACCAAAAACACAATAAATGAACAGAAGAGATTCGTTGTAGGAAAGGCGTAGAAACTTGACTTGTAATCCCACTTCCCTGAGTTCGACCCTGGGCCTAAAAGTGACCAAGATAAAATCAAGTAGGCCAGGTTAAAAAATTTTTGTAAAGAGATGGTTAGGTCCGATTTAGGTTAACCACTATACACACTTCAATTATAAAATCACCATATTAACAACCTAACCGGGTTTGACACCAGCTGCCCAGGTAATTCTCAGGTGGATGACTTCCTGATCCAGGGGTATCATCCACCCTGAACCTCTATAGTCATCCAAAAATCTTTGGGTGCCTTGATTGAGTCAAACAACATCTAGTCACTCATCTTTTATCTAGTGCACATACACAGATCATCTTAGGGATTTCTATCTAGTCAAATCAACTACAATCTAACTTTGAGTTTGATTCTACATCCTGATTCCAGCACTTGATTCAAAAATGCATCCAAGTTATATAGGAAGACTGTTTAGGAAACCTAAATCCCAAATGATCATGAAAGAAAGGTAATTGAGAATGCTTATAGAAACCATGAAGAATATTGTAAAAGGGACATTTAGGATAAATTCAAGAAAACAATGAACCACATTTTGAACCGTATAGAGATGATATGGATACAACTAAACCACGGTTCAACCCAGGATGATCTCTTAGTAGAACACATGGAATTAGTGAAATTACACAACAATGATTGTTTGCAATATTGGTCAAATCCTTCAGTTTTGGAAGAACTCCAGAATTTTTTTGGAAAATGGGGAGAATTGCTGAATAATTTGTATAGATCCATCGATCAAAGATACCTGTCAGAAGTTAAGATGACATCTTGGAGTAATTCCAGTAATCCTTGTAATTTCCCAAATCTCGAGTTTGATGATCAAGCTTGTTATGGACCCCCAACCCAAATGGAATCTGATTCAAATTACAATCAAATTGACATTCCTGATCATGAGATGGGTTGGGAGGATCCAATTATCGGTGTTCACAATTTTGAGCCAGCCCTAGAAAATCAAGAGCTTGGTTCACCAAGCTTAGATTTCGCAAACACTTGTGATACTAAGATTGAATCAGAACCTCTCAAGGGTGTAAATTCCATCCCTTATTCTGATAAGGTGACTCTCGAGAGCAATTCTAATATCCCTGTAGAGCCGAACCTAGATTCTAGTGATCCAACCCACACCCTTAACCTAAAATCTGGATTCAAGCCTATTTGGGATGATCATGGGGCCCAATATGATGAAATTCATATTTTGAATTAGGATTATGATTCTGGGTCTGTATTTGATTAGTGCACCTCTCCAACCTCCTCAGAGATAAAGATTGATTTTTCGAAAGTCACGCCAATGTACGATACAGAAACCATGGAGTTGGAAGAGTTGGGACTCGATTAGGTCTATCCTAGGAGCCAAGAACTCGAACCCATGCCTAATAAGAACATTTTTAGTTCAGATTCTGAGAATAGGCTAGATCCAAGTCAGGTTGTTGATTGTACATCTCTTAATTTATTCTTTTGTGGAACCCCTAATCCCGAATCAGTTTCAGAACACGATTCTTGCAAGTTCTTTGATGATTTCAAATCTTACCTTGATTTCAGAGAACTATTTTTCTTCACAAATCCAAATCAATTTACGACCTTAGCAACTACAACCTGTCCTTTGATCTGACATTGAGGTCAATGATTTGAAAGAAACCACCTCTTCCACAGCATATACAGAGCCTTCCCAAACCCGTTTCCAACCCTGACCCGCAACTGGACTCAATTTCTACTCTGATTCTCCTCTCGATGAGCTAGTTACACATGATTCTCCTCCACATTTCAATCAGGTTTCAGACTTCGATTAGACTGATAATCACGCCCCATCCTTCTCTGATCACTCCCGTAGGGTTTCTACATCCTCCACCGACCCTTCTTCATTTGAGGATCTCTACTCTGACCAGGCTAATCCGATTTAGCCAAACCCTAGCTTCACACTTCCACATCTACTTGAGCTCCACAGCATATGGTGTGTTTTGCATCTACTGATTCACATCTATCAACCCACCAGATTGATTGGGTTTGGGCTGCATTATTAGCCTGTTGACTTGAACAACTACCTGGTTGGACCAGCCAGGCTATTGATCAAGGTTCTCCATGACCACTCCTTCTCCATGACCATTTCTGCTCAACCGAAGGCATTGAATTTAGCGCTTAACGGGATGCAACCCGTCATTCCAAAAACTCAAGATTCTTCTGATTATCCTTTTGTACTTCACATTTATTGCACTTCGAGTTCAGTTTTAGAACAGTCGACTCCACCTTTGCTACTCGTACCAGAGCTTAAAATCGTCCGCAACAGTCATCTCGACCCGTTCGCCCACCCGATTATCCTGTTCTAATCCCTGAACCCAAATTGATTTCATGCCCTCCAGTTTACAATGAGGACATTGCAAAACTTAGGCATGGGGATGTTAAAGTGCAAACATACAAAAATTCAAAGTTTTGAAGGGTTCTCACAACAAAATACATATTACAAAAAAATAACAAAAAATCTAAAATAAAAATAGAAAAATTTGAAAAGAACAAAAAAAATTGGAGAAAGAGGAGGAATTTTTGAGAATAAATTGCGTATCATTCTTGAGGAGGAAGAGGTGATTTAAATGTCAAAAAGGAGCAACAATTTAAAATAAAAAGAGATAATCATTAGTTAAAGATTATGGAATATATTTAAGTTCTAGACCAAATCAAAAGAAAGAAATAAAAGTCAAAAAGTGCTAACAGAAACATGAAGATTAGTATAGGTGCTAATCTTAGGCCTCTTGGGCTGTGTTTAGGCTTAAAAATTCAAGTATTCGTTAAGATCTGGGTAGTCCTCAAGAGGTTGAGGAAAATGTGAAGCTTAAGTATTAGGCCTAAGGCTTAGGGATTATTTGATCTCGTTAAGTGGCCTTCGGTTTGTGGGACTCGGTAACCTATGCACCCTAATCCACACACAGTCTAGTTCAGTGCGCTTAATTATCAAAATCACGCAAAGTGTTAATTCTATTCTAAAAAGCTACCAAGATTAGGAGTGGCTTATCAACACAAGTTGATTTGGATGAGTTCCTAGTGTGGAGAGGTGGGAAATTTCCCTTGAAGATGCGTAATAACATATCGTCTCCTTAGTGCTTGTCTCTTAGGATATCTAAATATCCTGTCGGGGGCACGTAAGCACCTTATGCTGATTCAGGTGCCATGGGTATGATTATCTCGAAATGTTGATTGCTAGGTCTTGAATTTAGCTACATAATGCCATGGGCGGCACTATCTTAAAGTGTCGAAAGCTATGGTTCTGGGGTTGCTCTGGGTAGTGCTATCTTGAAGCATCGAAAGCTAGGGACCCTACGAGGATTGATGGGGGGAGCTAGGAATCTGATACAGAACATGATTTTAGGCCAATCCGAAGCTAGAACTAAAGAAAAGAAAAAGTGAGGGAAAACTCTCCAAAAATGTAAAAAAAATATTCCTCTCTCTCTTTCAAAAATACACTACAAATTGAACCTTGACTAAAAATGTTTTAAGCACGGGTGCTTTAACCGCGGAGTTCAACGAACCTTAGGTCAATTCCTGTGGGCCTTAGAAACCTTTGTGGCAGACTAAGGCTAAAGCTAGTCAGGTCCGGATCTTAGTTGGTACTTGAGTACCTCTAGGCCTATTGTTAGCATTCTGGCCTAATCTACAGGAGAAAGCACACATCAGAGATCTAAGCATTAAAGGCACGGTCTAGAATTTGAGTTAATTCCATGAGATTTTGCTAAGGGAATAACAAAAGATAGGCATGGGGGTATGATGATAATGTCATCATTAGCCATATCTAGTTTTAATTAGTCATAATCAAGGAATAAATGCTCCTACATAACTACCAGAAGAGCCATAATTTACTGCATAATCACTCTGAGAGAAATACAGTAAAATAGGGGTAAAATTGTAGTTTTAATAGCATATCTCAATTGCAGAACAATCATGGGATTTTTCAGGGGTTAATCAAAGGTCAAATGGTCATAATTGTCTAACAAGTGGGTCCGTGCAGACTGAAATGGGTTTTAATGCGTTTCGAGAGTTAAATGACTTCTGAAATCCTAAAAATAGACCCGCTTAATATGCTGAGGTTATGGTTAGGATAAAGTTCACCTAAACCCTCTAAAAGTCATATAAAAATATTCTCTAGGTTTTGGTACCTTCAATTTGACCATCAGAACCCATCTTGACCCAAAACAGAGCCGCAGATAGATACTTGCCTTAATTTGGATTTTTGCAAAAATTACCTAGTTAAACTTGGCCAAAACCTAAATATAACTTGCTATTGAATTCCTTGTGTCCAAATTAGGTTTGTACCAAAATTTGGACCCAATCTGAGATCATCTTGACCTAGTTTGCAATTTGGTCTTATCTAACTCATTTCTCCAACATACATGCCCTTAACCTTCAAAATCCTTACATACAGGCCCCTATCATTGTCGTCACTCTTTGCGAATAGGTTCCTCCACTGTTATTGCGGAGGAATCCTTTTCCGATGACCTTTCACTGAAGAGAACTTCTCTAATCAATGTATCCCTTCCAAAATTGCAAGGGAGATTCCTTAAGAAGTTCTCTTTCCAACGCACCTGACCTTGAATCCCATAACCTTCCCAATCACTCATGTGAGTGCATGAGTGATTCGGGTATCTCTTGGGTTTCCAACTCTGGCAAACCTTCCAAGCTCCAACTGACCCCATGATGCCTATATAAAGACCCTAAGGGTTTGCCCAAACTCCTATGCTCAAATTTGGATGAAAATCCCCCACGTTCCTCCCTCCTCTCCTGCCGAATAGCTCCTCAATGTCCGGTGAACTCTTTTTATCTCCCTCGGCATCTTCCCCCAATACCAGTGGCAGATTCTCCTTCCTCGTCTTCCTCTGCGTCATGCCGTACCAGCCGACGTCTCTCCCTCCATTGTCCTTGCCATCCTACCCTCACTGGAGCAGTTCTCTTCCATGGTGCCAACTATACTAGACCCGGCGTCCTCCTTACCCTTTTCGACCCTTAGAGTAGGTAGTTAGGTCTCTCTTATTCTTTAGATTAATTTCCCTTATGAAAAATCCAAAAACAAGTCCTCGACATCGCCGTTCACCCCCATCTTGTCCCCGTCCAGCCACACCTCTAGCGAGTCTCTTCCATTGCTACACACATGCACACGCCTCGCCACCATGCCCTACACCTCCACCTTGATCCCAAGAGCAAAAGCCCTAAGTTAGGTTGATTGCCCCTCCAAACCCTGCACCCAACACAACGCCTTCTGCACCAATAGACCGAGGCCATACAACCTTTCCACTCACTCACATGCACTGCCACGTTCACCAACATGTTTGCCATCTTCATACAGAGCTCCTGAACTTGTTTAACATGGCTGAGGGATTGTTTTGCTTGTTTCAAGTTTTTAGGTCCTCTCCGCCATTAACGAGTGAGTTCAAGCTTGCTTGAAGCTTGCGTTAGGTCTTGCCAGCCCCATGTCTCAACTCTAGTTGCTGCGGAATCATCCCAGGACCGCTCTTGGATCACCAATTGGAGCGTTTGACCACAGCTTCGCCACTAATTGATGGATGAAGCTGTTGTTTCTAGCTACGCGAAGAAGGGCGCTATTTTTAGTCCTACCTCGGAAGTGGGCAAGCAGCTGAAGTGGTATAAATTGAAAAAGAGTTCTAGGCTTATCACCTAAGAACACCGGGTGAGGTCCCACACCCTCACTCATCGACCTACCTATGCTCTCACACCTTGGTTGTGATTCACTTCCGCAACCCTGGTCCCAAGTATGAGAATCCCTGAATACTCGATTACCCAAGCATTTGACTGGACATTGAGAAGAAGGAAAAGAAGATAGAGAGTGCATGGGGTTAGGGGGGTTCTGCTCTTGCAGGCACTTGTGCGACACTTAGTCACGAGAGTAGAGAAAGAAGGAGCCATACACAAGGAAGGAAAGAAGTAGGAAGAAGAGAAGAGGTAAGGCAGAACAAGAGGACCTTAGAGGAAGAAGTGAAAGAGAAGGAAGAGAAGGCAAGGAAGAAGAAGAACTGCAGAAGAAAATCAAAGAGAGATCATTGTAGAAACGCATTTTAAGTCATCTGATTGTAAAATCACACAGTTGATTATCCGTTCCCTCATTTGATTATATTCAGTAATTGCTATATATGTGTTAGACTAATAATTGGTGATCCAAATAACTATTATTTTTTCTAGATTTCTTTTTATCTCCTCATTTACTCAGGTTATACATTGAATATTAGTTTTTGAGTAATTAATTGTGCTCATTTATATTATCTATTGAGATTAGTGCGTGAATTCCATATTTGCTCCCTATGTTTGACCTTGGACTTCAATTCGAGTTATAAATTATATTTGTTGATGAACAATTTTGGTCTATACTACAATGTATCAATCTTAAACACCGATTTTGCGTGCTCAACATTTTGGAGCCGTTGCCGGGGAGCAACACGCAATTCACCGCTATTCTCTACTTTATATGATTATATTTGAGCACTTACTTGCCCTGTTTGATCCCCATCTTTATACCACTAACTTTCTAGGGATCCCTGATTGCGAAAATATGCGATTTGTTAATTAGGCAATTTAGTGTCGTTGTAATGCGTAATTTCGCTTTCGCTTTTAAACTTTATAAGACCTAGATAGTGGGGTATCTAGGGTCATCCAAGGAGGAAAGTTTGCAATTCAAATCTCTTACTTTTAAGGGAAACTCAATCTTTCTTTTTGGTATTTTAAATATATAATTTTTATGTTTTCAAATAATGAGGGCAAAAGGCGAATTGTTGCTGGAAAAGTAACTAGCACCTATAATCACTAAGCTAAAAGCTAAGAGACAAATATGACCCCTCCGTAAGCTCACTCAAGAAAAGTGGAGGCCTAGAGTAATTAGGAAGTGGAAGTGAAAAAGTGCTAGAACAAAGACAAAGCAATAGCAATAGAAATTGAAAAGAAGTCAAATTGATTTAGTAGAATTTGTGTTTTTTTAAAAAAACATGTAGGGGAATGCTTTTACAAAAAATGAAAAATATAAAAGCAATAAAAAGAAACACAAATCCTCTTGCAGAATCTGGTGAAGAAGGGACTCCACTTGCTCCAATCCTAGCCGCTCCTTGGCTTGAAAAGAATGTCTCCTTTTGCTCCTTCCTTGAATGCTCCTCCAAGGTGGATGCTCTCCACCTCAATTCTTTCCTCCAAGGGTGGGCGTGCACCACCCTCAAGCTCTCCTCCAAGGTTTCATGGACCACCTTCAAGACCTCCTCCAATGGTCTTCCTTTCCTGGCTTCTCCTTTGGCTGGAAGTGGGCACAAGAGAGAAGGGAAGGCACCAAGGGGATAGAATATCCCTTTAATCTTCTTCTCCTTCTCTCTTCGGCCTGAGCTTTAGGTAGAATATGAGAGGTATTGGGTAGATTTTAGTAAATGGAGGATAAAGAAAATGTGGGAAGTTAGGTGGGTATATATAGTGTAGGAAGTGGGGCATAGGTGGCTCTTGGAATGGATGGCTAGGATAGGATATGGGGGGTAGTTGGGGATCCGAGGGCTAAGGATAAATGGCGCCACCTAAGGGGTGCTAAGGGGGGTATTTATGCCTTTGGTTCCCTTTAGAATTGGCGCCAAAATGGGCCTTCTAGAAGGCTATTAGGTGGTGCCACCTTAGGGTTCTAGAAGGGGGGTATGTGGATGGCTAGGATGGGTTATATGGGTAGGTGTAGGGTTAGGATGGGGGAATTTTTGGAGGGAAGTTTTGGCACCAAAACAAGGGTAGTTATAGGTGGTTTTGGCACCATTTAGTGGTGTCTTTTGGAGGTAGTGGGTAGGCTAGGTTGGTGCCAAGGTGAGGTGGATGTAGGGTTAGCTTATGTGGAGCTTTGATGGAGCTAGTTGGTGGAGCTGTTAGGTAGGGTTTTTAGGTGGTATTAAACACTAATGGATGATGGAAGCTAGCTTAAGCTAAGCTAAGCTAGCTTAACTATTAATGGAGTAGAGGAGTAGGCAATGGGAGCTAAGGTTTTTGAAGAGGAGCTAGACAGAAGGAGTCTGGAGCTGAAATGGAGCTGGCAGCTGCTGAAGGGTGTGGCACGGAGCTACTCTAGCTGGCTTAGCTTGCTAGTTCTTTGCTAGCTGCTAAGCCAAGCTAAAGTAGGTTGGATTCTACCATAATGAGCTGAGGTGAGGTGGGTCTGGTGCTCCCAGGGAGGATCAAGTTGGTTGTGGCAGCTAAGGTAGCTTAACTTAACTGAGTTAAGCTAAGCTGAGTCCCCGGGAGCTAGACTTGAGCTTCCTGAGCTGAAATGAAGTCATCTTCAGCTGGCTGGAGTTGAGTGGAGATGGATGTAGCTAGACCTGAGCTGGGGTGAACTCAAATAACTTAGCTGAGCCAGCTAGAGCTCCCTGTGAACTCGTTGGAGCTGAGATGAGCTAGGCTCAGCTAAGTTGAGCTAGATCTGAGCTGACCTGAGCTAGGGTGAGCTAAGATGTGCTTTCTTGAGTAGCCATTCAGTTGAGATGAGCCGAATGGAGCTAGGATGTGCTAACCCTAGTTCATGTGAGCTAAATTCCAGCTATGGTGAACTGGAACAAGCTGAGTTCCAGCTGGTGAGAGCTTCTCCTTCGCCAGTTGCCTTCTTGAGTGCTAAGGTTTTGGTGATCTGGCAATCTGTATATCCCTAACACTCACAAAAACTCATTAAAAAGACAACAAAAAGTGCAATGCATGCCTAACATAGTTAATGCCTAAATGCAACCCAAAAACCCATTTGCGGAGCAAAATCCTAAGAGCTAGGTTTGTTTTAATGCATAAGAATGATGATAAACTGGCGTTTATCACACCCCCATGCTTATCTTTTCCTAGTCTCTTAGCGAAACTTTAATTTTTTGGAAAATGGAATTTTTGGGAAATCTAATTTTTTTTTGGCGTTTGAGGAGAAAAAGGTTAAGAGGCCTTGGTTGATCTAAACATAGGAGGCACAAAATTTGTTAAGGATAAACATCGAGATTTGTTTTTGGATCAAAAAATTAAACAAAACAAGATCAATATATCCTCTAGAAAATTCACAAATTAACCCCTTGTTAATTTTGATAACTTGAAATTTCTGTCTTTAGGATTTTTCTACCTCTTGAATCTGATTCGCAACTTGCAATATCCTTTAAAACCTTGTGTTTGTGCTTGTGAAAAGCCAACATTTATAAGGGCATGTTTTTGGTTTAAAACTTTTTTTTTCCTCCCTCACGCTTATTTTTAGGTTAGTCTTACAACAGATGTGTCGGGTTCATCATTCCCGTTACCAATCCTCGAGGCGGCTCTAGCGCCAGTACTTCGGGATAGCACTATCCATGACACCACCCAGGAGCTCACAACCCTAAAACACAATGCGGTGTAAAGGAGTGCTTTAAGCAGACTCAAGCTCTTGCTCTGACACTATAGGTAGAGCACCGTCCAAGACACTTGAGCTGCTAAAATGCGCTTTAATGCTCCGTCTAAAGATAAGAAATGTAGATATGGAGCAGCGTCGAGGCGGTAACATGTTGACATCGCATCCTCAAAGGAGGCATTTTCCTCCTTCTCAGCGGTGGGAACTCAAACCAATAGTCTACTTCAGACTTTTAGAAAGTTCAAACAAGGGAGTTTTTATGATTTTTAGTAGTTTTTATTTGTTGGCTTGCGTGTGAAATTTGACATAGGAAGTTCTGCAAGAAATGCAAGTTTTTGAATCGGAAACTAGGTCAAATACTTTCCATTTTACAAAAGAGGATCAAGTCACCTAAACTATCACGAGTTCAGATGGAATTTTAGAGAAGGATATCTGATCTAGTCTAAACATAGACCCTGAAATTCTAATGATCAGATCCATATCCTTATCCCTAGTTTGTTAAAGATTAAATCCCGTTGTGCCAAAAGTAAGTTTTCAACCTTAGTCCCGATTTCAAAATTTTTCCTCAAAAAGTTTTCAACATTTTTATTTTTTTGGGTATGCAAGCAGGAAAATAAAATAACTAAAGAAAAATGCATGCTTTTAGGTTTTGAAAATCATAAATCGATTGTCAAATTTTAAAAACACCTAGTTTGCATCAGTGAACAAAGGTGGTTGGCTCAGTGAAATCGAACAATTCCGATGGAAGATTTGAGGTATGATCAAAATAGGGCTTTAGACGTTGGCCATTGACTTGAAATGTCGTATTAGTTTTAGGATCAAAAAGATTAACAACAACGTACGGATAAGTTTATGCATAATAAAGGGGGCAGTCCATTTGGATTTTAATTTGCCAGGAAAAAGATGTAATCTAGAATCAAAAAGCTAAACGCATTGATTAACATCAAAGTGTTTCCGAATAATGTATTTATCATGAAATTTCTCTGTTCGATCTTTATAAATCCTTGCATTTTTGTAGGTAAAATTACGTAATTCTTCCAATTCAGTTAATTGTAGTTTTCTATGGATACCGGTGTCAAATAAATCCATGTTTAATTATTTTATTGCCTAAAAAGCCCTATGTTCTAGCTCTACTGGGAGATGGCATGCCTTCACAAAAATTAGATGGAAGGGAGACATGCTGATCGGGGTTTTAAAAGCGGTACGGTAATCCCATAAAGTGTCGTCCAATTTGGTGGACCAACCTTTACGGTCAGGCCTAACCATCTTTTGTAAAATATTTTAAATTTCCCAATTAGAAACTTGTGCCTGGCCATTTGTTTGGGGGTGATAAGTTGTGGAGATTTTGTGATTAACCCCATATTTAGAAAGAAGGTGACGGAATTGTGAATGAGTGAAATGTGACTCTCCTTCACTGATAATGGCTTTTGGAATGCCAAATCTTGAGAAAATATTTTTCTGAAGAATTTCGACAGCCACACGGTGATCACTAGTGTGGGTGGGTATTGCTTCTATCCACTTTGAAACATAGTCGACTGTGACTAGTATATATAAATACCCACCAGAGTTGATGAACGGTCCCATGAAGTCGATGCCCCAAACATCAAAAATTTCAACCTCTAAAATAGGATTAAGGGGCATCATATCCTTCTAAGTCATGTTGCCGATGCTCTGGCAACGCACACAGGACCGAACAAAATCATGAGCATCTTTATGGAAGCTGGGCCAAAAGAATCCTACATTAAGGATTTTAGCTGCAGTTTTCTTGCTCTAAAGATGTTCGCCACAGGCCATTGAATGACAATTTGTCAGAATATCATGGATTTCAGAATTAGGGACACATCGCCAAATGACTTGATAGGCACAAATGCGGAAAAGGCTGGGCTCCTCCCAAAAATAGTATTTAATATCAGCAAAGAACTTATCCCGTATTGTTTTTGGCCAATCAGTGGGGATTCATTCTGTTGCTAAATAGTTTGCGATGGGTGCAAACCAAGGGAGGGTAGTAGCAGTTAAAATGCTTTCATCGGGGAATTGATCAGGTGGGGTCATTATGTCATTCGTCATAAGATGAGAGAGATGGTCAACCACTACATTATGCGATCCTGCCTTATCCTTGATTTCTAGGCCAAATTCCTGGAGCAGTAGGATCCAATGGATAAGGCTGGGTTTCGCATCTTTTTTTGTCAGCAAATATTTAAGTGCTGAGTGGTCAGTATATACAGTGACATGTGACTCCAAAAGATAAGATCTAAATTTTTCTAAGGCAAATACAATGGCAAGAAGTTCCTTTTCAGTAACCGTGTAATTCCGTTGTGCATCATCAAGAGTTTTGCTAGCATAATAGATCACAATGGGCTTCTTGCCAATTCTTTGCCCTAAAACGGCCCCCACAGCAAAATCTGAGGCATCTGTCATTAATTCAAAGGTACTATTCCAATCAGGTCCTTGCAAAATTGGTGCCTCAGTAACCTCCTTCAACCTCAAAAAACTCTCCAGCATTTATCATTAAAATCTAATGGCCAGTCATTAGTAAGTAGTTGACTTATGGGCTTGGAGACTTGGGAAAAATTTTGTATGAATCTATGGTAGAAACCCACATGACCCAAAATGGATCAAATCAGTTTGACAGTAGTGGGTGGTGGGAGCTTAGATATAGCATCTATTTTTGCTTTATCTATCGTGATTCCTTGTTTTGAAATAACATGACCCAAGACAATACCTTCCTGGACCATGAAATGACTTTTTTCCCAACTGAGGACCAGATTGACTTCTATGCATTTTTGGAGAGTTCTTTCAAGGTTCTTGAGACAATGGTTAAAAGAATCTCCAAAAATATAGAAGTCATCCATAAAGACTTCTAAGCATTCACCTACTAGGTCAGAAAAGATTGCAAGCATACACCTTTGAAAAGTCGCAGGTGTGTTGCAAAGACCGAAGGGCATCCTTCGGAAAGCAAAGGTTGTGAAGGGGTAGGTGAAAGTTGTTTTGTCCTAGTCCTTAGGATGAACCGCTACCTGATTATAGCTGGAATAACTGTCCAAAAAATAGTAAAAATCCTGTCCAGCTAATCGCTCAAAGATTTGATTAATAAAGGGGGCAGAAAATGGTCCTTCTTGGTGGTGGTGTTTAATTTTCTGTAATCAATACACATGCGCCAAGAAGAGGTAGTTCGAGTGGCTATATTTTCCCCAATGTCATTGGTGACAACTGTTAGTCCAGCCTTTTTGGACACAACTTGTGTTGGACTAACCCAGGAGCTGTCAGAAATGGGGTAGATGATATCAGCATCACGCGACTTAATAATCTCCTTTTTTACCACCTCTTGCATAATAGGGTTCAAGCGCCTTTGTGGTTGACGGGAGGGGCGAGACTCGTCCTCTAAATATATACGACGTGTACAATAGGACGGATGAATACCCATAAGATCAGAAATGGTCCAGCCAATAGCTTTTCTATATTTACTCAAAACTTGGAGAAGTTTGTGTTCTTGTACCCCAGTAAGTTCAGAATTTATAATTAGGGACAGGGTCTAATTTGGACCCTACCCTCCAAATGGGTTCTGTTGTTAGTGTGGAATCGGATTGGTCCAGGAGTGAGCCGGATAATTCCCCCCATTAGTGGAAATTTTCAATTTCTCCTAGAAAGTAGGGACATTTTGGGTGGGGTGATGATTGGGATAAACATAATTCCCCGTTGAACCATAGAAAGCTTCAGAATAATAATTATACTCAGCATGGGATTTATGCAGATTTTCTCTCTTACAGGTGTTAGCTGGGGTGAAACGTGGGATTTGTGGAGCTTGGTTAAGTGTAGCAGGTTGCCCCTAGTTGGCTAGGTCAGTTAATTCCTTATGTAACTGTTGTTGCTGAATTTTTAGCAGAGCCATGATAGAGTGGAAATTACGTGGAGGGGCCTGATTAAGAACCTCCTGGGTGGAAAGATTGGGGAAAGAATAATTAGCATGCAAGTTAGAGGACCAATTTTTATTTTCTATTTTTAAAGAAGAGGAAGAATGCAGGAAAAGTCTTTTTGGGGAGGCAAAATCAAGTGGCCCCTCCAAGTGTGGAGTTTTGGACCGTCGCCCATGCAAAATGGAAGAGACAGGAGGGGAGAAGAGATGGAGAAGAGAGAAGTGTGCACACAAGCAATCAATTTCTAGATGTAACTTAATTGTGACTCCCTAGAAATTAACCTAAGACTTGGTCTACCTAGGAAATAAGTAATCAACAGTGAATACCTATTCTGTCAACAAATCTAGCCAAGTTGCTTAAAGGGAGGTTTGGGCCCAAGCGTTTCCCAAGAAAATCCCCAGGTGCTTGTACAAACTCGCGCCTGGTCGTTTGACACGGCCCCTCAGCCTGAACACTAGATATAGATGACAGAATTGATATTAACTAAAGAAAACTTAAGACTTAGATAGCAAGCCTAAGTTGATGAAACCTTAGGGGTCAAGTTGCTACATATTTTAATTAGGTCTAGGATAATAAAGTGCACATGGAATGTGGAGGGCGTTGATTTGGGTATTGCCATATTATTTCAATTTGTATGCGTGTACAAGAATTGGAAGTTGATTCCAATGAAAAACAAGTTGTCACACAATTTTTGTATTTCTGTCTTTTAGGATTCAATTTAATTTAATGTGTTTTAGGATTTCTCTTTTTAAATGTTCAAATAAGTTTGAATCTTCCACAATCAAAGGAAAACAAGTTGTGTTGGTGATGGTCAATTTCCTTTAAAAGTGGTTTTCTAGAAATACAAAGGAAAACCTTAATGCAATTTGATCCTAAGGCAGAAAATTACTACCAATGAGTTGTTTTTAGGCTTTCTATATTAAGTAGTGGTCCAAACAATTCAAACAAGACCACTACTTTGAAGAGAATCAAACAAGGATTCCAGAAAATATTTTTTTAATATTTTAGGAATTTTTTGGTAATTATTTCGAATTTTTATTTGTACAGGTGTCAAAGTCCAAAAATGATACCCGTGAGTATTTTGGACATTTCAGTATTACCACCAACCTTAGAAAATTTTGGTGATTTTATATGATGTGTAAAATTTCACAAGGATTCTAGAAAGTTAAATTTCATAAAAATTAGTATAGAAATTCTAAAAATTCATAGATAGTAGCAAAATAGGAAGATTAGAGGGTGTGACCCTTCTACAGTCCACTAATTTTAAAAAGTTAAATACAAATTCAATTATTCTGAAATTTGGAACCAATGTTTCTAACTTGATTTAAAATCTCTATGTAAAATTCCAAGATTTTAAAAGGCCTGTGGTGATCAAAATTGATTTTTCAAATCCTGACAGAAGTCTGGATCCAAAAAAGCAGAACACCAATACTAGAAATGGAGTGGTGTTAATGGTGCAAACAAGCAATCAATGAGTTTTAAAATGCACCACTCTACTTAATTAAGTTGTTTAGGGTCTTGAAGGGCAAGTTTAGTGTATTTTGGTAGTTTTTTTAGGTTAAGTGTGACAAGTAAGAAGAACCAACCTGAATGTTCACGGGATGACACGGAACTTTGAGCTTTCGCTTCCAAATTCCCGCTTTCTCGCTGTAGTTCCTGCACACACTAGAGAAAAGAAAGAGAAGGGGATGAGATCCACTTCAAGCAAGAGAAAAAATTATTAAGCAAAGCCATGCCTCCTCGGCAACGGCGCCAAAAAGTGATCGCGAAAATATGCAGTTTGTTAATTAGGCACTTTAGTGTCATTGCAATGCGTAATTTTGCTTTTGCTTTTAAAATTTATAAGACCAAGATAGTAGGGTATCTAGGGTCGTCCAAGGAGGCAAGTTTGCAATTCAAATCTCTTACTTTTAAGAAAAACTCAATCTTTCTTTTTGGCATTTTAAATAAATAATTTTTATGTTTTGAAATAATGAGGTCAAAATGTGAATTGTTGATGGAAAAGTAACTAACACCGCTAATCACTAAGCTAAAACCTAAGTGACAAAATATGACCCCTCCCTAAGCTCACTCTAGGAAAGTGAAGGCCTAGAGTAATTAGGTAGTGGAAGTGAAAAAGTGCTAGAATAAAGACAAAGCAATAGCAATAGAAATTGAAAAGAAGGCAAATTGATTTAGTGGAATTTGTGTTTTTTTACAAAAACATGTAGAGGAATGCTTCTACAAAAAATGGAAAATATAAAAGCAATAAAAAGAAACACAAATTCTCTTGCAAAATCTGGTGAAGAAGGGAGTCCACTTGCTCCAAGCCTAGCTGCTCCTTGGCTTGAAAAGAATGTCTCCTTCTCCTTCCTTGAATGCTCCTCCAAGGTTGATGCTCTCCACCTCAATTATTTCCTCCAAAGGTGGGTGTGCACCACCCTCAAGCTCTCCTCCAAGGTGGCGTGGACCACCTTTAAGACCTCCTCCAAAAGTCTTCCTTGCCTATCTTCTCCTTTGGCTGGCATGGGCATAAGAGAGAAGGGAAGAGGGGAAGGAACCAAGGGGACAGAACATCCCCTTAATCATCTTCTTCTCCTTCTCTCTTAGGCTGGAGCTTTAGGTAGAATATTGGAGGTATCGGGTAGAGTTTAATAAATGGAGAATGAAGAAAATGTGGGAAGTTAGGTGGGTATATATAGTGTAGGAAGGGGGGCATAGGTGGCTCTTGGAATGGATGGCTAGGATAGGATATGGGGGGTAGTTGGGGATCCGAGGGCGAAGGATAAATGGCGCCACCTAAGGGGTGCTAAGGGGGGTAGTTATTCCTTTGGTGCCCTTTAGAATTGGCGCCAAAATGGGCCTTCTAGAAGGCTATTAGGTGGTGCCACCTTAGGGTTCTAGAAGGGGGGTATGTGGATGGCTAGGATGGGTTATACGGGTAGGTGTACGGTTAGGATGGGGGAATTTTTGGAGGGAATTTTTGGCGCCAAAATAAGGGTAGTTATAGGTGGTTTTGGCACCATTTAGTGGTGGCTTTTGGAGGAAGTGGGTAGGCTAGGTTGGCGCCAAGGTGAGGTGAAAGTAGGGTTAGCTTATGTTGAGCTTAGGTGGAGCTAGTTGGTGGAATTGTTAGGTAGGGTTTTTAGGTGGTATTAAACACTAATGGAGGATGGAACCTAGCTTAAGCTAAGCTAAGCTAGATTAACTATTAATAGAGTAGAGGAGTAGGCAATGGGAGCTAGGGTTTTTGAAGAGGAGATGGACAGAAGGAGTCTGGAGCTGAAATGGAGCTGGCAGCTGCTGAATGGGGTGGCACAGAGCTACTCTAGCTAGCTTAGCTTGCTAGTTCTTTGCTAGCTGCTAGGCCAAGCTAAAGTAAGCTGGCTTCTGCCATAATGAGCTAAGGTGAGCTGGGTCTGGTGCTCCCTAGGAGGATCAAGCTGGTTAAGGTAGCTAAGGTAGCTAAGCTCAACTGAGTTGAGCTAAGCTGAGTCCCCAGGAGCTGGACTTGAGCTTCCTGAGCTGAAATGAAGTCATCTTCAGCTAGCTGGAGTTGAGTGGAGCTAGATGTAGGTTGACTTGAGCTAGGGTGAACTCCAGTCAACTCAACTGAGCTAGCTAGAGCTCCTTGTGAACTAATGGGAGCTGAGATGAGCTAGACTTAGCTAAGTTGAGCTAGATCTGAGCTGACCTGAGCTAAGGTAAGCTCTCTTTAGCAGCCATTCAGCTGAGATGAGCTAAACGGAGCTAGGATGAGCTAACCCTAATTCAGGTGAGTTGAATTTTAGCTATGGTGAGCTGGAACAAGCTGAGTTCTAGCTGGTGAGAGCTTCTCCTTCACCAGTTGCCTTCCTGAGTGCTAGGGTTCTAGGGATCTGGCAATCTGTATATCCCTAACACTCACAAAAGCACATTAAAAAGACAATAAAAAGTGCAATGCATGCCTAAAGTAGTTAATGCCTAAATGCAGCCCAAAAATCTATTTGCGGAGTAAAATCCTAAGAGCTAGGTTTGTTTTAATGCATAAGAATGATGATAAACTGGCGTTTATCACACCCCCATGCTTATCTTTTCCTAGTCTCTTAGCAAAACTTTAATTTCATGTCAGATTTGACTACGGATTTCTCATGAGATTGAACGAATAGGAAATAATTAAGATATTATTGCATCATTGCCTCCCTGTGGACACGACCTGCTCCTAATTCAGTGGTTATATTAATTGTTGATTAGTCAATTTTTCCACCACATAGAACTACAAACGATGCGACATTTTATGTAACAAACGACTTTAAAAGAGAGGAATCAACTCATCAAATGGCACCATTGCCGGGGAGGCAACAGACGCAATAATTTTACTTGATTTTATTTTTTATTATTTCTCAGCATAGTGATTTGACCATTTATTTTTCTATGAGAGAAATTTGTGCGAGGAATCAACCATCGTGAGAGGCGACCCTTGATGTCACTAGAGGAGGAATTGGTCGAGCTACCTTGCAAAGGAGGAGAAGGACGAGGACACGACGATCATTTAGTCGCTAATTTAATTAGAGTCGGATTAAGACTTTAGATTTAATTTTTTATTGCACATTTGGTTTGAAACCCTTGTTCTGTGGTATATTTTGAGGGGTTTATTCCCCGATTTTGTTTTAGGCCCATGTTGGGTAATTTTTGGGAGCTTGTTCCCTTTTCTTTAGATTTAGGTTTTTAATTTATTTTGTGGATTATTTACCTTTAATTGTTTGTGCATAAGTATTTAATAAAGATAATAATAAAAAAATGAGCTGCCTGCTAGAAGCTGCCTGCCCCTAGGACGAACAATTTAAGTCTGTATGAGCAGCGTCTAGATTTACTTCTTTGCATTGTGTGCATTCTCGCATCGTTGATTGCTGGAAGCAAGGTATGCATTCTCTTACTTTGCATCCTATTCTTGATCATGCATTGCATTTGGACTTAATGCGAAGACCACCTAATCTGTATTGAATAAATCTAACAAGTGGTCACATAGTTTCTAGAAAAAGAACTAATTAAAGGAGGGGCAATTTAAAAAAACAAGGATTTGATTTTCAAACTTGGCATGCGATTCAAAATTCAAAATCTTTTGCGGTGTATGCACACTTATTTTGCTTACACCAAGGCACGCTTTTAGACACTCCTTAGGTTTGGAAATACAAGGACAAGAGCCCTCCTATCGTTGGATTCTGAAGTGTTCGGAACTTGAGATCAAAGATTTTGTAAATCCAAAGAGGGGGATACCCTGTCACAGACTTTTGGGGGTAGTTGAGAAGCACCGCGAAAGCACAGCTTCAAAGGAAGGCTTAGGCCTACTTGCATCCCTCGATCTTCCGTCTTTGGAGTTTCTTTACCATTTGAGATTTAGGGAAGAATACCTAAGCTCCAACTAGGTCTTCTTAGGCGAGCCATAGGTCGACAATAAGCGCGTAAATTGATTAAACAAATTGTATTGTCACCTACAATCTGACTTAAATCAAAAGCCTAAATTGGGAAAGACCTAAAAAGTCCTTTTTGAATTGTGTTCTGCTTGGGGAATTCTGATTGAGGTGTGAGTTAGAATGGAGCACATTGATTTTCATCCTTTCACATCTTGCCCACACCCTCACCCCCACTCTACATTCTTCGATCCCATATGCCGAGATGGTCCATCCCTTGATGGACATAATGACAATCATTGGGATCCATTTTACTCCTATTATAGGAATATTGGCCTGGTTAAGCCCCAAATCAATGAGTAGAACCTAGGAGTGGGATTTGCTTTGCCCAATATCCCACACACAATGGAAACACCCAACCCACCCTCCCTGAAAAATTATAATGGTTGGACAGACACTCCTGGGTGCTATAAGCCTGAGCTTGACTTCTCTCATGATAGAAATGACCTCTCCTCCTTGAAGATGGAAATACAGAAAATGCAAAACGAAATGATTGAATTGTTAGGAGAATCTTCGAGAGCAGGCCAACAAGAAAGAGATGAAATTAGCCACCCAATCTACCCCATTGAGGATGACGTACACCCCTCTACAGTAGATGCATCTCCTGTGGGAGATCTACACTTTAAGTTGGAGGGAAATTCTGGGGAGAATAGCTACTTTTCGAGGTTCGATTTTGAAACCTCCCCATTAGATGACACTTCCTTGAGAGATCCACACCTTAAATGGGAGGAAGATACATATGAAAGTAGCTATGCATTGGATGAAGAAAGGTGGCAACCCAAGGAAGATGATGATAAGGTTGAGTATCCACCTGAATTATATTGGAGTCAAAAGAAGGGAATGATGGTACCATTGGAAGACCTCGACCTAGATGATAGTATTTTTGTGACATTTGATGAAGTGGGTCGAAGTAAAGTTATTAATCCTACCCTCCCTTCTGATCACGAGATGGAAGTCAAGCCCACCCTTAGGGAACCTAACCCTGAAGAAATTGACCTATCTGAGGAGTCCGATGTTACCAGTGTAAACCATTTACCTCAGATAGAGCACCCTAGGGGATTTGTTGAGATATTAAATGATTCTACACCTCGGGTATATGATGAATCATATGATGAGGAGAAAGATGAATTATATGAGGAACCTACATTCAAGATTTGGAGTGACACTAAGGGTGATTATGTCTTATTTGAAGAGTTAGCCCCTGAGGATGTCACAAATTTGACAAAATTAGTTTTCCTTAGCACAACCATTGATGATATTTCTCCTCATGATGAAATGATGGAAAATTTAGAAGCAACTTCTAAGATTTATGTGGATTCACATATAGACTCTGGGGAAGATTTGAGTAAAGAACAAAAACCCGGGGATGACATTGATAGGATAATCCCTAGATCTGTTGCTTCCAACCTGCCTTCATTTATTTCAAAGTCACCCTCTGATTCGCTTATGTCAGAAGGCGAAATTGTGACTCCTGATGAAGGGCAGGAAGATAAATGTGATGGTGCAAGGAATGCTAGGGATGTAATTGAGGATTTGGAAAGAGTGTTAGGGATGGACACCAAGCTGATTAAACCCAACCTAGATCTTATGGCGATCCCACAACCTTGACACTTGGACGCCCTAGACAATCCTTGCCTTAGAGAATTGCTCACTTTTGTTCGGACCGGGGGGCTTAACAAACCAATATTTCTCGTAATGGAGTATCGGGTATGGATTGATGATTTCTTTAGTCAGTCCATTGCCCTGGGGGTTTATCTTTGCACCATTCCTTCCCCATTCTTTTTAGAGGATCCTTGTTATCCTCCCCCTACCCCATTGGAGGTTGTTATACCTGTTTATCCTTTAGAACCTCCTCTGGTGACCTGGGAAGATTTCATTACCATCTTAGTTGGGCGAGCTTTTGCTATCGGGATTCATCATCAGCTCGCCAACATCCTAGGTTACCTATTTTCTAGGCCAACATTGCTTTGCTAATTTTTAGGGCCTATTTCTACAATCCTTGAACCTGATTTGCAGGTTCTTTGGCTATTCAGCCCAGCTCTTACCCAAGTAATATCCTTCTATGCAATGAGGACATTGTAGATTTTAGGCATTGGGGGGTGTACTTGGGGATATACATAGCATAGTGCATTCATTGCATACATTTGCATTAAAAAAAAAAAAGTTTTGAGCTTAACTGGCTAGGTCCTGCATTCTTAAGCAAATCAGAACTCTAGGTTAGACTAAGTTAGTTCTAGGGTCAAACTTTAGAGGCTAAATGAGCTACTAGCTTTAGACCTTTAGGGTCTTTTGTGGACTTAAAAACTTAAGTAGGAGTTAAGTTGCGGACCATTCCCCAAGAGGTTAAGGAAGGGAAAGCGAGGGTTTGAGTTAAAAGGTGGGGTAGTATCTGGAGTCTTGTTCTACCTTTTGGTTTACGGGTCCTTGTAACCCAAGCATCCAAATTTCACACACTTGGTATGGTAATCAACTTAATTTCTTTCTTTCTTAAAAGAGATTTGGTTCTCTTAGTTTTGACTTAGGAGAGGCTTGAAAACACAATTTGATTGGAAGAGTTCCCACAGCAGGAGAGGTGGAGTATATACTCACCTTGAGGATGCGATGATAACATATTACCTCCTCGACGCTTGTCTCTTAGGATATCCATCCTACTAGGGGCATGTAAGTGCATTGTGTAGTTCAGGTACCATGGGCGGCCCTATCTTGAAGTGCCAATTGACATAGGCCTGAATTCGCTTAAGAAATCCACGGGCAATACTATCTCGAAGTGTCGATTTCCAGGAGTTCTTGGGGTCGTTATGTGCGGTGCTATCTCGAAGCATCAAAACCCAGGCACCCTTCGAGGTATGGTAATGGGGACAATGAATCCAACACAGACCTTGTTGATAGCTGATCTGAGGTTTGACTTAGGGGAATCAGACAAAAATAAAAAAAATATATAAAAAAAAATCCATTTTCCTTTAACTCAAATAACTCAGACCAATGCACATGCACGGATGCTTTAATCTCAGGGAACAATAAACCTTAAGGTAGAGTCAGAAATTAGGGAAACTTGTGCTTGCAACTCGTCTTTAGCCGACCTAGTCTATAACTTAGCAACTACTTGAGAACCTTAGGTCTAGATTCTAAACTTAATATGTTTCTAAAGGAAGACCGATTGGGTTGACTAGTCTATTTGGAGTGCTAGGTTTTGCTTGGATTTGCTAGGGACTAGCAAAAGCTAGGTATGGGGGTATTTGATTAGCTCATATTTGTAGGCTATTAAAGTATTTAAGTGCCTAGACATTAAGTTAATTCTAACATTTATTTAGCATAAATTAGGATGTAAATAGATTAATTCATATTTCTAATTTAATTACATAATTCATGCATTGCATTCATATTTAAATGCATTTAGAATTAACTTAGAATTGCATTCATTTAACCAATTAGGTGCATTGCATGCATTAATTTAATTTAACATAAAAGTTGAGGGTTTATATATAAATAACCATAATATTTTATCACTATTTTTATTCTTCTTCTTCTTTTAGCAACGTTTGCATTTCCTTCGGCTACCGCTACAACGCCACCAACTACCGCACTAAAGTCTACATTCATGGACTAGCGGAAATGTGGATTTGCTCCTACCTCTCCATTCAAATTCATGCAGGTAGCTATAGAAAGAGGAAGAGGCAGCCGAGCTCTGGAGGCCTCCACTCCCAACCCACTACTGTGTAGAGAGTTCATTTCTCATCCATTCCACACCACCGGCCTCAACCATGGCGACGAGCATCCACCACCGTGGGCGTGTGGTGTGACAGGCCACACTGCCATCAGGAGCTCGTCTGCATTACCGTGAGCACCTCAGCGTGCACCACCCTCGCTGTCATCACCAACAACCACCACCGCGGCCACTGCATTTTCATCTCCTCAGTTAGTTAAGACATCCGGGAAATTTCCCAGACGTCTGAAGCTTCGACCCCACACTCCAACAGCAATCGGCCGCTCACTTCATGCCCGCACCCCTCCGGTTGCACACTTGCGTTGCACCTCTTGCAACATCCACGACGCAAGCCCTTGCTACGGCTCACTACCTTCACGCCCGCACCCCTCCGGCTGCACACTTCCACCCCACCTCTTGCAGTATCCACTCCAACGCCAAGCCTGCCATCACCGTGTGTTCTTCTCTGCGCGTGCATCACCTACACACGACCGCCAGTGCCTCAGCATGCCTCACCTCCAGCGCGCTCACCTCTAGTGAGGCCACTCTTGCGCACCCGCCTTGCAGCCTACAGAGCACACCTGCAGTAGTGCCCACCTCCAGCGCGTAGCAGAACCTGTGCCTCCCGCCTACAGAGCCTGCGCCCACTCCTTCCGCGCCTCATCGCCACCTCCAGCTCACTTCCAGTGCGCAGCAGTATGTGCTCTCCAGCCTACAGCACGTGCGCCACCTCCGTGCACTCCCTGCGGCAGCAGCAACTCCAGAACCGTTGCTACCTTTCTCCTCTGGCAGGCTGGCTCCGACCACTGCAACGACCTCACTTCAGCCAACCGCCTGTGCGAACCTCTCCTTGATTGAACCTCTCTCCCGATCGCGAGGAGGAGAGAGGTAAAATCCTTTGTTTTAAGTATAATTAGTAATTACATTTCATGCCATTGCCATGAAAAAGAATTTTGATTTATGAATATTTTATTATGGTAAAATTACAACTTCATACTCAAGCACTCTTACAATTGCGTGGCTTTTGTAATTAACATTGTTTGACATTGGTTTTGTGACTTAAATGTGCACAAATTTTCTTTAATACATGTTAATGGAAAATTGCATAAAATCATCACATATTTATTGAATAGTTCAGTGAGGAAAAATTGCACATCTACCCTTACATTTTCAAGATATTGTGCATCTTCTTTCCATCGCATTTCATGTTAGATTTGACTATGGATTTCTCATGAGATTGAACGAATACAAAATAATTAAGATATTATTGCATCATTGCCTCCCTGTGGACATGACCCACTCCTAGTTGAGTGATTATATTAATTGTTGATTAGTCGATGTTTCTACCACATAGAACTATAAACGATGCAACATTTTATGTAACAAACAACTTTAAAAGAGAGGAATCGACTCATTAGCAACTACTGAAGAGGGTGGCATGGAGCTACTTTAGCTGGCTTAGCTTGCTAGTTCTTTGCTAGCTTCTGACCAAAGCTAAGCAAGCTGGCTTATGCTAAACAGAGCTGAGGTGAGTTGGGTCTGATGCTCCCAAAGATGATCTATCGAGTTGAGGTAGCTAAGGTAGCTTAGCTCAACTAAGTTGAGCTAAGCTTAGTCCCCGGGAGCTGGACTTGAGCTTCCTGAGCTAAGAGGAAGTCATCTTAGCTCAGGAAGCTCAAGTTCTTCAGCTGACTGGAGTTGAGTGGAGTTGGATGTAGTTGGTCCTAAGTTGAGGTGAACTCCAGTCAACTCAGCGAGCTAGCTAGATCTCCCAGTGAACTGATGGGAGTTGAGATGAGCTAAACTCAGCTAAGTTGAGCTAGATCTGAGTTGACTTGAGCTAAGGTGAGCTAAAATGAGCTCTCTTGAGCTGTCATTTAGATGAGATGAGATAAATGGAGCTAGGATGAGCTAACCCTAGTCCAAGTGAGCTGGAATCCAGCTATGGTAAGCTGGATCAAGTTGAGTCCCAACTAGTTTGAGCTTCTCCTTCACTTGTTTCCTTCTCGAGTGATAGGGTTTTGGGGATGTGACTATTTGTCAATCCCTAACACTTACAAAAACATATAAAAAGGACAATAAAAAGTAAAATGCATGCCTATCCTAATTTATGCCTAAATGCAACCCAATAACTCGTTTACGGGGCAAAATCCTAAGAGGTAGGTTTGTTTTAATGCATAAGAATGATGATAAACTAGCGTTTATCACACCACTATGCTTATCTTTTGCTATTCTCTTAGCAAAACTTTAATTTTTATAAAATGAAATTTTTGGGAAATCTAATTTTTTCATCTTTGAGGAGAAAGAGATTATGGGACATAGGATGATCCGAACACAGGAGATTTGGGATTTTCCCAGAACACTCTTTCAATTTATACTGCTTCTGCTGCTTGCCCATTTCCGAGGTGGGACTAAAAATAGCACCCTTCTTCGTGCAGCTAAAAGCAGCAGCTTCGTCCATTAATTAGTGGCGAAGCTGTGGTCAAACACTCCAATTTATGATCCAAGAACAATCCTGGGACGATTCTACAGTAGCTGGAGTTGAGACCTGAGGCTGTCAAGACCTGACGCAAGCTTCAAGTGAGCATGAACTCACTCATTAGTGGCAGAGAGGACCTGAAGACCTGAAATGAAACAAAACAGCCTCTTGACCCTATTAAACAAGTTCAGGAGCTTCGTATGAAGATGAAGAATGTGTTGGTGAACATGGCAGTGCGTGTGAGTGAGTGGAATGGTCGTATGACCTTGGATTGTTGGTGCAGAAGGCGTTGTGTTGGGTGGAGGGTTTGGAGGGTAATCGACCTAATTAAGTTAATGATTTTGCTCCTGGGATCGAGGCAGAGGTGTAGGGAATGGTGGCGAGGCGTGTGGATGTGTGTAGCAATGGAAGCACCTCACCGGAGGTGTCGCCGGATGTGGAGAAGACAGGGGTGAACAGTGGTGTCAAGGACTTATTTTTGGGTTTTTGATAAGGGAAATTAATCTAAAGAACTAGAGAGACCTAACTACCTACTCTAAGGGTCAAAGAGGATAAGGAGGACGTCGGGAATGGTATGGCTGGCGTCATGGAAGAGAACTACTTCGGTAAGGGTAGGACGACAAGGACAATGGAGGGAGAGACGTCGGTTGGTACGACACGACGTGGAGGAAGATGAGGAAGGAGAATCTACCACCAGTATTGCCAGCAGATGACGAGGAAGCTCAGAAGTGATTGCTGGACATCGAGGAGCTATTTGGTCGGAGAGGAGGGAGGAACGTGGGGGATTTCCGACCAAATTCGAGCGTGGGAGTTCGGGCCAACCCTGGGGGTCCTTATATAGGAATCATGGGGTCCGTTGGAGCTTGGAAGCCAGGCTTTCAGGCTTGGAATGTTCGCTAGAGTTGGAAACCCAAGAGATACTTGAATCTCTCATGAGTTCGCATGAGAGATTGGGAATGTTATAGGATTCAAGGTCGAGTGCGTTGGAAAGAGAACTTCTCATGGAATCTCCCTTTAAATTTTGGAAGGGATACATTGATTAGAGAAGGAGTTCTCCTCAATCAAAGGTTGCCGGAGAAGGATTCCTCCTTGATAATGGTGGGGGGACCTATTTTCAAAGAGTGATGACAAAGATAGGGGCCAATATGTAAGGATTTTGAAAGTTAGGGCCATGTGTGTGAGAGAAAAGAGTTAGACAAAACCAAATTGCAAACTAGGTCAAGATGATCTCAAATTGGGTACAAATTTTGGTACAATCCTAATTTAGACCCAAGGAATCCAATGGTGAAGTTGGATTTAGGTTTTGGCCAAGTTTGATTGGATAATTTATGTAAAAACCCAAATTAGGGTAATTATTTGTCTATGGCTCTATTTTGGGTCAAGACAGGTTCTAATGGTCAAATTGAAGGTACTAAACCCTAGAGAATATTTTTATAAGATTTTAGTGGGTTTAGGTTAATTTCATCCTGACCAGAACCTCAGTAGATTAAGAGGGTCTATTTTTAGGATTTCAGATGTCATTTAATTCTCGAAACATGTGAAAACCCATTTTTGTCTGCACGGACCCACTTGTTAGACAATTATGACCATTTGACCTTTGATTAACGCTTGAGAAACCCCATGATTATTCTGCAATTGGGATATGCTGTTAAAATTGCAGTTTTATCGCTATTTTACTATATTTTTCTCAAAATGATTATGCAATGAATTAGGGCTCTTCTAACAGTTATGTTGGAGCATTTATTCCTTGATTATGACTAATTAAAGCTAGATATGGTTGATGATGACGTTATCATCAGATGGGGATCAAAATTTGATGGAAAATGGTAGGTGTAACCTGAGTCTGGCCATGGTTTTAATTTAGGGTGAATGCCAAACTTGGGCGGGTCTGGTGGTAGGTCTAGGTGAAAGGGGGTTGGAGAGAAGTGATGAGAGGTAGGTGGGGTTATTTTGCAGGGGTGGGTTGAGAGAAAAGTTGGTGGTCAGAGGAATAACCAGGGGGATCATCAGGAATATATTGTTGTGGAAGACAAGTCTCCAAGTCATAGATTTCGCCGACCACTGATTTTGAGTCAGATTCCTTGAAAATTTTGTGGTTGGGAATATCTACCAACATTGTCTCCACCAACTTTGAAATTTTTGTATTTGAGTCCTCAAAAAACTTATCATATGGAATCTCTTGGAGGATTTGAAAATATCGAGAGTGATAGTCTGGCCTGCGCAGGTGATATCCATTTTTCCTGTGTGGCAAGTAATATTTGCCTGTGCGCCTGATTTGATGGTTAGACACTTCAGCCTACACATTGGTCTGTAGATGATATCAGGTGGCTATACAATGATGTACCCAGTATTTCTTTATTAAATACCTGAAGTGGGCATGGATAAATTTACTACCCCTATCGCTAATCAGAGCGTGGGGTACATCGAATCTCGCAAAAATATATTCCCATATGAAAGAGATGACGGTCTTATGATCAGCTCGTCTTGTCGGGATGGCTTCAACCCACGTCGAGACATAGTCAACAGCTAGAAGTATGTACTCGAAGCTATGCGAATTTGGGAAAGGGCCCATAAAATCGATGCCCCATACATCGAACACTTCTACAACCAAGATGGGTTGGGGAGGCATCATTCTCTCCTGGTCATTGAACCAGCCGATTGGAATCGTTTGCAGCATTTGGCATAATTGTGTGTATCTTTGAAAATGGTCGGAGAGAAAAATCTCTACTGTAAAATCTTTGCCACGATTTTTTGGCCTGAAAAATGACCATTACAGACTTCGCCGTGGCAAAAAGATAACACACTTGAGATTTCAGAGTCTGGGATGCACCTGCTGATGATCTATCAGCGTTAATATGGAAGAGCAAGGGGTCGTCCCTCGATGGTAACACGAACATTATCCATAACAAGCTTTAATTAGTCAAAATCAAGTCACAAATGCTCCTACATAATCGCCTGAGAGCTGTAATTCCATGCAAATCCATTCTAAGAAGAAAACACTAAAACAAGGTTTATTCTGTAGTTTTAACATTACATCATCAATGTAGAATAACCACGAGGTTTCCTAAGGGTTAATTGAAGGTCTAATGAGCATTAAAGTCCAAAGAGTAGGTCCACATAGATAGAAATAGGGTTTCACGCATTTCGAGAACCGCATCAGAAAATAAAACCCTAATTTCAGTCTTGCTTGAATTCGAGAGGTTCTGGTCATGATAAAATTCATCTAAACCTCCTAGAATTCACAAAAAAACATCTTGAGAGGTTTGGTACCCTTGGTTTTACTATCTGGACCTATTTTGACTTAGAATAGAGTCTTAGATGAAATTCTACTCTAATTTGGGATTCTATGCGAATTTCCCAGTCAAACATGGTCCAAACTCAAATATGACTTCACCACTAGATTCCTTGGGTCCAAATTAGGTTTGTACCAAAATTTGGACCTAATCAAAGTCCTTCTTGTCCTAGTTTGCATTTCATTTCATTAAAACTCTATTCTTCACACCTAAGCCCCTAGCTTTCGAGATTCCTTGCGTTTAGCCTCCCAACTTCTTCTTAATAGAATGGCCCTTGCCACCATTGGAGGTTAACTGATCTATAGTACCAACTTTGACCACCTCAAAACCTCACCAAACCAACACTAAATCCCACTCAATTTGGTGGGATTGATGCTTACACTGCAAAGAATAATTTAAGCCAGATCTTGGTTTCTAATTTGCAAGGATGTGCCCTAGCGAGCCCACGAAATCCATGGGTATCTTGTGCCCTATTCTCTAAGCAAATAAAGCTCCTTTCCTAAATTAGAGCTTGGTTATGAGCTCTATAAAAGCTCTAGCTCTTTAGGCCGTGTTCTTTAACTAGGTTTAAAGGATAAATCCCTCTTCTTCCTCTGGCTTGCTTCGACTAGCTTTGGTGAGCTTCCTCCCCTATCTTCCAACAACCTCCCAAAGGCCAAATTGGGAACACTACAACCTTCACCAACTTTGTCTACTCCTCGATGGTCAACTTAAGAACCGTCTCGACCCCTTCTTCCCCGTCGTTCCTCCTTTGGAGCAACCTTTGTCTTCGACGTTGGCCAATCATAGCTGGTGCCAAATCCTCCTTATTTCATCCAATAATTGGGTCTCCTCGCTTCCCTTCCCAACATAGATCCTCCTTGACTCCTTCATTCTTCGATTTGACCCTTGAACACCACTCTCCCTCGTCGTCTTCTCTGCCTCCAATACTAGCTCCAATGAGCTCGCACCGACATCATACACATCCAAACTACTTGCCACCACCTCCACGAGCTTTGCTGCATCGCCACCTTCAAAATCCCTTAAGAAATTCCACCATCGCTCATCCCTTTGCCCTACCAGACAACTCACCCTCCGTTCACCCTCACTGACTTCGTCCTGACACCATACTCCATCATTCACCAAATTGACTTCACCACCACCTTCACCATGCTCCAGCAATGCTTCTAGACCTACTGATTGGGGCATTTAGCCCATGTTCTTAAATTTCAGGTGTCGCCGCCGCCGACCATCATCTCCGTCATCGACAGTCATCAACTGACCTCATCCGACTTCAAATCTACCTCCAGGTGTTGTGGATTACACCCACGAGTCCAGATGTAGTGACAGTTAAATGCAAGAAGTCTTACTGCTATGGCAATTGATGACAACATCTCACTGCAGCACACAACGACGGCAGCTACTGTACATCCCACATCACGTGGGAATAAGCTGAAAGTGACTCATATAAGGAATTTGTGCCTTAATCCCCTCGCCTAGTAACACAGGGGGTCAATTCCCCCTTCTCACATGCCTCCTCGCACTCTCACTCCTCGCCCATGCACACATGCACATGGGCCTGGACCCAATGCCTGGATCCAATTACCTACTTAATGACCCAATTATCTGGTTCTAAGAGAAGAAAGGAGAAATTGTGAGGAGGAGGGGGTAGGGTTTTGCTACAGGTTTACCTCCTTCGAGATGCATGCTTGAAAGGCTAAGACTTAGCCTGTAAGGAATAAAGTTTTCCCTTATGCATATGCTGAGGTTCTGTGCTCTGTGGCCCTGTGCTTGAGTAGAGTGTGAGACTTGGCACCCTTATGTGCCTTGCTGTGGTTTTAAGGCTCTAATAGTTAAGTCATCTATGAAACATTGGCGACGTTTGATTGAGGAGTAATGTAGCTTTATTTGAATACTTGATTGAGCTACTATTGGATTATTTGGTTAAATTGAATACATGAGATGCATGCTTAATTAGAGAATTAAGTGGTGATTTAAATCACCATTATTTTGATTCTCTTTATTTTTATCATAGTGGTTTCTTGAGATATTATTGAATATATTTCTCTATATATTATTCATCGCATATCTTTCTTGTACATTATTTATTGTGCTCATTATTTCTGAATATGATTAGTGCGTGAATTCCATATTTGCTCCCTGTGAACGACCTCGGACTCACATTCTCTGATTTTGAGTTTATAAATTTAAGTGTTTGTTGTATTTTTGTCAACTGTACTACAATGCAAATACATTTCTTAAGAGTCAACTTAGATGCTATAAACATTTTGGCATCGTTGTCATGGAGCAATGAACAATTCACCACTAGTCGTATCTTATTTGATTGAGCCTATTACTAACTTGCTGATAAACACGTATAAATTCATTGTAAAATGCTTATTTACGATAGCTCCTAGGCCTAGCATTGCATATCACGATATAAATATTGCACAAACATCCATTGCATTGCATTTAGGAAAGTTGTATATTATGTACATAAAATTTTGTCATTTTACATGTCTAGGAGGCAGTGCGACATCTTTACGGGCTTCGGATGAAGAATCTGATCGTACGGATGGATTTAAAGCAACGATTGTAGTCTATCAACACGAGAATCACCCCGATCAAAGCTCTATAGCACCCTCTGTAAGAAGAAGAAGACGGACGGCCCCGATGGTGCCATGTGGTGCCATCCAGGCCACCCCACCTGAGCCGAGGCATCTCTGAGGCTGCCGTAAGATGAGATCGAAACCGTTGGATCTTCATCCAATGGTTGAGATGTGTGACTCCACCACTCCCTCCACACGACAAACCACAGCCTTGGTGCATTGGTAAAGACATGTGCTCACAAACCGCGAGCCCGAGTTCAAGCCGTGGTTGGGGGAGCCTATTTCATGAAGAGCAGGCACAATTGAATTGCGCTTGTTGGATGAGCGCGGGTGCAATTGAGCGATGGAGGCGTCACCACGTGGTGCTATTGGATGAGAGCGGATGCTGCACGTGGCCATCGACGCTCCTCGAGAATGTGCCATCTTATTTGCACAATCAGGGGTGCTCGTTTAAGATGACTGGATGTGCTCTCGGTCGTCGGATCTTCTTGAACACGCGATCTGAGAGCGCAGTTCAAATCTCGTGAAGGGGCACGATCTTCTCTCGATCGTACGATCCTTCATCCGACGGTTAGGATTCATCCTCGCCTACATGCACGATGACAGTTGCAGGCGTGAGCGGCAGGCGCGGGATTTGCAATGACAAAAGAGTGGGCCTTTAATGACACTTGCAACTGTCACTAAATGGCCTACGCAGTGCATATGCTAGCCAAGGCAATGAAGAGGCATGGATCTTTTGGTGATAGCTTGAGCGACCTTTAGTGACGCTTGTAGCTGTCGCTGAATGCCTGTGCGCGGGATTCTCTTCTTCCCAACCACTATAAAAAGGCCTACACAACCCCCTTGCCAGACCATCTCTACCTACTCTACTCCCACCTACTCCCAAGCTCTAGCAAGCCTACCAATGCTCTATTAGAGTTTGCTCTCAAGCTCCCAAGGTGCCTATTAGTGTAACGAGACTCTACCCCACCAAATATTCCTTCAACTTCCCATCCCCAATCATAGGTCACCTTGGAGCTATCCTCCCACCTCCTTTCCAGTAGCAGATCATCTCCGCCTTCTCACGTCCATTCTGGAGCTCGCTGAAGCTTTCCTCTACCTGACGTCCTACCACTACTCACCTCTGTCATCTTGCTTCCCAACTCCTTCATCCGAGCTTCTGCCAGATGCCATTGTCTCACCGAACAACTGCTTCGGGAGATTTCTTCTCATCTCCCTCTCTTTTTATGTTCTCTATATTATTGTAATTGACATTCATGCAATATATCCGATTCAATTCTATCTTTTGTGATTGATTGTCATTTTATTTCAAAAATAGAAACAAAATAACAAAACCCTAAAACACCAAAAAGAAACAAATCGAAGCATGGTTTTCATACAAAAATGTCGCCTTCCTATGTTCGACTCGGGACTCCCTTGGAGTTTCGGTATAAATTATATTTGATCAAGAGTTTTGCAACTACGATGATGGGTTACTTGTAACCCTGATTTCAAACATGCGAAACTCGTGCGATCATTTTGGCACTGTTGCCTAAGAGGCAACAGAATTTACTTTAACATTTTCTATGCTTCTTTGCATTTACATAGCACTAACCCTGCTTATCTCTGATCTATTGTCTTGCAAGTACCCTAGCATGGAGTTCCAAGTATGGTAGACCGGAGTAAAGTGCGGGTAGAGTACTTTGTAAGTGTCCCCCACATTCCCCCCCACTAGTTTCATTTCGCCACACTCATAACCAAGACCTAATCTACTTAGGTTTTTACAAAATCCTTAGGTTAGACTTTGTTTGTCTTGTTTGCCACCTTCATCCATTTCACCCCCACATTTTCTTTTTTAAAAAAGATACATTCTGTGGGACGAATCAATTTACACACTTTATACACCCACACCAGAGTCACATAACCTGACTTGATTTTCATCTACTCAACCGAAATTTTGACCTGTGGAACTGGTACACACAAATCAACACATAAAGCAGTAAAAATCAGTCTAGGTTAATCATCTCTACGTGCCTAATTGGTGGTGCATCTGGGTCACTTGATTGAATTGTTTGGACCGCACCACCTAATTTAAAACTGATTCACTTTGTAGCTGCCCCATAAGATTCAATATTTAGGCCAAGCCAGGCACTCCATATTTCTTCTTGATTTATAAAGGACAAACACTTGAACTTGTGATTTCAAACATGGTTTGCCTCCTAGAAATTTGGTTGAATATTCCTAATATTTTAATCCTACAACCTACTAAGCAGGATTCGAACCTTAAAATTCACTTCATCCTCAATAATCTTGCTTGAAAATGTTTTGGTTGTGCACATACACATTCTCAAATAGATCATTAAGGGCACAACTCATTAAGGGTCCATCACATTCCAAAAGCACTAATATCCCAAGCCTAAATAAAATTGATTAGACGTTGGCCATAAGGACTGATTCGCTCTTCAGGGCCCAGATTGAGATTGTTCACGATTAACCTGCTTATACGAGTCAATCTGATGTCTAGCTAGGGAAGTAGCGTCAAATACCGTAGCTGGGGGTTACACTAGGAGCCAGAAGCGTAAGCCAAAGGAAGAAACTTCGCCACAAGGCCATTTTCATCATACTTCCTTTAGGTAAATCTTAGATCAGGGAAGCCACCTACTTAAAAAAAAAAGATGCTTTCTGTGGGACGAATCAATTTTCACACTTTATACACCCACACCAGAGGCACATAACCTGACTTGATTTTCATCAACTCAATCGGGATTCTGACCTGTGGAACCGGTACACACAAATCAACACATAAAGGAGGAGAAATCAGTCTAGGTTAATCATCTCTGCATGCCTAATTGGTAGTGCTTCTGGGACACTTGATTGTATTGTTTTGAGTGCACCGCTTAATTTAAAATTGATTCACTTTGTAGCTGCCCCATAAAATTCAATATTTAGGTCAAGCTAGGCACTCCTTGTTTCTTCTTGATTTATAAAAGAAAAACACTTGAACTCGTGATTTCAAACTTGGTTTGCCTCCTCGAAATTTGGTTGAATATTCCTAATATTTGACTCCTAAAAGCTACTAAGCAAGATTCAAACCTTAAAATTCACCTGATCCTCAATAATCTTACTTGAAAATGTTTTGGTTGTGCACATACACATTCTCAAGCAGATCATTAAGGGCACAACCCATTAAGGGCCCATCACATTCCAGAAGCACCAATATCCCAAGTCTAACTAAAATTGATTAGACATTGGCCATAAGGACCGATTCGCTCTTCTGGGCCTATATTGAGATTGTTCACGATTAACCTGCATATACTAGTCAATCTGATGTCTAGATAGGGGACTAGCGTCAAACGAATGGGGCCGGGGGTACACTAGGAATCAGAGGCATAAGCCGAAGGAAGAACCTTCTCCTTAGTCCCTCCTTCTAACTGGTTGGATTGCCTGGATATAAGTAGAGTAAATCGTCCATAATCTTAGGATGGATTCTGAGAGTCTGTAGATCTTTAGGTTACCGAACCTAAGGACAGACGTGTATTTTTTGTGCTGCAGGGTCACTTCTCTCCCCCGTCTTTCCGACTTCCTTCTAGTGCATGCTTGGAAGGAGGTCATTGAACCCTCGTTTGGAAGGACCCATTGACCATTCTCGGAGGGGGAGGCTGAGTTTTAGCCAAGTAGATCCCATGGTTGATCAACAACCACCTCCCCCACTCCCGAACGAGCAGGAGCTGATTCAGAAGTAGTTGGAAGAATTACAGTAGAAGCAGCAATGGTTCCAACGAATGAATGGTCAGGGCACTTGGCCCTCAAAGGATTTTTATGATCCTTCAAATTATGAGGATTGTCCCAGCATTGTGATCCCCTCCTGTGATGTTGAGATCAAGCCCCAGGTTTTGAGTCTAATTAAACGCTTTCACGAGCTTGGCTCAGAGGACCCATTCCAACATTTGGAGGAGCTGATCACTCTGGTTCAAACCACCAAATCGCAGAATGTGGATGAAGAACAGATGCTCCTATGGCTTTTCCCCCATTCTCTCAGGGATAAGGACACATTGGTATCATACGATTAGGAGACCGATTGCTACCTGAACAACTTTGAAATCGGCCTTCCTGAAAAATTCTTCCCAATTGAGTGAACCAATGCCTTGTGATGGGCAATTGCCACTTTTGCCCAACGGCAGGGGGAACCATTTCATGAGGCCTGGGAGAGATTCTAGGATCTTTTGCGGAAGTGTCCACACCACGAGGTGCCTAAATGGCAACTTGTGCAGATTTTTTATCACAGGTTGAATGATCAACTCCATTATCATGTGGATGCTTCTTGCGAAGGCAATTTCCTCAGCAAAGATGCAGATAGCGCATATGATTTATTTGAGGAAATGAGCAAAAATTCTTTAAACCACGTCTCCATGGAAACCTTCAACTGATCCCAATAAACTAGATCAAATGCAATGAGGTCCAAGATTCTCATACATCTGATATAGAATTGATCTGCAATAGATTAGATAAGATGGATCTGGTTACTAAATGAATGGAAGAGTGGATGTCTGGAAACTCTAATTTTTCTAGGTCCACTCAATCCCAGGGATCGGGATTCCATTCTTTGCAAGCTCCTACAGGACGGAAGTTTGGAACCAACTAGAGTCAGCTTGACCTTCGAGCCAACTCTTCTTGGAACCTTATGGGTTTCAAACTGGGGCCTTCGATCCTAGTCTTTTTGATCCTTCTTCATCCTCATTTTATGAGGATGTTCATGCTATGCAAGAGAATGTTAGGTCCAACCCTTACTCGAATTCCTATAATTCTGGTTGGAAAAATCATCCTAACTTCTCTTGGAAAGATCAGGGGTAGCAGACCCAATATCGACCCAACAACTATGTATCACAAAAACCAATGGGTCAGGGTCATGTATACACTCAGTTGCCCCTGAATCAGTTTAATCAGCCCATGTGGAATGCTTAACAACCAGCCGAGCAGCCTGACTTGAACTTGAAAATGGTAGAAATGCAAGGGTCAATGCTCTAGCTCATGCAACAGATGAAAACTTCACTGGACACCTTGCCATCCTGACTTAGTACAAACAACTGACAACTCAGATCTCTACCATCACAATCTGTTCCAAACCCAAGGAATGTACAGAACCGAGGTGCTAGGCCTCAAGGGTTTGGTAATGATGGGGAGTTGCATGCTTAAGCTCATGATATCTATTAGGCTGCCCTAGCCCCTCCCGGAGTGAACCAAGTTCCTACCATAATCAACTGGGAGCCCCCTATTTTGCCCAACCCTCCCCAAGGCACTAACCAACAGCATTTTGCCACAGCAAACACCATCACCTTGAGGAGTGGTAGTAGACACAAGGGACCTACCCAACCCCATGTCAACACCATTAGGCCCCGTAATAAGAATTCTAGACTCCCAACTAAGAATGTGATCAACAAAACATTAGAGTCTGATTCAAGAGTATGTTGTTGTTGTATGGGCAAACAGAAAAAGTCAGAGAAGAAATTGGAGGAAAGGATTTCCTTACTTCAGGCTTTCAAACTGACAATCATTTTACTCCTTGCGGCTATCGGATCAATCCCCTCCTATGCCATAGGTTTACTGAATGCTTATAAAGAAAGGCGTAGAGCAAAATCTGAAAACAATAGGAGAGTAGTCTTGTTTGATAACACAAGCACAGTGATCCTAAACAAGCTACCTCCTAAGATGCAGGACCCGGGAGCCTCGCTGATTTCTTGCATAATAGGAAACATTACTTTTAACTAGGCCCTCCTTGACTTGGGTGCTTCCATTAATGTGATCCCTACCTCATTGCATTTGGAGTTGGGTCTAGGCTACCTTAAACACACTGACATAACGTTGCAGTTAGCTGATAGATCCATTACAAATCTAAGGGGAATTTTGGAGGATGTTTTAGTCAAGGTTAATGATTTGCATTACCTTACTGATTTTATGGTCCTGGACATGGAATTCCCAAAATAGCTCAACCACACCCTGATTATTTTGGGAAAACCTTTCCTGGCTACTGCCAAGGCAAGGATTGATTGTGAATCGGGAAATATAGAAATGGCTTCAAGGGATAAGACAAATCGATTTAATATTTTCAAGGTCTCAAAGAAGAATAAAATTAAGTGTGGATTGATGGAGGAGCTTGGCAGAATAGAGGACGTAATGGCCATACATACCATCTTGATAGCTAGCTCAACCCAAACTCAAGAAGAGAACCACAAGGTTGCAGGGATAATTGAGGAAAATACAGGCATGCAACCAACAAACCGATATGAGGAAGATATGAGTGAAATCGGAAATATGTTGGATGATTCACATGATCGAGTTAAAACCCAACAATATCCTCATCCTGAATTCTTCAAGTTTGATATTCGAATAATGGGTGGAAATCATGAGGATCAGGATGGTTGGATTAAGAACCCAGATTGTGAGGATGAAATTAAATTTTGGGGAGGAACTCTTCAAACATAAGGTATCCTAGAGTACCCGCAAACCCCCAGCACATCACAAAACCCTCATCATCGTTTCTCACCCAACCATTGCTCAAATTCTATACCCACCCACACCTCCTCTATTCTAAATCTACAAAACTCCTATTAGAGACCATTTGGGCTCTCCCTGAACCACCAGCTTGCCACTTTCATTGATCATCTCTTTGGCAAGCCCATTTTCACTCTCCAGGACCCATACTTGGGGGCCCGGAAACTGTTATTGCAGCCTTAATGATAGTTATTTTTGATTGAGGACATTGCCTAGCTGAAGGCACTAAACTTAGCACTTATAAAGACTATTCTGAGATAACCTAATTCTTACTGAAACTAGGTGCTATTCTTCCAGTTCTACTTTCCTGCATGCTTTCATTTTTAACAATGAGGACATTGCATTAGCTAAGCTTGGGGGATAGATATTTCCGATGAATCTTTTTGTCAGCCATAATAGTAATTTCCTACTTTTCATATTAAAAAAAAAATGAATTAGGAGACGAGAACTTAGGCGTTGGGAGTTGCAAACTTTAGGAATTGATACTTTGGGACTTGAATACTTAAACTCTTCAGGTCTTTGGGCTTAATTAGCTCGGGCATCCACTCGAATCTGGACTTAGTCTCGAGTGCTCACCAAATAATTTTATCTTAAACTGGTAAATAATTTGGGATAATAAGTATGCGACTTATCAACCAGCCCTCTGATTTGAGAGGATTTTAAGTCTAAGCATCTACACACTTTTTTCATTAACTCACTTTTCAATGGTTTTCTCGGAAATTGGGTAGCTAATGAACTATCTAGGGTGGTACGGCTAGCAAGTTGTCGGTGGTAACAGCTCATCTGCCGGTTGTCCAGAGCCCAGCCGCAAGACCATTTTCGTCATATTGCCTTTAAGTAAATCTTAGATAAGGGAAGCCACCTACTTAAAAAACAAATAGAAAAAGGAGAAAATGAAAAAAGAAAATAATAAAGCAACACTTCACTGCACGAGTATGGCTGGCAAGTGGTCGTGGGTAATAGCCCATTGGCCAGTTGTCCAGAGCCTAGCTCATAAAAATGCACAATAATTCCCAAAACACTTAGGCAAGAAGTGAGGAAGTAGAATAAACTGGGGAGATATACACTGGGTTTGCCCTTGTGTTGACCCCATAAATAAAAGTAGGGAGAAAGCTACCAATCGAAAGGATAAACCTTTGGGCAAGGTCACCTAGGGTCGTAGAAACTCGAAGTTCGTTTCAACACCTTCTTAGTGAATCTTTCACTATTTTCACAAGTTGCTTAGCACTTAGTGCCCTTTTCGAGTATTGGGTAGATTGGGTAGCCACAAAAAGTTATCTCAACACTCTCAAACTCCAAAAAGTCGAAAAAAATAAGAGAAAAAAAAATCCCTTTTCAAATAAGGTGAAGGCTTGGACAGTTTGCATTTTGGTAGACACCCTGGCACTGTTGAGTTTTTGTAATTAGGTCTTGGGGTTGAGATTTTCTAAAGCAATCGATTAATTTTTCCTAAATAATCGAATCCTGACTCTACTTTTATAGATAGCATTTAGGTTAATTTAGCTAGGGACTAGCTAAAAGTAAGCATGGGGATATGATAAACATTTATAAATTCATTGTAAAATACTTATTTACGATAGTTCCTAGGACTAGCATTGCATATCATGATATAAATATCACACAAACATCCATTGCATTGCATTTAGGTAGTTGTATACTATATACATTAATTCCATCATTTTACATGGCTAAGAGGCAATGCGACATCTTTATGGGCTTTGGATGAAGAATTTGACTGTATGAATGGATTCAGAGTGACGATTGCAGTTCGTCAATGCAAGAATCACCTCGATTAGAGATCTATAGTGCCCTCCGCAAGAAGAAGAAGATGGACAACCCAGATGGTGCCACGGACGCCATCTAGGTCTCCCCACCTGAGTCAAGGCATCTCTGAGGCCGTCGCAAGATGAGGTCTCAGCCATTGGATCTTCATCCAATGGTTGGGATGCGCTATTGCACCGCTCCCTCCACTTGACAAACCGCAACCTTGGTGCATTGGTAAAGGCATGCGCTCGTAAACTGCGAGGGCGAGTTCGAGCCGCGGTGGGGGGGGAGGCTATTTCGCGAAGAGCAGGCGTAATAAGATTGCGCTCATTCGATGAGCGCAGGCTTAATTGAGCGGTGGAGGCATCACCACGTGGCGTCGTTGGATGAGTGTGGATGCTGCACGCGGCAGCCGACACTACTCGAGAACGTGCCATCTTACACACACAATCAAGGGCTATCGTTTAAGACGACTGGATGCACTCTCGGTTGTCGGATCTTCTCAACCATGCGATTTGAGCAAGCCGTTCAAATCTTGCGAAGGGGTGCAATCTTCTCTCGAACGTGCGATCCTTCATCTAACAGTCAAGATTCATCCTCGCCTGCATGTGCGATGACAACTGCACGTGTGAGCGGTGGGCGTGGGATTTGCAACGACAGAAGAGAGGGCCTTTAGTGACACTTGCAACTGTCACTAAATGGCCTACATAGTGCGTACGCCAGCCAATGCAGTGAAGAGGTGCAGATCTTTTGGCGACAGCTTCAGTGGCCTTTAGTGACTCTTGTAGCTGTCGTTGAATGCCTGTGCACGGTATTCTCTTCTTTCCATCCACTATATAAAGGCTTACACACCCCCCTTGACAAACCATCTCTACCCACTCTACTCCCACCTACTCCCAAGCTCTAGCAAGCCTACCAACGCTCTGTTAGAGTTTGCTCTCAAGCTCCTAAGGCACCTATTAGTGTAACAAGACTCTACCCCAACAAATACTCCTCCAACTTCCCATCCCCATTCATAGGTCTCCTTGGAGCCCTCCTCCCACCTCCATTTCGGTAGAAGATCATCTCTACCTTCTCACCTCCATTCTAGAGCTGTGCTGAAGCTTTCCTCTACCAGACATCCTCTCGCTTCTCACCTTCATCGTCCTGCTTCCCAACTCTTTCATTCGAGCTTTCGCCAGGCGCCATCGTCTCACCATACAGCTGCTTCAGGAGATTTCTTCTCACCTCCCTCTCTTTTTATGTTTCTTATATTATTGTAATTGACATTCATACAATATATCAGATTCAATTCTATCTCTCACTTATGATTGATTGCCATTTTATTTCAAAAATAAAAAAAATAACAAAACCCTAAAACATCAAAAAGAAATAAATCGACGCGCGGTTTTCATACAAAGTAAACGTCACTTCCCTGTGTTCGACCCGAGACTCCCTTGGAGTTTCGGTATAAATTATATTTGATCACGAGTTTTGCAACTACGACGATAGGTTACTTGTAACCTCAATTTCAAACATGCGAAACTCGTGCGATCACTTGCCCTTTTTGTTTTGCTGTGATTCTGTGAGGTACATCACGAGAAGATCTTCCGTACAATTAGCTACTCTAGGGGTAGCTAAAATTTCTCTTTTTCCCTAATCAACCTCCAAATCTTTTGAAGAAAAAAGGAAACAAATGAATTAGGATTCACTTGCCTAATTTTTCTAATAATTCTCATTCAAAGGCAAAATTTCTTGATTTGCAAACTTGATTAATATCTGATTGAAGATTAAGATTATTTATTTAGAGATCCCTATCCTAATTTCCCATACCCATTAGGGATTTACGCTTAAATTCTTAACATCTTGGACTACTCAAATTGTTATTTGAGTTGAAGGTGCCATATTTGAGATTAAATTGGACTTAGAAGTAGAGCCAATTAGGGTTTCCACATTAGGGTTGTGAAGTGACAGTACACACTTGCATGCATTAAAAGGAAATTAACCCTCCCACATTTGTGTGCTATCCAAGAACTTGGTTGAAAAGATCTATTCAAGCAAACCCTAAAATCAGGCTCTAAGTTCACTTGAACCCTAAAATTTTGGACCTAATAATCTGAGAGTCAATTCAGGGTGAATTTTTTGATCTTGACCCAAATTTCATCCACCATCTTTAGGGCAGGTTAGGTGAAGTTGGTCCACTTTGTAGGCTAATCAACCAACAAATTAGGTCACAAATTGAATCAACTTCTAATCAAGTGAAATTCAAGGCACAAATTAGGACTAAAATTGGTAGACTTAAGGTCTAAATTCATACATTCCAGTCTACTTGGAACAGCAATGACAAGGAGGGTTGGGTGGGGGAAAGCCTGTAACCTGTGGGGATGCTCTACCGTGTAGGGTCTTTGTGGGGCTCTCCCTTCCTGGCCACCCAAGTAATTCTCGGGTGATGGATTTTTGATTTAGAGGTATCATCTGCCTTGAAACAACCTTAGTCATCTAAAAATCTTTGGGTGCCTTGATTGGGTCCAATGCACATCTAATCCCTTATCTATTCTATGGAGCACATATGCAAGAAAGGTACCTAAGTTGTTGACTTAGAGGCCTCATTAGAGTTGATCTTCTAAGGGTTTTCTGAACTGATATAATCAATTCAATCTGAACCTGAATTTGATTCTACATCTTTATCCACCACATGATTTGAAAATGTAACTTGACAATTTAGGAAGACTGTTTAGGAAACTTGAATCCCAAATGGGCATGAAAGGAAAGATGATTGAGGCCACTCTTAGACATCATGATAAGTATTACAAAACCTCAGATCCATCTAGGCACATTCAGGTTAATGTACCAGAAACGAAAACACACATTATGAACCGTGCTGGAATGATATTTACACAAAAGATACATGGTTTAACCCAGATGATCTTTTATTAGAATATAGTGAATACTGGAAACTACACAGCACTCAATATATATAATGTTTGTCAAATCAACAACTTTGGGAGATACACCAGGGTCTCATGGAGAAATGTGGGTATATCCTAAATACATTACAACAAGCCATTAATCAAAATTACCCATACCAACAATCAGAAATTGATGAGAAACCTTGGAGCAACATTGAGGGTCAATATGATTTCCCAGAGCCCAGGTTAGAAAATAGAGGTTGTTGTGGACCCTCGACGCAAATGGAATCAGATTCAAACTTTGTTCAGAATGACATACTTGATTTTGATGTTGGTTGGGTGGAACCAGTTGCAGGTGTTCTTGATTCTAAACTACCCTTAGAGAGTCATGAAGCTGGTCCATCATGCTATGATTTCCCAAACACCTATAGTGAGCTTGAATCAAAACCTCTCGAGGATGCAATTCTTGAACCTTATCATATTAAGGTAATTCTCGAGAGTGATTTTGACATCCCAATAGAACCATGTCTAGATTCTAGTGATCGAATTCCTACCCTTAACCTAGAATCTAGATCTGAGCTTATTTGGGATGATCAAGTGGCTCAATGTGATGAGAATCAGATTTTAAATCTGGATCAAGATTCTGGGCATGTATTTATGATTACACCTCTCCAAACTCCTCAGAGATACAAATTGATATTTTGGAAGTCACACCGATTTACGATACAGAAACAGAGGACTTGGAAGAGTTGGTATTTGATTGGGTTTACCCTAGGAGCCAAGAACTTGAGCCTATTCTTGATAAGGGCACCTCTTTGAGCTCAGAATTTGAGATTAGGTTAGATCCAAGTTAGGTTGTTGATTCTATGCATCATGATTTATCCTGTGGTGGAAATCCTGATCTAAAATCAAATTCAGAAACTAATCTTAGCAAATTCTCCAATGATTTCGAATCATACTCTAATTTTGGAGAACCTTTGTTTCCTGATGATTATGAGCCAATCTATGACCTTAGCATCCATGACCCATTCCTTGATTCTGACTTTGAGGCCCCTGATCCTGAGATCATTGATTCAAAATCATGTTCCATTAAGTTGGAATCATTCTGTTATGATCTGTAGGAAATAGAAATAGTAAGTGTCAAGAGTGTCCACAATCCAGAGTTCGAATCTTTCACTGACTCAGAATTCCATGATTCTATAAGCACTCTCTAGGCATTTACATTTGATTTGAATGAGCATCATGAAGAATCTCTAGAGGAACCTATCTTTAAAACATTTCTAGATGAGCCATTACTACACCTAGGTTTTGGAGAAGCCACATCTTCCATCACAGAGCTGATGGAGCGATTTTCACTTTGAACAATTAATATTAAGATAATCAGTCATTGTAGCACAAAAGTTGGTGGGAAATCTCTCACTCAACACACAAAAAAAATATTTCTAACCATGAGGATCAGGTCGTATCCACAGAGAGGAATGAACCAAATAAACTCGCAAATATTCCTATTCAAAATGACCCCACATATCTCTCATTTTTTTTTGTTCGAAATTCCACACAAATTATTCCAAATAGAGATCCATTAAATTGTTTGCATCAACTTGTGACTTGTTGTATCAATCAATAATTAGGAAGTAGCATGGGAGAAATAGAGAGAAAGATATGAGCCAATCCACAATTTCAACAAATAATATATCAAATAATTTATAAGTGGCAATGGCAAATGTCATAAAAACTAATTCAACCCAAAATAGAGCATTTCCCTTCTCTCCTCTTCATGTGAGTGGAGGAGCGATCACTGGCTAGCTGGAGCTCTGTGGCAGTGTGTGGGAGAGAGATGGTCGTGATGGCGGTGGCTATTCGACAGGTGGTCGTCGGACGTGGCCGTAGCACGTGGATGACCGGCGATGTGGATGGCATGGGCAACAGCAGAGAAGTTTGTGGATCGGCGTGTGAGGTGCGCATGTGGTGGTAGTTGTCAAGGAAGAGGCCGACGAGTTACATGGAGATCCCCGGTGGCATTGGCGTACAGATCTGGAGGCTGGAGATGGGTGGTAGCGTGGACGGCGTGGCTGCTACTTTGGGTTCCTTTGTGGGAGTTGCAAGGAAACGATGGATGAAGAAGGGGAAGAAGAAGAAGACATGGCTATGGTGCGCGGGTGTGCATGCGTGTGAAGAAGTGCGAGCGAGGGGCACAAGTATGCGAGGTGGTGACTGGCTATGCACGTGAAGACGCAGCTTGAGCGTGGCCGCTGGAAGTTGGTGGTGGTGATGGCTGTTGGCTGTTGCTACGTGCAAGGAGGAAAGACTGTGCGTGGTGTGTTGGGCATGCGCAGTGGTTGTTATGGTGGGGCTTAGCACTATCACCACACCGCCGATCGACGAGGAGTTCGCAATGGCACCACAGTACACACTGAGAGGGTCACAATGCGCGCAGCTTCCACGGTGCATGTGAGAGGGTCACGGTGGAGAGTGAGAGTGCGTCCTCCTTGCTGGTGGGTTGGAGTGACTCTTTTAAAATCAAATCCCCCCTCTATTTCTCTACGGCTGCCATCTACTCCAACCACTCAGCGAGAGTTGCGAGTGGTTGGAACAGAAGGATAAATGCTGGCAGCTTTCATTAGAGGTCTGAGTGATTCTTCAGACATCTTAAAATATGTTGACCTTAAGGAATCTATGATGGTAATTCTTTAGACATCCAAATTGAACTCTAAACATCATGTAGAGTGATTTTGATCGTCTGAATGGCACCTTCAGGTGTCTTATGCTGAGCCTGCATCCACCAAATGGTTATCATAGCATATCTATGTTATTAAACATAACATTGGTGCATAATATGATATGTAGACTATGTTGAATTCCCACTTAATTCCTAATCAAATATCAACTAAGAACGACTAATTAAAGTGCACTTAGGACAAATAATGGTCCATGAAAGTGGACTTATCAAGAGCCAGAGCTTTCCAAAATACGATCCCAACCCCGACCTGCCACCAGAATCAACTTCTAGTCTGAATCACCTCTCTCTGATCCAGTTGCATATGATTCACATCCATCTTTTAATTAGGAATCGGACATTGATCAGACTGAGAATCACATCTTATCCTTCTCTGATCTCACCCGTAGGGCACCTACATCATCCATAAATCCATTTAGTTTTGAGGATCCCTACTCTGATCAGGCTGAGCCAATTTAGCTAAACCCGCGATTCACATTTCCATATCTTTTCGAGCCACATAGTATCTGGTGGGCTCCACACCTATTGATTCATATCCATCAGTCCACCAGATTGATTGGGTTTAGTCTGCATCAATAGCCTGTTGATTTGAATAAGCACCTGGTTGGACCAACCAGGCTACATATCAAGGGGCTTGTTCTACAAAATTCCTCTAATTTGACCACCCCTTCTCCTTAACCACCTTTTTCTCGATCGAAGGCATTGAATTTAGTGCTTAATAGGAGGCAACCCATCATTCCAAAAACCTGAGACCCTTCTGATCATCCTTTTGAGCTACACTCCTACTGTACTTTTGAGTTCAACTTTAGAACAGCCGACTCCATCATTGGTATTCATATCAACGCTTGAAATCGTTCGCAATAGTCATCCCGACCCATTCACCTACCCTTTGAGCCTATTCTAAACCTTGAACCAAGCTGAATTCATACCCTCCTAGTTTACAATGAAGATTGCAAATCTTAGGCATGGGGGGTGTTAAAGTGCAAATCAAATGAAAATTCAATTCTCTGAGGGGATCTCACAAAAAATACATATTAAAAAAAATGGAAAAAAGGGAGGAAATTTTGTGAATCGATTGCAAATCTTTCTTGAGGAAGAAAAGAGGAGGAAATTTAAAATGTCCAAACGGAGCAAAAATCAAGAAAAAAATTGAAGTCATAGTAATTGATTATGGAATTTACTTAAGTTCTGGACCAAATCAAAATAAAGATTAAAGTCTTGAAATGCTAGAAATAGGGAGATTAGTAATGAGTGCTGATCTTAGGCCTCTTAGGCTTGATTTAGGGCTTAAACACTCACATATTCATTAAGATCCAAATTAGTCATCAAGAGGTTGAGGAAAGTGCGAAACTGATGTAGTAGGTCTAAAGCTTAGGATTATTTGCCCTCGTTGCCTACCATTTGGTTTGCGAGACTTGGTAACCTAAGCACCCAAAATTACATACTAGTCTGGTTTAGTGCGCTTAATAAAGAAATCATGCCAAAAGTGTTTTGTTTTAAAAAGCCCTCTTGAAGATCTAGCATAAGAGCAGCTCGACAACACAAGTTGATTGGATGAGTTCCCAATGCGGAGAGGTGGGAAATTTGCCTTAAAGATGTATAATGACATATCGTCTCCTCGATGCTTGTCTCCTAAGATATGTAAATATCCTATTCGTGGCATGTAAGCACCTTGTGCTGGTTCAGGTACCGTGGGTGGGATTATCCTGAAATGTCGATTACTAGGGCTTGAATTTAGCTACAGAATGCCATGGGCAGCACTATCCCGAAATGTTGAAAGCCAGGGTTCTGGGGGTTGCCATGGGTGGTGTTATCCCAAAACATCAAAAGCCAAGGACCCTTTGATGATTGATGGTGGGGACAAGGAATCCGATACAGACTGTGTTTAGAGCTAATCTGAGGCTAGATTTAGGGAAATCTAAGAAGAAAAGAGAGAAAACTCTCCAAATAAAGAATATTTCTCTATCTCTCTTAAAAAAATGCATTGGCAAATTGAACCTAGACATGATACGTCTACGCACAAGTGCTTTAACTACTGGGGTCAAAAAACCTCTAGGTAGTTTTTGCGGGCCCTAGAAATCATTGCTGCAAACTCAGGCTGCTGCTGGTCAGGTCTGGATCTTAGCTGGTACTTGACTACCTCTAGTTCTATTATTGGCATTCTGGCCTAATTTCTAGAGAGGCACAAATCAGGCATCTGAGCATAAAAGCATGTTTAAGAGATCCAGTTCTTTCTAAAAAACCTTACTAGGGATTAACAAAACTTAGGCATGGGGTGATTGCATAGCAATCATAGGTCTTAATTGACCTAGATTAGGCTAGAACTTAGCATAAGTTAGGGAAATTCACGCATGCATACGCATTATCTGCATCTTTACTGCTTTACTTTAGCTATGCATAAAATAATGTTATAATGTGCTGATTAAGTGCATTATGTCGATTGCAAGCAATAAGCAGATCTAGAGTTGGATCTGGAGCAGGATCTGAAGCTGGATCTGGAATAATGGGAGTTGTAGCAGAGCTGGAGCAGAAGGCCTAGTTTTAGGAACAATAATGTAAGGGGAATAAAGTTTGCTATTCTATTAAGTAGGAATAAAGCAGTAAAATGTGAAGAGCTTAGGTCCATCCTAGCCCCAGGATAGCCTAAAGACTTCCGCAAGCCTTACCCACCCTTAGATTAGGTCACAACACCCTAGGAAACCTTAAAGTCCTAGTTCCAGCCCTTATCTGGACGTCTAGATAAGTTATAGGATGTCTAGGACTCTTAGCCATCTCCCGCACACCTCAAACCCACTTCTGTAGTGTTATTGGACGTCCATACACTTTGTCAGACGTCCAATTTCTACAGAGTACCCAAAATAGAACCCTGATTTCCCCCTGACTCAAATTGGACGTCCAGAACTGAAGTCTGGACTTTTGATTTTTGAGTATAAGTCGTCTGATCCTATTATTGGATGTCTGATACTGGTCTCTAGTCCCTGTTTTGAGATTCAAGTCTTGGTCTTGGATCTCTAGCTCCTTAGACCTAATCTCAACCCCATAGGAACCTAAATTAAGGTGTCCTAACCCTAGTACATCACCTCTAGACCTACCTAAGGACCTAATTAGGTCCTCACCCAACCCAATTGACTTCGATCAAGTCAATTACCTTCACCTAAGTCAATTGAACTCATTGAGTCCAATTGAGCTTAGATCTCAACCCACACAAGTTAATTGGACTTGGTGAGAGTCCAATTGACCTAAACCAAACCTAATTGAGTTATTCTACTCTCAATTAGGTTCACACTCATTCATTTAAACTTAGGTTAAGTTTAATTGCATTTTCCCCTTAGCAATTAGGGTTTTAACCCTAATTCAATACCTACACCTACCCAAACCCCTTAGGACCTAACCTATGCCACCTAGCCACATAGAGCACGACCACACACACACACACACACACACACCCATTCATGCACATACACTTCTCTAGAATTCTTTAGAGATCTCTTGAGATGGTGCCACCTCTTGGTAGCCAAATTTAGCAACCAAAAAGCATTCAAATTAAGATCCACAATTTTTGGATCTCAAAGACCACCTCCACCCTCATGTGGCCGGCCACTCTTGGATTCTCTCTAGAGAGTTCTACACCTCTCTAGAGAGAAGCCATTGGGTCTATAAAAAGGCCCCATGGGCTGCCAAACACCGCCATTCACATCCCTTCACTTCTTTGGCAATTGCACTCCATTAGTGCCATTGATGCCACCTCCACTTAGATAGTCACTCCACCTCCATGAACTCACTACCACCACCATGGAGGACACCATGCCGGGATGCTAGATCAACCCTACCTCTCTCCAAGGGTCGGCCTAAGCTACATTGGTCGCCCCTCATTCTCCTCCCGATCACTCCAAGGCCATCAGGGACCACCCCTGAATGCCCTTCCATTCTTCTAGATTTAGATTATGATCTTCATAGTTTTTATTGCTTTCATTTACTACTTAGTAGTGTAGTCTTACTTCTCCCGCAATGATGCATGCGAAATCCCCCATTGATTCTTGTATGCAATCATTTTCTGGTAGCTAGGTTTAATTTTCAAGCAATTATGTATAAGCTTTCCTGTAGATTTCTTGTGCTAACAACTCCCCAATGAATGAATGAAAAAAACATTTATATATATATATATCTTTATGTGTTTGAAATCACCGTGAGCTTAATAATTATCATATTGCGTGATTTAAGTTCCTGCTCTTTAACTGTCTATCTATTACGCACCAGCATGTCATTTCTTGAGGATATTGAAAATCTAACAATAGATGCTTTCTCCATAACTAGTCACCACCCTACTAGAATCGTGCACACAGAAACTCACACGTTCACTTTCGTAATTTACTTGATGCATGAACATGTGATCTGAGTTAATAACAGAAGCGGTGAAGTCCTAGTTAGGAGATTGGAAACCAGCGTGTGTCTTTAAATGAAGTAGAGTAGTAAAAGATTGATTTCAAAAGCGAAAACAACGCCTCCCAGAGACGAACGACCTGGACTCAAAGTCTCGTTATTTTTACAAACTTATTTTTGACGAATGTTTTTGCGCGACTATACTACGATTCCGACGATTTTCAAAATGCATGAAAATGTTTCCTGTCATGGGGGTACGATGGTAACACCATCATTAGCCATAATAAGCTTTAATTAGTCAAAATCAAGAGACAAATGCTTCTACATATTCTCTTGAGAGACATAATTCCATGCAAATCCATTCACAGAAGAAAACACAAACATAACGTCAATTCTGTAGTTTTAACATCACATCATAAATGCAGAGTAGCCATGGGGTTTCATAGGAGTTAATTGAAGGTCTAATGAACATTAAAGTCCAAGGAGTGGGTTCACATAGACAGAAACAGGGTTTCATGCATTTCGAGGACTGCATCAAAACACAAAACCCTAATTTCAGACTCACTTGAATTCAATAGGGTCTGGTCAGCATAAATTCATCTAAACCTCCTACAATTCACAAAAAAACATCCTGAGAGGTTTGGTACCCTTGGTTTGACCATCTGAACCTATTTTGACCTAGAATAGAGTCTTAAACGGAATTTTACCCTAATTTGGGCTTCTATGCAAATTGCCTAGTCAAACCTAGTCAAAACTTAAATCCGACTTCACCATTAGATTCCTTGGGTCCAAATTAGGTTTGTACCAAAATTTGGGCCCAATCAGAATCCATCTTGACCTAGTTTGCATTTCAGTCAATTAAAACTCTTCTTCACAACTAAGCCACCAGCTTTCGAAATTACTTGCATTAGTCCCCCAACTTCTTCTTCACAGAATGACCCCTGTTGCCATTGGAGGTCAATTGACCTAAAGCACCAACTTTGACTGCCTCAAAACCTCATCAAACCAACATCAAATCCAACCAAATTTGGTATGATTGATGTTCACACTGCAAAGAATCATTTGAGCCAGATCTTGGCTTCTAATTCGCAAGGGTGCCCTAGCGAACCCATGAAATCCATGAGTATCATGTGCCTTATTCTCCAAGCAAATAAAGCTCCTTTCCTCAATTAGAGCTCAGTTATGGGCTCTATATAAGCTCTAGTTCTTTAGGTTGTGCTCTTTAGATAGGTTTGAAGGCTAAATCCCTCTTCTTCTCCCTCCTTCCTGCTTTGAGTAGCTGATGTAGACACATCCAGAGGTTAAAATGCCTATTTATGCATGTTCCTAGGCTTAGATTTGCATTCCATATTATAAATATTTCATAGCATGCATGATTCTACATTTAGAGTAGTTGTGTATATTTTAGGTTAATTGCGTCCTTTTTGTAGTCAGGGGAGAAGGAGATTTTTTTAGACCCTCAGATTGACAATCCAACCATACGAATTTGATCAAGATGATGATCAAAGACCAATGCCTCCGATATCACCTTGATCGGAGTCCTGTAGCACCATATGCAGTTCGAGGAAGATCAACACCAAGGGACTAGGTGACGTAATTAGGAGCTTCAAACGACAAATCCGACCACGCGGATTGATTTGGGTCGACAATCGTAGCCCAACGGCACGAAAATTGACTCAATCCGACCTCTGTAGCAGCCCCTACAACAAAAAGAAGATGGACGGCCCAGGTCATGCCACGTGGTGCAACCCAGGCCGCCCATGCACATGCATGCGCCACCGCACGCGCACAGTAGCGAGGGTGCACGCGCACACCTGGAGGCATGCACGCAAGGTAGAGGCAACAGCAGCCGCGCGCGCGGGCGTGAGGCGTGTAGGCATGTAGCATGCATGCACGTGTGACAATGGCACATGGAGCACGAGCCAACACAGCAGTAGCGTGGGTGCAAGGCTGTCTTCAGCAACGTTTGCGATGGATCTACAGCAATGTTTATGACTGTCACTAAATGTCCAGTATATGAATTTGATTCTTTCCTCCACAATAAAAGGACCCCTACCCCTCTCATTCTTCTTCATCTCTTCCTTTCTTCTCCTTACCACCTCCAAGGCTCTAGAGAGAGCTTGTCCCAAGCCTGGGATGCTCCTTTACAGTAGAAAACAAATATTTATTCTCACCTCTCATCCCTCTTTGTGGAGCATCCTGTGGCCATCTTCTCACCTCACTTCGGGAAGAAGATCCTCGCCGTGATGCCATCCTTCCCCACCCTCCATCCTCCGGCTCCATCCTTGTTCGTCCCGCTCCTTAGCACCATCCTCCAGGTGTTGTCAGAGCGAGTCATCCTCTAAGCCACTATCGAGGGGGATTTCTCACACCTATCTCTATCATTATTGCTTTTGCAGTATAGTTTTCCCACTTTCCTAGTTGTGCTAAACATTTCATTATAAAAATACATGATTATTTCTCTTACTCACTCTCTATCTCTCTCTTTTTATTTTGCAAGTAGATTAGCTAGATTTCATCGACCTGATCTCTTACCCTATTAAAAATACCAAAAAAATTAGAAAAGACAAAAACAACAAAAACAAATAAAAGCGAAATGCAGATTTTTTAAAACCAAACGTTCGCCTCCTCGTGTTCGACCTGAGACTCACTTTTCAAGTTTTGGATATAAATTTTATCTGATCGACGGACTTTCTCATGAATCGAAGTACAATGATTGGTTTTCCAAACTTCGAACCTTTCCACATGCGAATCTGTCGCCGTTGCCGAGGAGGCAACGCTCTTTAGTTTTTTCATGTTTTCCCGCATTACTTTCATATTTTTCTAATCAATCTTTCTTCTTTGATTTATTGTCTTGCAGGAACCCGGTCAAGGTGCCGAAGGTGGTAGATTGGAGTAAGGTGCGGGTAGAGACATTTCTATGTTTTCCCCCACCACCCCCACCCTAAATTTCATTTCACCACACTAATAACTCAAACCCAAATCAACTTAGGTGCTTTTTATAAACCCTAGGACAGATCTGGTTGTTCGTTTTCCACCTCTACCCATCTCATCCCTACATATATATATTAAAAAATAATAAAAACTACTCTTCTACTGTGGGATTTTCTGAAAGAGACACATTAACACCCACAACTCTGAACTTATGGTGCACCACTTCACATCGATTCTACCACTTAACCGGAATCTGACCTGTGGATCTGGTAGACCCTAACTCAATGCACCAATAAGTAGAAATCTAAATAGGTCAAACATTTTTGTGTGCCTTAACTAAGTGGTGCGACAGGCCAATTGATTGAACTATTTGGACTGCACCACTTAAGATAAAAGTGATTCATCAATAGTTTGCCACTTAGGGTTGATTTTTAGGGTTGAACTAGGCACTCCACATTTTTCTTTCTGATTTCTAAAGGAATACATCATCACTAGTGCTTGTAAAACCTGGAGTGTTCTATTGAACCTTGATTGAACCAACCTAAGGATTAAACCCAAAAAGCTACTAAACAAGGTTAAACCCTAAAAGACACATCATCAAATAACCTTATTTGCAAACCCTAGTTGTGCACACACACACATTTGAATTGATCATTAAGGGCACAACCCATCTAAAGGGTGCATCACATTCCAAAAGCACAATCATCCCAAAACTAATTAAAACTTAGACGTTGGCTTTAAGGATTGATTTGCTCTTTAGGGCTCAAACTGAGATTTTTTTGATTAATCTGATTCTGCCGGTCCATCTGATGTCTACCTAGGGGAGTAGCATCAATCAACTGTAGCTGGGGGTACACTAGGAACCGGAGGTGCAAGCCAAAGGAAGAACCTTCTCCTTAACCCCTCCTTCTAACTGGTTGAATTGACCAAATAAAAGTAGACCAAATTGGTTATAATCTCAAGATGGGTCCTGGGAGTCTGTAGGTCTTTAGGCTAACCCACCTAAGGACAAGGTTGCTTGCTTGTATTGCAGGGCTCCTTTCTTTCTTCTGATTTCCTCTCTTATTCTACAATGTATCCTTCCACATCCTACACTCATTTTCCATCCTACCCTCCTACCACCACTTATACCCAAGATGATTACTATCCCGACTTAACTTATAATTACCCATCCACTAGCTAGGATAACTTTGATTGGGGATACAATACTGAACCTCAGTGTCTAGGGCCTAACCCTGGACAACAAAACTTTGACTGTTATCCTTCCCACACCTACAATGATTATAGATCTCCATCCTTTGATGACCAAACCAACCCAATTTGCAATCAGGAAGGAAATGATGATTATAACACCTACCCTCTCTAGTATTCCACTGAATATAGGTCACCACCATTCTTTGAACAACCTAGAATGACCTACTATCACGGAGGGACTCGAAAACCTCAATATCTTGACTCCCATTGAATGAACTCAAACCCACCCAACCATGAACCGAACCATTCGGTTCAGGTGAACCAGGTCCAAGACAGGGTGTTGGCTAACTTGAGGAACACCATCCAATCTTTAGAGGCTCAACCAACACCATGCACTAAAGCATTGGAGCCTATGATAAAAATGATTGATGAGCTGAATAACTCTTTATTGGATTTGCTCGTGAGTTTCTAGTTGGGAAATTGTCGATGTTGAGGATGAAATTTGTGGTTGCCTTAGTCCAATCTTGGGATGATTCCCAGGATGAACCCCCTTCAGGAGAGCCAATGTCTAAACCTACTTAGGCGCTTGTCAGCAGGGATACATTTTTTGAGACCTGGGATGACCAGGTTGGGCTAGAGTAACTCATTGAGGATGAACTGATTGATTCACCCAAGATCCCCGATCAAGGGAGCGAGGAAAAATTTGTCTCTTTGAACCAGGAAATGACATGATTTTAGGACATATATAAATGAGGATAATGAATTCTTTGATTTTTAGAGTGAGGAATCTCTTAGTGAAGTCTCACTGGAGCTTAAGGAGAATGATTTTAGTGAGATTAATGGGCTCGAAGAGCAAGATGAACCATTTGATTGCCCGATTATTGAAGATTATGATCATGCTGGGGCTAACTTCGACTATCTGAATCCTAATGATTTAATCAGTAGCCCCACTGCTCAACCACACCTTAAAGAGCTGAATTATGACATTTTTGAGAACACTAGAGCCAAGTCAATCTTAATTCAGCCGCAATTGTTGGACATGGGTATTTTGGATGGGGTGTACAACAATCAGGAGGTCCAAGAAACCTTGATCTTGGAGAATAGGAATTTGGAAATAAAAATTTGGGAAGCTATTTCTATGGGAGCTATGATTTTGGATCTAATGGTACCTATTGACCAGAAATCGCTTACTTTCTATCAGGACCCTTATGATATCTTTCATGTGCAACCCAAGCTCGGAATAATTGACTATCTTCCTGAGCTAAAGTTTAAGTGGACACCCGAGTTGAGTGAATCAGATCAACCCATTGTTCGCCACTTTAGTCTTGGATTGCACACCACCAAACTGCAGGCCTAGCCTCGCAAGCATAATAATCTTTGATTCTGGGTGATTTTGATCCATAACGTGAGAACTACTCAACCCTGGGGCATGGGTCTGCATCATGATATGGCTGACATTTGTGGACATCTTCTGTTGGCAGGCTTGAGGATTAATCTTTTGATTTTGATTCTAACCGGCACTTGTGAATTCTCCATTTCATTCTTGTATGTATTTTATACCAAGCTAAAGGAATTAAACTTAGCGTGTGTGTATACTCTCTTCTCTCTGCGGAGCTGACCAGATTTTCATGAAATTCAGGTGATATTCTATTTACTCCACCCTTTTCATGTCTTTATTTTTACAATGAGGACATTGCATCATTTTGGCATGGGGGGGTGGATAATTAATTCCTGAAATCATTTTGTCAACTTCGTAGAATTTCTTTTAGTTTTTTTAAAAAAAAGAAAATGAAAATTCAAAAAGAAAAAAAAAGAGAAATTAGAAGAAGAGAAGTTAGGCATGTAGAAGTTATTAGCTTTAGGAAACAATACGATATGACCTAAACACTTACACTCTTCAGGTCTTCGGGCTTAATTAGCTTGGGTGTCCACTTGAATGTGGACTTAGTCTCAAGCCCTCGCCAAGTAATTTTACTTTAATTTGGTGAATAAATTAGGATGATAAGTTCACGACTTATCATCCCACCTTCTGATTAGAGGGGATTTTAAGTCTAAGCATCTGCACACTATTTGCACTAACTCACTTTTTGGCCGCTTTTATGGAAATTGGGTAGCTAATGAACTATCCAGGGTGGTATGGTTGGCAAGTTGTCAGTGGTAACAGCTCATCGGCTGGTTGTCTAGAGCCCAACCATACGACCATTCTCTTCATACTGCCTTTAGGTAAATCTTAGACTAGGGAAGCCACCTACTTAGGAAAAAGAACAAAGAATAGAAAAAAGAGAAAATAAAAAAATAAAAAAATGAAACCACACTTCACCACATGAGTATGGCTGGTAAGTTGTTGTGGGTAACAACCCATTGGCCAGTTGTCCAAAGCCCAGCTCATAAAAATGCACAATAATTCCCAAAACACTTAGGGAAGAAGCAGGGAAGTAGAATAAATTGGGGAGATATACACTAGGTTTGCCCTTGTGATGACCTCATAAAAAAATAAAAAAAGTAGGGAGAAAGCTACCGATCAGAAAGATAAACCTTTAGGCAGAAATCTTTAAGGTCACCTAGGGTCGTAGAAACCTGAAGTCCATTTTAATAGCCACCTAGTGAGTCCATCACCCTTTCAGAAGATGCTTAGCAGTTAAAGTCCTTTTCGAGTTTTGGGTGGGTCGGGTAGCCGTAAAAAGTTATCCCGAAACTCCCAAACTCCAAAAGTCCAAAAAAATTAGAAAAAAAGAAAAATGTATCTTCCCTTTTCAAATAAGGCATGGACTTGGGCAGTCTGCATTCTAGCAGACACCCGGGTACTGTTGAGTTTTCGTAATTTAGGACCTTAGTTGAAATTTTTAATTGTTAATAAATGACTTAGGCCAAAGTGATCGAGTCCTAATTCTATTTTTATACATACCATGTAGTTTAATTTTGTTAGGGACTAGCAAAAGATAGGCATGGGGGTATGATGTAGACACATCCATTTAGGTTAAAATGCCTATTTATGCATGTTTCTAGGCTTAGATTTGCATTCCATATTATAAATATTTCATAGCATGCATCATTCTATATTTAGAGTAGTTGTGTATATTTTAGGTTAGTTGCTTCCTTTTTGTGGTTAGGAGAGAAGGAGATTTATTTAGGAGCCTCAGATTGATTATCTGGCCGTACGAATCTGATTGGGATGACAATCGGAGTCCAACGCCACCGAAATCGATTTCATCGGATTTCCGTAGCACCATATGCAGTCTGAGGAGGAACAATGACTAAAGGACTAGGTGATGTAATTCATAGCTTCAAACGACAAATCCTACCAAGCGGATGGATGCGGGTCATTGGTCGCAGCCCAACGGCATGAAAATTGACTTAATTTGACCTCTGTAGTAGCCCCTACAACAGTAAGAAGATGGACGGCCGAGGTCAGGCCACAAGGCACAACCCTGGCTGTTCATGCACACGCAGGCGCCACCGCACGTGCACAGCAACGCGGGTGTGCGAGTGCACGCTGAGGCATGCATGCATGCAGGCGGAATAGTGTGGGTGAGTGCGCTTGCATAGAGGCATGTGTGCAAGGTAGCGGCAGCAGCAACAGCACATGCGAGCGTGAGGTGCATAGGCCCATCTACGTGCGACAAGGGTGCGTAGAGCGCGTGCCAACGATGCAGTAGTAGAGGTCTGGAGCGTTGGCCAGCGTAGTGGCAGTGTGGGTGCAAGGTTGTCTTTAGCGACGTTTGCGGCAGATCTTCAGGGACGTTTATGACCGTCACTAAATGTCTTGTATACGAATTTGATTCTTTCCTCCACTATAAAAGGACCCCTACCCCTCCCATTCTTCTTCATCTCTTCCTTTCTTCTCATCACCACCTCCAAGGCTCTAGAGAGAGCTTGTCCCAAGCTTGGGATGCTCCTCTCGAGTAGAAAACAAATATTTGTTCCTACCTCTCATCCCCTTTTCTGGAGCATCCCATGGCTGTCTTCTCACCACCCTTCAGGAAGAAGATCCTCGCTGCAACGCCGTCCTGCCCCGCCCTCCATCCTCCGACATTGTCCTCATTTGTCCCACTCCTCACCACCTTCCTTTAGGTGACGTTAGAGCGAGTCATCCTCCAAGCGACCGTCAAGGGGGATTTCTGTCACCTATCTCTATCTTTGTTGCTTTTGTAGTATAGTTTTCCCACTTTCCTAGTTGTAATAAACATTTCATTATAAAAATACATGATTGTTTCTCTCACTCACTCTCTGTCTCTCTCTTTTTATTTTGCAAGTAGATTAGCTAGATTTCATCGACCTGATCTCTTGCCCTATTAAAAATGACAAAAAAATTAGAAAAGACAAAGATGACAAAAACTAATTAAAGCGAAATGTGGATTTTTTAAAACCAACTGTTTGCCTCGTGTTCGACCTAGGACTCACTTTTCGAGTTTCGGTTATAAATTTTATCTGAAGGATGAATTTTCTCACGAATCAAACTACGATGATGAATTTTCCAAACTCCGAACCTTTCGCTGGGGGAATCTGTCGTCATCAGCAGCTCTGACGAGCTTCCTCCCCATCTTCCTATCGCCTCCCAACCACGAAATTGGGAATGCGACAACCTTCCCCAACTTTGTCCGCTCCTTGACAGTCAGCTTAGGAGTTGCCTCAACTCCTTCTTCCTCATCGTTCCTCCTCTGGAGCAACCTTCGTCTCCAATGCTAGCTATGATAATCCTCCCTATTTCGTCTAGTAATTAGGTCTCCTTGCTTCCTCTCCCTCTATAGATCCTCCTCGACTCCTTCATTCTTTTATTCGACCCCTAAACGCCACTTTCCCCCATCGTCTTCTCCGCCTCCAGTACGAGCTCTGGTGATCTCGCACTGGCATCACACACATCCAAACCACTTGCCACCACCTCCATGAGCTTTGTCACGTCACCGCCTTCAAAACCCCTCAAGAAATTCCACCAATCACTCATCCCTTTGCCCCACCAGACAACTCATCCTCCGTTCACCCTCGCTAACTTTATCCTGCCACCACACGCCATCATTCACCAAATCAACTTCGCCACCACCTTCTCTATGGTCCAGCAATGCTTCTGGACCTATTGGTTGGGGCATTTAGCCAATGCTCTTGAATTTTAGGTGTCGTCCCCACCAACCATCATCTCCATCACCGACAACCATCAACCGACCTCCTCCAGCTTCAAATCTACCTCCAAGTGTTGCGAATTACAACCACGAGTCCAGACGTAGTGGCAATTGGATGCAATTCTCACTGCTACAGCAATCGACGATGACATCTTACTGCAGCACACAACGAAGGCAGCTGCTGAACAAAGTCGCACATCGTGTGGGAACAAGTTGAAAGTGATGCATATAAGGAATTTATGCCTTAAGCCCCTCACCTAGTAACATTAGGGTTCGGGTCCCCCTTTGCATGTGCCTCCTCGCACTCTTACTCCTCGCCCATGTACACATGCATCTAGGCTTGGACCGAATGCCTAGATCTGATTACCCACCTAATGACCCGAATATCTGATTCTGAAAGAAGAGGAGAAATTGTAAGGAGGAAGGGGGAGGGTTTTGCTATAGGTTTATCTCCCTTGGGGTGCATGCTTAAAAGGCTAAGGCTTAGCCTGTAAGGAATAACGTTTGCCCTTGTGCATTTGCTGAGGTTCTATGCTCTGTGGCCTTGTGCTTGAGTGGAGTGTGAGGCTTGGCACCCTTGTGAACCTTGTTGTGGTTCTGAGGCTTTGATAGTTAAGTCATTTGTGAAACATTGGCAACGTTTGATTAAGCACTACTGTAGCTTTATTTGAATACTTGATTCGAGCTACTATTGGATTATTTGGTTAAATTGAATACATGAGATGCATGCTTAATTAGAGAATTAAGTGGTGATTTAAATTACAATTGTTTTGATTCTCTCTTTATTTTTACCATAGTGGTTTCTTGAGATATTATTGAATATATTTCTACATTATTATTCATTGCATATCTTTCTTATACATAATTTATTGTGCTCTTTATTTTTGAATGTGATTAGTGCGTGAATTTCATATTTGCTCCCTGTGAACGACCTCGGACTCACATGCTCTGATTTTGAGTTTATAAATTTAAGTGTTTGTCGCATTTTTGTCAACTATACTACAAGGCAAATACATTTCTTAAGAGATGACTCAGATGCTGTAAACAGTCCCAGAAATAGAATTTGGCCTGCGATATAAATTTGAGTTTCAAGTCCTTCGATAATTTCGTGGGAATCTTGCCTGTTACAAGATAATTTGGAATATCTACATACCAAGGAAACTGGACAGAATGGATTTCCAATAGAGATTCATCTGGGAATTAATCTGAAATGGGCAGGGAGTAGGGGATGTGGGCTAGTTCTAATCTAGATAAGTTATTCGCCACAACATTTTGTGCTCCAACTTTGTCACGTATTTTGACATCAAATTCCTACAAGGGAATGATCCATTTGATTAGGTGGGGTTTGGCATCCTTCTTTGCCAACAAGTGCCGAAGGGCAGAATGGTCTGTAAAAATTATCACTTTGGAGCCCAGCAAATATGATCAAAATTTCTCCAACCTGAATACTACCGCTAGTAGTTCCTTTTTAGTGATAGTATAATTACACTGAACTTCATTCAGCGTCTTGCTAGCATAGTATATAACAAAAGGCTGTCACTCTCGATTTTGGCCTAAAATAACTCCGACGATGAAATCGAAGGCATTGCACATCATCTCAAAATCAAGAGACCAATCGAGTGGTTGGAGAAGTGGAAACAGCGCTTTGCAAGGTCTCGAAGGCACTGAGACATGAGGCATTAAAATCAAATGGGGCATCGAATACCAGAAGATTCATTAGTGGGAGTGTAATTTTCGAGAAATCACGTATGGAACTATGGTAAAATCCAATGTGGCCCAAGAATGATCTGATATGTTTAATTGAGCTAGGTGGAGGTAATCAGGATATGATTTTTGACTTAGCTTAGTTGACCTCGAGTCCGTTAGATGAGATCCTATGACCTAGTACAATGCCATCCCTCACCATGAAATGGCTTTTCTCCCATGATAGTACTAGGTTAAGTTCAATGCACCTTTTTAGGATCTTGGTGAGGTTATCAAGACAAGATGAAAGTCATCTCAAAAAATGAAGCAATCGTCCATAAACACTTCACATAATCCCCAATCATATCAGAGAAGATGGCCATCATACACCGCTGAAATGTTGCTAGTACATTGCAGAGGCCGAAGGGCATTCACCTAAAGGTGAATGTTCCAAAAGGACATGTGAAAGTGGCCTTTTCTTGATCTTCTGGGCTAATTGCTACCTGATTATACTTCAAGTATCCATCCAAAAAGCAAAAGAAACTGCACCTGGCTAACCACTCTAAAATATGATCAATGAACGGTAAAGGAAAATGATCTCTCATGGTAGCCATATTCAATTTCCTCTAGTCTATGCAAACCCGCCATGAAGTCACAGTGCGGGTTGGGATGGATTCACCCATGTCATTTTTTATAACGGTGAGTCATGCATTCTTGGGCATGATCTGGATAGGACTCACCTACTAGTTGTCAGAAATCAGATATATAATGCCTGCATCCAGCCATTTAATGATCTCCTTAACAACGTCCAGCATATTCGGGTTCAGCCATCTTTGAGGTTGTCTTAACGGTTTCACCCCCTCATCAGTGTAAATGTGATGAGTGCAATACGAGGGGTGAATCACACGGAGATCAGCAATACTCCACCCAATAGCAACCCTATGGCCTTGTAAAATAAAAATCAGTTGATGCTCCTGTTCCTAGGTCAAGTAATCACTAATAATGACTGGGTATGTCTCACTTTCACCCAAAATCATGTATATCAGTGAGTCGGGTAAGGACTTTAGTTCAATCATGGGTGGGTCAGAATCAGAAGTGTAAGTAGGAGTAGAATCAATGGTGGGAATCTGATGATCCTGATATGCAGGAATTCTCAAAGATTTGCCACCTGTAAAATAGTCATTCGTGACTGCATTAACTAGAAACCTGTTTGTCATTGATGTAGACACAATTATTGAGGATAAAATTCCTATTCATGCATGTTCCTAGACGTAGATATGCATTTCATATTATAAATATTGCATAGCATGCAACATTCTGCATTTAGTGTAGTTGTGTATATTTTTGGTGAATTGCCTCCTTGTTATGGCCAGGAAGGAAGGAGATTTATTTCAAGGCCTCGGATGGATGATCTGACTGTACAGATCTGATCAGGATGACAATCGGAGTCTAATGCTTCTAAAATCATCTAGATTGGAATCCTATAGCATCATATGAAGTCTGAAGAAGATCAATTTCTAGGGGGCAATGCGACATCCTTGCAAGCTTCAAATGAAAAATCCAACCATAAGGATGGATTCGGAGCGATGATCACAGTCCGGCAATGTAGAAATAATCTCAATCCGAGCACCGTGGCACCCTCTGCAATAGAAAGAAGATGGACAGCCCAGATGGCACCACGTGGTGCCATCTAGGCCGCCCAACATCGGCCAGCAGTGCTCGCCCACACAACTCCTTATCCACGACCTGCATTCCCAGCTATTGGATCTTGATCCAATGACTGAGAAGCTTCCTCCAACACATGCCATAAGACGTCTTCTCGACTCAAACATCGACTTGGCCTGTTTGTGGAGGAGTAGACTTCCAAGGAAGGGGCACGGTTTGAATCCTTGCGGCTTCCCCAATTTGTCATTTGGATGTACTACAACCGCATGCATAGCTTAGCATCACAGTACACACAAGCTCAACAACAGCATGCACGCCCACGTGATAAGGCACGAGGGGCATGGGCGTGTGATGCGCACGCTAGCAGAGGAGAGGGTGAATCTTTAACAACATCAGTAGGGGTCTTTAGTGATTATTGTAGCTATTACTAATGCCTTATGCATGAATTCTTCCTCTTCCCTCCACTATAAAAGGACCTACCCCCCTCCAGTCTTCACCTTCTCTTCCTTTCTTCTCCTCACCACCTCCAAGGCTCTAGAGAGAGTTTCCCAAGCCCAAGATAGTCCTCTAGAGTAGAATCAAATATTTTTCCCTCCTCTCACACCCATTCGTGGAGCATCTCTTGACCGTCTTCTCACTTACTTCGAGATGTAGATCCTCACCATGACACCGTCCTACCCTACCCTCCATCCTCCAGCTCCAACCTCATTGGTCTTGCTCCTCACCACCTTCCTCCAGGCGGCGTCAAAGCGGGTCGTCCTCCAAGTGACTGTCGAGGGGGATTCTCTCACTTATATCTATCTTTACTACTTTCTAGTGTAGTTTTCCCGCTTTCATAGTTATAGAAACATTTGATCAAGCAATATATGATTGTTCTTCTCTCTATATTACTTTTGCAAGTAGATTAGTTAGACAAGTTTGCATCGACCTGATCTCTTGCTTGATAAAAATACCAAAAAAATAAGAAAAGATAAAAATGACAAAAATAAATAAAAATGAAATGCAGATTTTTCAAACCAAACGTTCGCCTCTCCGTGTTTGACCTGGGACTCACCTCGAGTTTCAGTTATAAATATTATCTGATCAGTGGATTTTCTCGCGAATCAAACTACGATGATAGGTTCTCCAAACGCAAACCTTTTCATGACGAATCTCTGCCCCAACAGTCGTAGTCATGCCTTCCTGTGTTAATAGGGGTGATTCAATAATTTTTAGATCAGGATGATTAGACTTAGCAGTGTCGTGATCAGATGAACACCCTAGATAGTCGGATCCGTGGAAGAAAATGTGCATTATGGTGGTCTGAGTCCCATGTGGATCGAGGTCTAGAAACCTGACAATGAGGATGAATGAGACATTGGTCTTCACAAAAGAGCATAATGTTACAACAAAAAATCGATTCCTCATCCTCACCATCCTCCTCGATGTGAACACATTCAAACTTCCTTGATGCCCTGTATATATCAAGTCAAAGTCTTTCATTTCCTAGGGCAATCTCCATACACTTGGATGCATAGTCGATGTTTGCTCAGGTTGTCGCCAAAAATGTGTGACCTAAAATGATCGGAGCATCATGGAGATTAGGAGGAACCTCCATATCGAGAATGAAAAAATCCACAGGAAAATAGAATCCGCGGACCTTAACGATCACGTTCTCAACCACCCCCCTCGGTGTTTTCACTGATCGATCTACCAGCTGAGTAGTAATCAAGGTAGGTTTTAACTCCTTAAATCAAAATCGATCATATACGGCAGGCAGTGGGGGTCAGGTTGATGGACGAACCCCGATCAAGAAGGGCCTGATCAAATGGAGAATTCTGCAAAAAGCAGGAAATGAGTAGGGTACCAGGGTCTTTCATCTTAGGCTGTAGGTTAGCTAGAATCATGGTGCTAGCTTCCTTTGACAGTATCGCCTGTCGTCCGTTCTTCTACTGTCACTTCGAGGTATAATAGTCTTTAAAGAAGCTAGTGACAATAGGAATCTGATCTATAACCTCAAGGAGAGAGACTTGAATATGAACTTCCTTGAACATCGAATTTAGGTCCTCGAAATTCCACATACCCTTTTTCTGTGCCATATCTCATGTCAAAGCCTCAGCAAAAGGGATAGGAATCTCAACGTCAGTTGGCCTCTTGCTCATATTTACCGTAGGTGGCTCCTGAGTTGAGGAAGGAGTCAAACCATTCCACGATGATGAATGAAAAAAATCAGCACCTACCTACCTAAATGGTGGGTCTCATGTCTTCTTCCTGCTCAGCAACATAATTGCTTTCGCATGAGCATGCTGTTTGTGAGGTGGTGGAGGAGCAGAAGGGGTATGATATGTGAGGTTCTACAACATAGGTAGTTGGCCATAATCGGGTGGTTGATGACTCTACGATGTTCAGTGTTAATATAATCAATTAGAGTCAATTTTGGGGATACTTATATAATAATGACATATTATAATGGGCTTGGGAGCATTGCATGCATATTGCATGATCTTTACATTTTAATTACATAGAATGAATGATCAATGACCAAGTGCAAAAGGCTATTTTGAAATAGGTCTCAAATGAGCGATCGGACTGTATAGATGGATCTGGATCGACGAACGGAGTCCAACCGACTCGAAATCATTTTGATCTAGCCTTTATAGCTCCCACAACAAGCTCGAGAAAGATCAATGGCCAGGTGGCAATGCGACATCCTTAGGGGCCTCAGATGAAAAATCCGACTGTAGGAATGGATTAGAAGCGACGATCATAGTCCGACAGCACGGGAATCATCACTATTCGAGCACCATGGCATCTCCTACAACAGAAAGAAGATGGACGATCTAGATGGAGCCACGTGGTGCCATCTAGGCCGCCCAATGCCAGCATCCACTCCTCATCAAGGCATCATCCACTCTCAACTGTTGGATCTTGATCCAACGGCTGAGAGATCATCTCCACCGTGCGCCCATAATTCCTCTTGGAGACAAAGAATGGCCTTGGCTCATCAGTCGTAAAGGCACCCTCTCAAAGACAGATCGTGGGTTCGAAACTCGTTGCACCTCAATTGGGCGTGTGCACATTTGCGCAACAGTGTGCATAGGGAGTAGCGCAACAGCAGCAACGCAGACCAGCGTGCGCTAGCGCATGCGCGCACGAAAGGAGCCCAAGGCATGCGGAGCAGCTGGAGCATTGAAGGCATGAGGGCGAGGGTAAGGGCGACGCATGCTGCAGGTCTTCAGTGACGCTTGCAGCTGTAACTTTTGGCCCAAGGATGATTTTTGGCCTTGTCCCTCCATTATAAAAGGGCCTACCCCTCTCCACTTTTGCCAATCATCCACCTAAGAGATACCACCACCTTCTAGAGCTCCAAGCAAGGTCTTGAAGTTGCCAAGCCACCGATGGAAGCTCCTCCACCACCGTGGCTGCCTCGATACTGTTTTCTTCCTTGTCTTAGTTTTGTTTCATGTGATAGTGTAGTACATGTTTTTCATTTGAAGCATGCATCAATATTTTGTTCATCATAACATTTGATAATTAATAGAATACATCTTTGATATATTATTCGCATCATGATTCTCTAACCTTATTCCCCCCTCTCTATTTCTCTCATTCTCCCTCTCTTTCTATCTCTCTCTTTCTCGTTCTCTCCTTTGGCAAGTGAATCGAAAGTGATATTGTTGTGAAGCGAAAGTGATTAGTGAATTCAATACTTTGCCACCCTGTGATTGACACTCGAACTCACATCCGATTATTTTTCTAAGTAAAATGATGTCATAAAATGTGCTACAATGAACGATTTTACACAAACGCATCTAGCGGACAACAGTTTTTGGTGCTGTTGCCAGGAAGGCAATGGATCTCTTATTTGCTTTCATTTTCTTGGTCATTATTTATACCTTTGTTATCTAACTTGCCCTTCTCTCTCTTCTTGTGGTTGCAGGAACCTTGTTCATTGGTAACAAGAGGAGAACGAGTTGGGTTGGATTGAAAGGAAGTGCGAGAAGAAGACTGGCATCGACCCGAAGGTTTGATCTTGCCTTCACACTATCCAAAGGTAACTTTCCATCCTTGGACCAAGAAATGGTGGCATTAGAAAAAAAAACACTCTTTTGTTTGTCGAAGAAAAACACCACCACTAAGTCTTCAACCCGTTAACTTCAAGAAAATCATTTTATTGACTTGGGTTGAGGACACAATTAAAGGACCCTTTACACCTTTAAAAATTTTGAAAAAACTCTTAGAGGTGTCGCTTCTAGTATGCGAACTCCCCTTTAAATTTCAGAGACAAACTCTTTGTGGTTTGACTATGAGAAATTAGTTACTGGAAGTGTGCAGGGTTGTCCTAAGTTCTAGAGGTCTGTAGAGTGTTCTTACTGATACGAACTCCATGTAGCTTGGATTTGTGAGAGATTTATATTTCTAGAAAGATCTTGAAATTTTACACACTTCATCTGAAGAACACTTTTTCATTTAAAATTTATTAGTGCTTGTTATAATCAAGATATTAAACTTGCACACTGATCTAGAGGTTCTGGATAGATTGACCCCCTCTTGGAAATATGTGAATTTGGGTGGTCTACTATCCTCAAAAAATTACAAAATTAATTTTTTTGAAAAGTACATTTGATTTTGGTCAGGATAGGGTCATTGCTTGTTTTTATTGGACCCTTCTTTACAAAATCTTAAAAAAGATTCATTGAATAGAAGCTACACACCCTAGGATCTACACTAGGGACTTTTGATTTTATATAGTCACACGAAAGGCCTTAAAGAAAATCAATTTTCACCAACTGTGTGCCTATACATTTTTTCTGTGTTTGAAGGTGTAAACAAGTGAGAACTTTAAAAGCCATTAAAGCAAGATTTAAATCCTAAAAATCACACATCTTAACCTTGCCTATGAAGTAACACTTGTTTTGGCATTGGGTCCTTGCACCCAATTGTGTACACACTTCTTGCATATGTTTCCCTTCGCATCTCACCTGGTTCTTCTCCAGTGTATGCATGGAAGGCAATCACTTCATCCCGAATTGGTTGCTTTAGATAGAGAAACTAGGAGAAAACTTGAATTTTCTAGGGTTAGGATTGAGGACATGGCTAGCCCACAAGTTGAGGAGGCTGAGGATCAACCTCAACCCGATGCCATGGCCATGATTCAGGCTTAGATTATCGCAACCACAAACTTCAGCAACAATAGATTCACACCATCATGCAGGCCATACATTAACTACAGAACCCTTAGGGGTAGAATCAAGGATAGAACCCCTAAGGACAACCCCCACTGAACCCACCACCACCCCTTGAGGGCCAACCAAGGCCTCCCTGTGATTTTTATGATCCGTCTGCCATCTGGGTAGAGCCATGCCTTAGGGTCCCCGAAAAGGGAGATGATTTTGAGCTAAAACCCAATGTCCTTAGCTTGATTCAAAGCCATTTAGATGGGAGCTCAAATGAAGACCCTTTCCAACACCTAGAGGACTTAGAGTGGATTGCTCAGACCGTAAAACCTAGGAACAATAGTTTAGATATTGTGTTTTGAAATTGAGAGGAAAGCTATCATGTTACGATAGTAATCTGGGAGGGCATTTTATTGATAAGGAGATAAATAAAAAAATTACAAATTAGATCCCCATCTATGTATGAGGGACCAGCACTCATTTACAATTTTCTTACAGCATACTGGTCTCTCCTGAAATAACCTCCCATTTCTCGCCCTCCACACACACCAAAGTTTTGTGGCCATGCATAGGTGTGGCCTCTTTGAAATTAAAAAATTGTGCCACAATGAATCCCATGGGGGGAGTGGTTCCTAACAAAGCCTCCTCCATATCACATCACCAATCAAGTAAGAAGAAAATATGTGGCTGAGACTGTCGGTGTGCATTCCACATAAGTGGCATTCATGAAGAGCTACTCCCATCCTTTTGTGCCTTAGATCACCTATTATCAAGCCCTCCCTTCTGCATAGCCAAAGAAAAATTTGTACCTCGAGGGGGATCTTCAAGAGCCAAATTCTTTTATCAATGTGGTCATTGCCCCAACCTCTACCATCATCCATAATCCTTCCATAAGCACGTTGGACTGTATATATTCCATCCCAAGCATAGCTATCTTCCATCCCAGGTCTGGGTTTGAATCTTTCCAGGTCTGAAATCATGTTTAGTCTTTCTTCCCACAGCTAGGTGCCCTCCCTAATAAATTCAGCTTCGTTCAATTGCCAGCAGTCATCTATTTTAGACTAGTAGCAGTTCAGAGCACCTGTTTTGTCCCTTGCTACAGCAAATACCCTTGGGTAGGATTCTTTTAAAGGGCCTAGCAGGGACCATTCTTCACACCAGAAATCAAATGTCCTACCATCTCCTAGCATGGGCTGCAGCAGATGGCAGTTACATTTAAGAGCCTGCATTACAGACTACCAAAATGGTGAGCGACTGGTAGGATATAACCTCTTCAATGCACTATTAGATTGACCATAGCCATCTTTAATTAACTCAGTCCATGGCTTCTCTTCCCCATTCAGAACTTTTATAGCCCATTTGATCAATAAGGCCTCATTAAATTCTTTCAAAGCTTTGATTCCCAGCACACCACTTTCCTTCAGCTGGGAAATTTGCTCCCACTTCAAAGGTTGCAAAAATCTACCTTCGTTCTTGGCACCTTTCTAGAAGAACCTCTTTCGCATTAAATCCATTCACTTCCAGATAGACTTCGAAGCTTTGAAGAGGGAAAAGTAGAAAACAAGGATCGAGGTAATAACATAGTTCAATAAGATGAGTCTGCCACCCTTAGATAAGAACCTACTATTCCACCCTTCTAACCTGACTGAAATTTTATCAAAATGAATGTTCCAATCACATTTTTTCATTTTTGAACATCTTAGGGGTAGCCCCAAGTATCTGATGGGTAGGTTGGTACTTGGAGTCTCCAAAATATCAAAAGCAACCTCTTGTTCTTGCTCATTCAGACCAAAACATACCAGATTGGACTTCTCCCTATTTAATTTCAGACATGAAATGTCACCAAAGATATTAACCATATGACCTAGTGCACGGGCTTCACCCTCTGAACCCTCCACAAAAAGGACTGTATCATCCGCATACTGGAAAATAGGAGCCATGGCTCTCCTGTTAGAAAGAGAGTATCCTCTGATAGTGCCCGCCTCAGAAAGTTTGCAAGGATATCTTGCCAGACCATGAACAGCAAGGTTAAAAACCAGAGGGGCCAAAGGGAATCCTTGCCTCACACCACACTACAGTTGAATCCAAGCCCCACAAGGCTTCCCATTGATCAAGGGAGTGAAAGAAGTAGTAGTGATTCACCTTTTCATCCATTGAATCTAGAGAGGGGGGAATCCTCTTCTCTTGAAAACCTCCTACAAATAGGTCCACGAAACAGAATCATAGGCCATACGGAAATCAACTTTCCACATAAAGGCTTTACATTTCCCTTTGTGCCAACCACACACCATCTCCTAGGCCATGATGAATGATTCTTGTAAGGATCTGTTAGGGAGGAATGCTGATTGGACTGGATGAATCAAATCTTGCAGGATGGGCCATAGCCTATTTGCTAAGATTTTGCTCACCACCAAATAAATGGAGTTCGAGAGAGCTATAGGTCTGAAACCCTGGAATTTCTTTGCACCTTGTGTCTTTGGCAGCAAGAAAAGAAAAGATTTGTTGATCTTATCAAAGCCAGAGTTGCCCCCCTCAAACTCCTTAATAACATCCATCACTTCTTTACCAACCACACCCCATATCTCCTTATAAAAAAAACTTGGATACCATCAGGACCAAGAGAACCTTCATTATTAGAATCTTTAATGGCAGCCACTGTTTCTTTCTCAGTGATGGTTGCTATCAAACTAGATACTTGTACCCCAAAGACTCTAGGTGAATCACTCACTGCCATTCTCCATAGTCCTCTCCCTGCTACCCGTGACGAGTCTCTAAAATACTTGATGGCCTCAGCTCTAATATCTGGCATAAAGGAGATTCTCTGACTGTCCTTGATTATGGAGGAAATTAAGTTGATCCTTTTATGAGAGCTGTCAACCAAGTGAAAGAATTTGGTGTTGGCATCCCCCTCTTTAAGCCAAGGTTACCTGGATCGTTCCCTCCAATCCATCTCCAGTTTTAAATCCTCTTCAGCCACCACATCTGATGAGTCCATTAAAATGGACTAATATTAAGCCTAAGTATATTTAATCGTATTGTTTTGGTGTGTTAATAATGGTAATTAAGTTGTAGAATATTTGTATGCCTTATAATTTGAGTTTATAATATTCTATAACTTAATTATTTTGTTATTTTTATGTAGGTAATAAAACCCAGAAAGAACAAGGGTGGGGGGATAATTTCCCCCAAACAGTCGCAGCAACTATTTCCCCCCTCCCCCGCCAGACATTGGGGTAATCTTCCCCAACGATCACCGCCCAAAAACAGAAAGGGATTTGCAAATCCCTGGATTGACGGACAGAGGGAGAGAGAGGACTTAAAAAGAGAAGAGGCGGCATGCACAGAGGAGGATCTTTCCCCCCCGTGGGGAACTGATTCACCGTGGAAAGGGCGAACCCTGTGACCCACCAGGCGCACTGTGCGCCAAGCATCCATCCTCCAACGCCCCCTTCTACAGGTGTTCATGCCACATCTTCCTGCAACCGTTCAGAACCAGCGCCCTCTCCGCAGACGCACGCTCCCCACTTCCCGAGCGCCTACCTTCCAGCCACCGCCCGCCTTCACCCCACAGCCGCATAGCCATCCGCGCCTGCACCGCGCCCGCATGCCCTTCAGCCAGCACCGCGCCCGCACGCCCTTCAGCCAACACTGTGCCTGCATGCCTCCCCACAGCCAACATCTCCAACTCTCCCTGCAGTTCGAGCCTCCCGCACCCGTAGACGCTGCACCAAGCCTGCAGCCACCGCAGGCGCTACTCCCGCACAGCGCCCGCCTTCAGCCCTGCAGGCGTCCTTCTCCAGCGCCCGCAGGCGCTCGCTGCCACCTGGTCCACGCCTCATTTGCCTCACGTCCACATCCTCCTTGCGCGCCCCCACTGCAGGCGCACCTCCATTGCCCCAGCAGTACCTTCTCCCGCCTGCAGAAGCTCCCACAGTAGGCGCTCATCAGCACGTGCCTCACTGCCAAGCACGCACCCTGCTGCAGGCGCTCATGCTCTCCTTGCCCGCGCACCAGCGCGTGCACGCTCGCACAGCTGCAGCATCACCTCTGCCTTCTTGCTCCATAGGCCGGAGCTCCGGCCACCGCCACCGGCTGCCTCTGGCCACCTCCACCACCGCCGCTGCCACCGTCGGAAAGCTCTCGACCTCGCCATCCTCTTGAGCCTCATATCGACCCCGCGGTTCTCTCTCTCTCTCTCGCCAGGAGGAGAGAGGAAGAAAGCTCTGTTTTTGTTGGAATTAAAAATTACATTCAATGCCATTGTCACCAATTTGATTTATTTTTATTATTTTTATATTGTGGAAGAATTGCATTCAAGCACTCATAGTTCTTTCTAATTGCATGGTATTGATATTGGCTAGTTTAAAGATTGATTTTGGACTTGATTTAAGTACTAATTGTCTTTAGTACACATCATGTGAAAACTACATTAATTCATCCTAAATTTATTGAGGATTTCTGTGAGGGAAAACTGCACTTACACCCTTAACTTTTTAGGTTATTGCAAATTGACTTTCCTTCACATTTTAAGTCCAATTTGAAAAGGGATTTCGCACTATCTGAAATAACATTAAATAATTAAAGTATTGATTGCATCATTGCCTCCCTGTGGACACGACCCGCTCTTCTGCGAGTGGTTATTTTCATTATTTTTTATTAGTCGATTTTTCCACCACTTAAATACTATAACGCTAAGCGAAAAGTCGACCGTCAAAATTGGCGCCGTTGCCGGGGAGGCAACAGACGCAATAGATTTACTTTATTATTTTTAAATCTTTTGAGTTGCGAATTTATCTAATCATTTTTATTGTTTTGCAAGGAATCTGACACGGCGATGAGGCACAGCAAAGCGACGACTTTGAACTTGAACAACGCGCACGACGGAGATAATCTTTTTGGTGGACCTTGATGCCACCTGGAGGACGACAACAGGAACACGTGGGCCTTGATCCCATGCATTTAGGCATACGGAGAAGCCTATTTCTGATTTAGGCAGTAGGTTTTAGTTAGATTTAGTTAGATAGACATTAGAATTTAAATTTCAGTCTTTTGGGGCCCTTGTTGGGTATTTTTGGGAACGTGTTCCCATTTATCTAGATTATAGGATTATTTGAACTATTTTAAATTGCATTTCAGTTAGTCAGTTAGATTAGGTCTGTTTGTTGTTATTAATTAATTAAAAAAAAAAAATCGAACTGCCTGCTAGAAGCTGCATATCTATAGGACGATCATCTAGGATTGAATGAGCAGCATCTAGTTTATTTTTTTATTGCACTGCATTCATCACTGCACGAAGAAAGCTGGAGTAAGGTATGTCTTCTCTTGAGCATTAATTATTTGTCATGCATATGCATTGAACCTAAATCTAAGACCACTAAATTGCTTGAATCAAATTAATTCAGTGGTCACTTTGAAAAAATTGGGACTGTTAAGAGGTTCGACTTTAAAATCTGTGACTAGAAATTGTGTGCAAAAGGATCCTGTTTGTGGAATTTCAAAAAAATCAAAACACGATCGTATGCTTGCACACTTGAGACACTGTGCATCTCACATAAGGACACTAGAAAAATTTCTACCTCTCCTCTTTTACACCACAAGGGAATTTAGTCGGAAATCAACAAGCCTATCCACCAAGTTACTTCGGTTCCTCGTGTGTGGGCTCGATTCGAGACTTCCATCCCTTGCGAGTAGGTTATAGGCACCAGCGAAGGTTGGCCTAGGAAGCGTAATTTTTGCAAAACTTATTTGGCCACCAACTAAACATATAACTCTAAGACCTACAACCTACTAAAAATAGATCCCGTTGAATTTGCGTTTGCTTTGACATTAAAACTCTCTAGGAAGTTTTCTGTTGAATTTTGCTAAAGCCTAAGAGAGTTAAAATTATTTTGCTTAAAGAAATGGATTATTCTTACTCCTATCATTCAGATTATCAGAGTCAATACTTCCCATCTTTTAATCAGGATACCATGCTCCGAGCGTATCCATCCTTTGATGGGTACATTGATAATTCATGGGATCATTCTCATTCTTCCCTGGGAATACTGGCTTGATAACTCCCACTTTTTAGCAGAGCCTAGGAGAGGGATTCTCCAATCCTGAAATCCCTACATCCATGCAAACATCCAACCCTCCCACCCTTCATGATTTTTCGTATCGAGGTTGGATCGATACCCCTAGGCAACCAAAGCCTAAAATTGACTATCCTCCCCAACCTGATAATAGTAGCCTCTCCTCTTTTATGATAGAAACGTAAAAACAACAAAAGGAAATAATGGAATCAATGGGAGAGATGTTGAGGAAAAGTCAACAATTAAATGAAGAAATAAGACAACTTAGCTACACGGTTCCCAATAATCCTGATCCCTACCCATCTGATCATGATCATGAAAATAATTCTGAGGTACTTAATGACAATAGGGATCCAATTTCATGTAGCAATCACTTAGACTCTCCCAATGAGACGCGGCCACTAGAGGACAACAATCATAGTGATTATCCACGTGAACTATATTGGAGTCAAAAGCAAGAGAAGATTATTATTCCTATCACTTCCCCTCTTGATTATTTGGTGGAATCCCATTATACTCTTAGTGAGCCTACTCCTGACCCTCCACTTAGGGAATCAACACCTATCATTCAATATCCTAAGAATTTAAATGTACCTAATGAAGGTGACCCTAAGGGAATGGAGGAGGATCAATTCTAGTCTCAGGGATATGAAGAGTCTAATTCAGAGGATGTGGATGCCCCAACAGATGAACCTGGACTGAAAATTTGGAGTGAATCACAGGAGAATTATTTATCATTTGAGGATTTAGCTCTAGAGGATAGAAATAATATGATTAAATCCGAATTCCTACTTTCTTTTGAGAGTCATCCTCCATCAAAACAGGAGTGGATATTAGAGGAGGATAAGCAAAATAATGAGAAGTCTATGGGAGACTCTCGGGGACAAAACACGTCATTTGAGGATTTATACCCCGAGAACAATAACGAATTCAATGACATAGGCTTCCTCCAAAATATTAAGACTGATCCTCCGTTAGAAATAATTGAAAAACCTGATCCAACTCCTAATGAATTACATATACACCCCGATAAATATTTGAGTAAACCAAACAAATTTGGGGATGAGTGGAATGATAATGATTCTGACATTTTAACCCTGCCATCAAAGAGTTCTAATTTGGAGTCTACCCTTGATTCAAATATGACTCCGATCATTAATACTAGGCAGGATAACCTGAAGTTGTCTACTACTGCTAGGGACTGTACACAATTCGAATCATTGTTGGAATTGGACCTAACACCTACTAAGCCCTCATTGAACTTAACCATTACCTTCCAACATTACAAACAACCCTTATACGCCCTAACCAATCCTTGGCTCAGATCTTTACTCATGTACATTCTTTCTGGAGAATATATCAGGCCAGTACATCCTAGGGTAGAATGGCGAGTATGGATTGATGCTTGTACTTTTACTCTCACCATTCAAGGGTTTGAACTAATAATGATTATATCTTTTAAAACCCATCTTGCTTTGGAGGACCCTTGTTATCCTCCACTTATTCTGTTTCGGGAGGTCCTTTTTCATATTCCGTTTATTATCCTTAGAGCTCCCAAGGTAGCCAACGAGGTTTTTTGCTTTCATATCTTCTGGCGAGCATTTGGAATTACATTGCATCATCAGCTCGCCAACATCCGTGGTTACCTGTATTCTAGGCCTGCACTGTTACGCATATTTTTAGGGCCTAACTTTGTTTGTTTGGAACCAGACTTACAGGTTCCTTATAAGTCTGGCTGCTGATAGAAAATGCAGCGCTTGTTGGGAGGCAACCCAGTAAACTGCGTCAGGTGATTTCTTTCCTTTCTCCTCCTATTTTAATTTTACAATGGGGACATTGTAGGATTTAGGCATGGGGGAGTGCATTTTAGGTGCATTCATGCATTTACGTTAGCATATAAAAAAAAAAAATTCTCTTTTCTTGAGCTGATTGGGTTAGTCCCTAGCAGAATACCTTTGTCATTGGAGGTTTTTCTTCTTGAATTATTTCTTAAGTTTAGAATCCAGTACATTTATTTCACATGCACGTAGACTTGGTAATGGATCCTTGAGAAAAACCAATGAGCATTTCTAGTCTACTGAACCCTTGGACAGTTCATAAGGAGTCAGGCATACTATCTTCTAATAAATCCACCTCATATTTATGAGAAGAAGTAGAGAGATTACTGGTGCGCTAAGTCTAGTGCAAGGACTCTTAAGTTCTGGATAATTAGATAACGATACTTCAGAGTTAGGCGTAGTTTTCACTCTCTGTTCCTGTGTACGTACTTTGAGTGAATTCCTGAGAGTCACCAAATAAGGCAGATACACAAAGATTGAGTCTTAATAAAGCTATAGCTATGGTGGATGGTTACGACCGTCCTTCATAGAGTCCTCAGTTGAAGGAGGGTAATAGTGTCAAAGGTCAGAAATATGCATGTCCTATCTATTCTTTCCCAGTGCCGAGAATAGGCACTTCCACCAAATAAGCTACACAACTTCCTCTTGACCGTCATCATCCCTAATAATGCCTCATAAATAAAAGTCTGTATCGTGTTGTGCTGATTGAAAAGGAAACAAAAATAAGAAGAAATAAAAATAAAAAAAGGAGAGTAAAGAAGAAGAAAAAGAAGAAACCTAAAGAAGAAAAAGAAAAAAATAGTTATATTAAAAAACCAAGTCCAAGTTTATGATGAAACACTATTTCTGAGGCAATAAAACACCTATCGTATTCCACCAAATATGACCCATACCTACCTTCTAGTATTTCTGATCGCCTGAATACTGGTTGAGGACCCTAACTTAGTTGTAGAGTTATTAGGACTTTAATTGAAGTGTAGATGCCATGTGAGGCCACCAAATAGTGAGTACAGTTTCTAAATCTGGCAAGATTTGTGATCTTAGAAAGAAAGAAAAAGAAGAGGGAGTGCCTAGGAACATCAAGAGAGTACAGTTGTGTAGCCTCTCTCAGAGTTGACTTGTCTAATAGTCTAGAGAGCTAGAGTCTGCAGTACTGGACTCTATGTAGCACCAGTTGAGTGTGTGCCACCAAATACAAATCCATTCAATTTGATATCTCCTACCTAAGCCAAACACCGGGGTCAAATTACAGATTATCGTCTGCTTTATCCCCGAAGGAAGTGGTTGCCTATCTCGATAGAAATTTTTGCTAAGGGTGATATATGAAATCCCAATGCGAATCGACTCTTTCACTTGGATCTGTTACCTAGGTTATCAGTACTTCACATTTGTCTGGATTTCTAAAGTTTTGAAATAAGAAAAGAAGTCTTCTAATTACTTCTATTATTCATTTTTGCTAGGGACTAGCAAATCTTAGGCATGGGGGTATTTGATGAGTCCATTAAAATGGACTAATATTAAGCCTAAGTATATTTAATCGTATAGTTTAGGAGTGTTAATAATGGAAATTAAGTTATAGAATATTTGTATGCCTTATAATTTGAGTTTATAACATTCTATAACTTAATTATTTTGTTATTTTTATGTAGGTAATAAAACCCAGAAAGAACAAGGGTGGGGGGATAATTTCCCCAAACAACCGCCACAGCTATTTCCCCCCTTCCCTGCCGGACATTGGGGTAATCTTCTCCAACGATCACCAGCCAAAAATAGAAAGGGATTTGCAAATCCCTGGATTGACGCACGAAGGGAGAGAGAGGAAGTAAAAAGAGAAGAGACGGCGTGCACAGAGGAGGATCTTTCCCCCTCACGGGGAACTGCTTCACCGTGGAAAGGGCGAACCCTGTGACCCATCGCGCGCACTGTGCGCCAAGCATCCATCCTCCAGCGCCCCCTGCTACATGCGTTCATGCCACATCTTCCTGCAACCGTTCAGAACCAGCGCCCTCTCTGCAGATGCACGCTCCCCCCTTCCCACGCACCTACCTTCCAGCCACCACCCGCCTTCACCCCACAGCCGCACAGCCACTCGCGCCCGCACGCCCTTCAGCCTGCACCGCGCCCGTACGCCTCCCCGCAGCCAACATCTCCAACTCTCCCTGCAGTCTGCGCCACCCGCACCTGCAGACGCCACACCAAGCCTGCAGCCATCTCAGGCGCTACTCCCGCACAGTGCCCGCCTTCAGCCTTTCAAGCGTCCTTCTCCAGCACCTGCAGGCGCTCGCTGCCACCAGGTCTGCACCTCATTTGCCTCACGTCCACATCCTCCTTGCGCGCCCCCACTGCAGGCGCACCTCCATCGCCCCAGCAGTACCTTCTCCCGCCTGCAGAAGCTCCCACAGCAGGTGCTCGTCGGCACGTGCCTCACGGCCAAGCACGCGCCCTGCTGCAGGCGCTCATGCTCTCCCTGCCAGCGCACCACCGCACGCGCGTGCACGCTCGTACAGCTGCAGCAGCACCTCCGCCTTCTTGCTCCACAGGCCGGAGCTCCGGCCACCTCCGTCGCCGCCGCTGCCATCGTCAGAAAGCTCTCGACCTCTCCATCCTCTTGAGCCTCATATCGACCCCCGCGGTTCTCTCTCTCTCTCGTGAGGAGGAGAGAGGAAGAAAGCTCTATTTTTGTTGGAATTAAAAATTACATTCAATGCCATTGCCACCAATTTGATTTATTTTTATTATTATTATATTATGGCAGAATTGCATTCAAGCAGTCATAGTTCTTTCTAATTGCATGGTATTGATATTGGCTAGTTTAAAGATTGATTTTGGACTTGATTTAAGTACTAATTGTCCTTAGTACACATCACATGAAAACTGCATTAATTCATCCTAAATTTATTGAGGATTTCTGTGAGGGAAAACTGCACTTACACCCTTAACTTTTTAGGTTATTGCAAATTGACTTTCCTTCACATTTTAAGTCCAATTTGAAAAGGGATTTCGCACTATCTGAAATAACATTAAATAATTAAAGTATTGATTGAATCATTGCCTCCCTATGGACACGACCCGCTCTTCTGCGAGTGGTTATTTTCATTATTTTTTATTAGTCGATTTTTCCACCACTTAAATACTATAACGCTAAGCGAAAAGTTGACCGTCAACATCCTGCCACATTTTTCTAGCTTTGAGCTTCTGGTCAGTTAAAGGAGCAATTGCTTCTTTTGCTTCAATGCCTTGGATTTCCAGCAGTGCCTCATTGCGCCTCTGGTGTCTCACAACAGACACTGCAGCCCCATATTCCTTCAGCATTGTGCGCATAGTAGTCAGCTTGGATGCAAGCTTGATAGTGGCTGATCCATCTACATGTCTGGCCCTCCACCAGCCTTCAAGCATCTCACGGAATCCCGATTCTCTCAACCAGGATCTTCTAAACTTGAAATAAGAGCCAGCATGCACTTGTTCCCCACTATCCCAAACCAGGGGCGTGTGGTCAGAAAAGGGATGTTCTAACCCTTACACAGAGGACAACTGAAGCATATCCAGTAGCCCAACATTATCAAAGAATCTATCAATTTTTGACATGAGGCCGCTACCATTTCTCCAGGTGAATTCAGTTCCAGAGGAGGGATATTCACTTAAGCCTAGTGTCTGAACCATCAGTTGGAACCCAGTGAATGTGCTGTCCACCATGCCATTTGGTCTATCCCTCCCCGTCAGGACGCAATTAAAGTCTCGTCCCACAACCCATGCAGCCCCATTCAAAAAATTAGTAGCTTCACTCCAATCTTCCCACATCTCCTACCTTGTAGAGGCATTGCAAGGGCCGTAGACTCCTGTAATGTAGAAGTCACTCCCCCCTTGATTCCTTTTGAATTTACAACTCAGCATATGTCTTGGTATAGAGACCTCCAACATTTGCAGAACATTTTTCCTCCACCACATAACAATACCCACTAACCTAACATGTGAATTGAGCATCACATAGTCATTCGCACCACCAACCTTCATATCAGCCCAAGCCTTATCTTCATCACTCTCTATGTGTGTCTCTTGAATAATAGCACAATCTATCTCCCATTCTCTCATATATATCGAAAGGGAAGCCCTCCGGCTTTTGTCGTGCAGCCAATGCACGTTCCAAGAGAGAATCCTCATTAAGTTTCTTGGGTGCCCCCCTTTTTGGATTTCGGGGCTTTGTCAACCCTCATCATAGCCGCAATGGTATTTTCATCAAGTTTCAACATTGTGTTTTGTCGCCTCTGTCTGAGCTTATACGAGATCTGCCCATGCTAGTCCTGGATGCTTATCCTACACCAAATTTCAGCCCTTCTACTACTAGCAGGCCGGGTTGCTCACTCAAGGAATTTACGGGAATCTCTTGTAGTACACGCTGATCAGATGTGTCTACCCTTGGTATAGCAACATCCGTTTCCTCTACCACAACTTCTTCTATCAATGCCATTTCCATCCCTTCCTCCATTTCCTTTGTGTGTTGATGATCCTTGCATTTTTTAGGTTCAAGCTCCTCATCAGGGGTCCTGCTGCTCGGCTGTTGTGAGGCTGCCTCAGGATTTACAACCTCTGCACAAGATGCGTTATTTTGATTGAGTCTCCCATAAGCACCGTCCATTGTGAAACTCAAAATCAATAGCCATGAACTCCCCCCACAGTGGAGGATAAGCTTCTCTGGCATAGAACCAGCTTTGAATACATCAACCCAAACATTCAGTACCTGGCCATCACCCTCCAGTAATCCAATCTCAGCATCTTCAGCCAATGTAGCAAACCCTGCTATCATGGCTATCACCACCTCTTTTGATCGTAGATGTAACGGTAGGCCCCTAATTCCCAGCTTCCTCGATCTAAAAGTTGCTCTCTAGGGTGGCCACTTAGGCAAGGATCCATCAAAGGGAGAAACCAACCTCCAAATCACCATCAATCCATCCAAAGCACTCGAGCGGAAACACAAGCATTCTACATCCTTCATCCCCAACCCAAAGGGCAAAAAATGCATAGGGGAAAGAGAAGTAATCTTCTAACCACCAGTCGATAAGGATAGCGAACTTACCAACTGATGAATCCTTTCCAGAGAAGGACTGCCCGTCATCACCTCTCCGACTAGAGCCCCTCGCAGCACAAGCTCTGCCATCCTGATGTCATCACTCATAGGGATTTCCACATCCACCATGTGTCCCCCATAAGTAGGTGGAGGCAAAGGCGGAAGTGGCTGCATTCCAAACTTCGTTGCCCTATTGTGCATGCTCGTCCTTCCCCTTGGTTGTCCTTGGCTAGCCGTGCAAGAGTCTCATTTGTGGCCATGTCCCCAACATACCTGGTAGACCAAAGGGAAGTGGCACACCACTGGCATATTCCCTCGACGTCGACATCAAAAACACACAATTTCCTTGCCCCATGGCCTACCATTGTTAACTCAACTTCTACCTGCTACCCTTCTTCTAGAGGCCACCGAACCTCTTCGCTCCTTCCTCCTCCAAGCCCTAGACCTCTAGGTTCTCCACCCTTCATCACCATGGACCCTCTCTTCTGTCACCCAAGGGTTGGCCTCCATCTTCATTCCATTCTTTAGAATTTCAAAATGTTTAGATATTGTTTTAGTCAAAATGTTCCCGTTCTCCCTAAGAGACAAAGTGTCTCATTGGATTAGGACTTTAGGGAGACCCATCTCCACTTGGGTAGAATTAAGGCATGCTTTTCTTAAGAAGTTTTTCCCCATATGAAAGACTAATGCCCTTAGGAGAGCCATTACTACTTTTACCCTACAAAGTGGAGAGAAATTTCATGAGGCATGGGAGAGATTGAATGAATTATTGAGGAAATGCTCACACCACGAGGTTCCAAGGTGGCAATTGACCTAGATTTTTACCATGGTTTGGACAACAACTTTAGGAATTTTGTGGATGCTTCATGTGGAGGCAACTTTTTGAATAGGATGAGGAGAGTGCGTTTGAGCTCTTTGAATCATTGAGTGAGAATTCACTTAACAATGCCTCGATGACCCAATTTAATCGGTCCAGTCAACCTCGTGGTGGGATTTATGAGGTGCAAACCAATTCTGGAATGGTTGACATGGACATTATAGCCAAGAAGTTGGTTCAGGTTGAGTTGGTGGATAAAAGGATTGATGAGCTGTTGAACCAAACCCAAACCCTGTTACAGAGCTTCTCCCTAGCGAAGGGAGATCACAATGTGGAGTTGGTTCAATCTATGAACCAAATACACCATGAAGAACCCTTAACCATGCTCCAAGGAGGGACCTTTGATCCCTGAAACTCTGATTACTCTTTCCCCTCTCCTTCGGCACCTTCTACCTTTGAAGATGCCTAGGTCATCCAAGGATTTTCTTAGCCAAACCCTTTTTCCAACACTTACAACCTTAGATGGCGCAACCACCCAAACTTTGCCTGGTCGAATAAAAAATTGAATCAATTCCAAAACCAATCTAGTAAAAACACTCCCTACTATCAGCAAGGTGAGCCAGCTATTGGATAACAAAAAACATGGGCCCCTTCCATCTCAGCCACAATTGAACTCGAGGAATGTAATGAATAGAGGCCACAATTTTCAAGGGTTCCAATCAAATCAGGGACATGCCCACATGATCCAACAAGCCCCAGAGACACCTCCTGGGTTTAATGCTTCTTCTTCTTCTCAACGATCTAACCATGGTTCCAATGCCTCAGCCAATGCGGTTATCTTGAGAAGCGGCACTCAAACCCAGGACCCCAAATGGCCAACCCCTCCCATGACTTCACTACATGAGATGCCTGATTCTGAGGATGAGTGGGAGCAACCTAAGGATTAGGAGCCTAAACCAATTCAAACCCAAATACCATACCCTGAAGCCTTGGAGAAAATAAAGAAAACGAGAAATGTAGTTGAGAATGAGGAGTTGTTGGAGATTTTTAAACAAGTACAGATTAATATACCTCTCCTTGATGCAATTAAACATATCCTGGATTACACTAAAATTTTGAAGGATGTCTGTACACCTAAGCTTAAGCTAAGAACCCAAGCACCTAGGAAGGTAGTGCTCTTGGAACAAGCTAGTTCAGTGATATTGAGCAGCCTACCTCCGAAAAGAACTGACCTTAGAGATCCTCTGATATCTTGTAATATTGGTGACAAGACATTTGATAGAGCACTCTTGGACTTAGGTGCTTCAATTAACTTAATCTCGACTATCCTTTATCACCAGTTTGGATTTGGGGAATTAAAGCCCACACCTGTGACTATCCAACTGGTCAATCGATCCGTGAAAACCTTGAAAGGGGTAGTCGAGGACATAATTGTTCAAGTTAAGGACTTCTACTTCCTAGTTGACGTTTTAGTCCTTGACATGGAAGTCCTCGAACAACTACAGAACACACCCATCTTGGCTACGACCAAGGGAAACATTGATTGTGACATGGGATGTATGGAAATCTCCTTCGAAGATAAGAAGATGCAATTGGATATCTTCAAGGCTACTAAGCCTTTTGATTGCGGTTGGGTCGAGGAGTACGATCCCATTGAAACCTTGGTTGAAGAATGCCTCATGGTTAGCTCCTTATAAGACCATCTGATTCAACTAGTTGATGACTACCCTGACCCATCCCAGTCCTTAGAGGTTGAATTTGTAGAGGTGATTACCATCGGCAACCTCCATTTGAGGAGATTGATGTTAATCAACTCACCCTTCCCTTACAGATCAAACATTGTCCCACCTGCACCTGAATTGACACCTTTGCCCAACAACCTTAAGTCAGTCTTCCTGGGACCCGATCATACTTTCCCTGTGATTATCAATGCACACCTAACTAGGGACCAAGAACTTAGGTTGACTACAACGCATTCTGAACATCGGACAGCTATTGGGTGAACAATTTCTAACTTAAGGGGAATTAACCCTACTTATTGTACTCACAAGATCTATTTGGAAGATGGGGCTCGACTTTCTCGCTGGATGCAAAGGCGATTGAACCCAAATATGCAAAGGTCATTAAAAAGGAAATAATCAAGTGGCTTGATGCGGAAATCATCTACCCAATTTCCAACAGCCCCTGGGTGTGCCCTACTCAAGTAGTACCAAAGAAGGTCGAGCTCAGTATGGTTATGAATGACCAAGGCAAATCCATCACCACCTGCACCACAATTGATGGCGGGTGTGCATTGATTATAGGAAGCTTAATGAGGAGACTAAAGAGGACCACTTCCGTTGCCATTCATTGACCAGATTCTCAAACAGCTGACAGGGTAGAAATATTTTTCCTTCCTGGATGGATATTCAGGATATAACCAGATTGCTTTTGCATCAAATGACAAAGAGAAGACCATATTCACTTGCCCGTATGGCATGTTTGCATTCCATCAAATGCCATTCAGGTTATGCAACGCACCTGCTACCTTTCAACGTTGCATGTCAGCCATCTTTTCGGAGATGATAGGTGAACATTTGGAGGTCTGTATGGATGATTTCTTTGTGTTTGAAGACTCATTCGACCATTGTCTTAGTGACCTTGAAAAAGTTCTGAAGCGATGTATCAAGGTCAACTTGGTTTTAAGCTAGGAAAAGAGACATTTTATGATTCAAGAAGGGATTGTCCTCTGTCACATCGTCTCGGAAAGGGGTATTGAAGTTGATTGAGCTAAGGTTGATTTAATTTCCAAACTTCCGCCTCCTAGCTCGGTCAAGCAAATCCAATCTTTCCTAGGACATTTTGGCTTCTACAGAAGGTTCATTAAGGATTTTCCAAACTTTCCAAGCCTTTGACTGACCTAGCTGATGAGAACCTCATCATGAGCCATAACTAGCTCATTTTGACCTAATACAAATGATAAAAGCTCCTACATAACTCAAGGAAAGGCTTAACTCAGAGAATTCTGAGTTTAAGAAGAAAATAAGTCATAAGGGGTAAAAATGTAATTTTACCAGTATAATCTGCATACAGGTCCAAACATAGGTCAAACAAACCAAATAAGAAGGAAAGTGGGATGATCTGATAAGGGCTACAGCAATTCCAAGGAGCTAAATGATAATCTGTAACCTTAAAACAAACCCACTTCAATTTGCGAGGTTCGAGGCAAAGTAAAAATAGAATAAACCCTTTAAAATTCATATAAAAATAATCTCTAGGGTTTATAACCTTCAATTTGGCCTTCGGAACCCTTTTTGACCTACATTGAGAACCATGCCCAATTAATAACTTAATTTGGGTTTTTGCGTAAATTGACCGGTCAAACAAGGTTTAATCTAAAAATAAAATTCACCATCAGATTCCTTAGGTCCTAATTAGTCATGTATAAAAACTTGAGCCTAAGAAGAAACCTTCTTGACCAACTTTACACTTTGGTCCTCATATATTTACTTGTTGGCCCTCAACTTTCGAACCCTCACATTTCTGCCCCTAACTCTACTTCGTTCTTTGCATTCAGGTCCCTCCTGCCAAAACCTGACCAGCACCATGCTTCGGCGACCTTGCGCAGAGCATGGCGCCGTGCAGGGTAAGGGGGAGGGTCTGGCAAGACAACCGGGGGTGCCCTACGTCGTCAGCCGTCGCAGGAACACCCCCTTGGTCGCTGCAACCCACCATACCGGCCGTGCGAACGCACGGAAGGTATGGGTCTCCATCTCCGGCATCCTCCGGCGAGGGAGACACGTCGTCTCCCTCCGCCCTCCTCTCTGATTCCGCCTCTATAAATACCCCCGTCGCTCCGCCGTTCTGAGCAGCTCGGTCCTGACGGAGAAAGACCCCCACTTCCTCTCTTCCCACTCCGACAGGAAGCCCTCCAGCTCCGGCGGCCTCTCCTCTTCCTCCTCGTCGCTCTGCCGCACTACCAGCTGCAGGGTTGCCCTCCCTCGCTCTTCCCAGGCCACGCCGCACCCAGCTGGCGCCTCTCCGGCCCCCTCCTTGCCGCCGCCCCTTCCCCTGGGCATCTTCTTCTCCGGCGATAGTCGATACGACTGCCGCCTTGCTCCACCCCCTTTCGTCTCCGTAGCTAGGTCAGAACTTCTCCCCATCTCCCCCTCTTTCTTTTCCTCACTGTCTTTTATTTGATTACACCCTCGACCGCTCCTGTCCACCGTCACCCCCTTCGTCTCCGGCCAAACTCCGGCAAGACGCCCCCGTCGCTCCATAGCCCCATACGCCTCGCCGACCCTCACAGAACCTCCACCTCCTGACCCTGATCAACCTCTACCTTTCCACTTCCCGCCACTCACCCTCTGCGGACCCCCCGAACAAACCCACTTCTCCGCCCGCAGTTTGACCTAGGGCGACCCTCACGCTCCGCCCCGCCGCCTGCCAGACCCCCCACCACCTTTGTCGTGCCACGGCGAAGGTTCTCCGCGTATCTGATTAGGCCGAGAGGCCGTTCCTCTGTGGACAGGTATCTCGACCGCCGTCGCCATTGCTGCGTGGAAGGAGCACCTTCAACCTGCAGCTCCAGGTGCGATTCGCCCAGGTTCGACTCCCAGGCTGCACGGGGCATCTCCGCGAAGCATCCCAGGCTTGCAGCTGGGGCAAAGGCCTCGCGTGCAACCGCGAACTCCTGCAGCGTCTTCAGCTGCGGGCGCCCAATTGGGGAACTTTTCAGAGGAGCGCGGCCGCATAAAGGCAAAAAGTGCCTTAGGTTCGTTGCCTCCTGAGTACGGGATGAGGTCCCTCTCACTTACCCGCTCGACCCGGCCTCATCCGCGACCACGCCCCGCGGACCTGGCCCGACCCGACTAAGCCCGACCTGTACTCCTCGCCCACCACGCACGCCGGTGGGCCTGGACCCGGGCACGACCCGTACCCGAATACCCGGCAGCTCTGGGAGAGCTTTCCTAAGAGCGGCTTCCGTGAGAGAGAAACACGGGGGAGAGGGTAGAATTAGGTTTTGCCCCTCTGATCAAGCTGTGCAAGTGTGCAGGCAGAGAAGAAGAAGAAAGACGCCCGCTGAACAGAGAAGGAGAAGACTGAAGGAAGAAGAGCAGCCAGGGCTGCCCGAAGCAGAGGACTGAGGAAGAAGAACTGAAGCAACACTGTTGCATCCGCGGGTTAAGTCGTCTGATTGGAAAATCAGACGACGTCCTGAAGACAGGTGAAGACAAAGAAGAAAGAAGAAAAGAAGAGAGACGGAGCAGCCAAGCAGAAGAAGAAGAGAAGCAAGAAGAAAATAAGAATAGGAAGAACAAAAACTAAAGAGAAGACAAAGAGAAAGAAAGAAGAAAAGAAGAAGAAGCCAAACTTTCATCTCTCTCTCTCTCGTTATTTTTATAATAGAACATGTATATCTTTAGAATACAACTTGCTCCCTGTGTTCGACCTCGGGAACTCTTTATTTTCCGAGTACAAAATTATATATTAGCAAATGATGGCAATAACTATCTGTACTACAACGACTTAAGAAAAGCTAGTTGCTGCCACCGTTTCGCCAGTTGGCGCCGTTGCCGGGGAGCAACGGCTATTCTAGTGGTAAACATTCCTGTTTCTTTTAGTTTCTGATAATCTCCTCTCTTTTGTGCAGCTACAGGAAATCAAGAAGACAAGCAACCGCACGACAACCACTCTGAGGACAGGTAATTTTTCTTCGTCTCGCTATTAACCCCTAAACTCTAAAGAGGAAGAAAAGAAAAGAACAAGCAATATAGGGCTAACCTGTCTTCTATACTTAGTAAACCAGCAAAAGTTGCATGTTTTCAACCCATTATTACTGCACACTATTAAGGGTATTTAAGGGCTAACACATTCTTGCTTGAGCCCTAATTACCCAACAAAGAGCTAACTGGACCAAGTAGAGCCAAACTAGGATCCAACACTAGGGATTTAGAGACACACTCCTTAAGCAAGAATTGAGAAAACCAAATGAAGTGTGCCCAATCCCTTGTCTGAAAATACCTATTCAAAGAAAACCTAAAACAATTGGCTCTTTAAACACTTGAACCCTAAAAGACAAGACCCAAAAACTCTCAAAGGAAACAAGAGGTAAAGTTGCCCCCTTGGGTCAACCAACCTTAAATTAGGTCACTCTTTGCACTCAAAGAACTAAAGTTCAAGTGTAACTTTAAGCACCCTAATCTTAACCTAAAATTGGTAGACTTAAGAGGTCAAGATCCCCATTCTGGTCTACCTGGAACCGCAGTGACAAGAGAGGTCGGGTGGGGGAAACCCTGTAACTCGTGGGGACGCTCTACCGTGTAGGGGTCTTTGCGGGACTCTCCCTCTCTGGCTGCCCAGGTAATTCTCAGGTGGACGATCTTTCTGATCAAGGGGTCCATCTGCCCCGCACCTCTATAGTCACCCAACACATTTTTGGGTGTCTTGATTGGGTCTACCACCTTCTAAACTCATCTCTTCCAACAATGCATGTACGGTAGGAGGTCCTTAAGACCACCCTTAAGACCTCCTTTAGAAATTCACTCTCGTCAAGGCCAAGCCTCGACGCCCGTGTTTGTGCAACAACCCCCTCACATTATTCTCTCTTCTGATTCAGAACCAAGTTCTTCTTCCCCCATCATGGCTCAGCCAGTTGAGGAAGAAAACAATCTGGAGCACCAGCTCTAGCGACTCAATGACCTCTTCCAAAACTTCGTGCACCCACCACAGCGTCCTATGATGCGGGACCACTACAATCCTGCTGCGGTGGCTATTGAGCCTCGAGTCAGAATCCCGACTGGAGGACCTGATTCCGAATTGAAGCCCAACATGATTCATGCTATACCTAAATTCCATGGGCTTAATTCCGAAGATCCCTTCCAGCACATCAAACAGCTAAAGCATCTGGCCCAAACTTTTGGGTCAGATGCGCAAAATCGGGATATTCTTCTCATGCAGATGTTCTCCTTTTCTCTTATGGACAAGGCCGCCCATTGGTATCAAACTCAGACCCGGCCGATCAACACTTGGGAAGAACTTCAATCCGAGTTTTTGAAGAAGTTTTTTCCCGTTGGTCGGACCAACGCCTTGCGCCATCAGATTACGCACTTCACTCAACAATCAGGTGAACCTCTCCATGAGGCATGGGATCGTTTCCAGGATCTCATGAGAAAGTGCCCCCATCATGGAGTTCCTAAATGGGAACAAGTCCAGTCTTTTTACCAGGGACTCCGTGAGGACATCTGTCTTTTCGTCAATGCAACCTGCGGAGGAAATATCATGGGTCAACATGAAGACACCGTGTGGAGATTCTCGAAAACATGTGCGAGAACTCCATCAACAATGACTCCATGGGATTATTCGACAGGACGAATACCCGCGCATCGACGAATCTTAGGGGAGCACATGAGACGCAGAGCCTGTCTGCATCAGTCGACCTGGAATTAATGGCTAGTCGATTGGACAAGGTCTCAATTATCGAAAAGAAGGTGGACGAGCTGACTTAGCATTTGCAGCGAGCCACCTCTGCGCATAACCCTTTCGCACAGCCTCCTTCCACGAGGGAAACTGTGCAAAACATTCTCCATCGACCTTCTCCTAGGATGGACCCATCATCCGAATCTTTGCCCGGTGGTCCTTCCGATTCCTTCTACATCTACCAGGGGAATTCCATTCCCTCTTTCTCTGACTCTCTGGAGGTTCCTCAGACCTGCGAGGACCTCCACGCTATCTAGAATGACCCATTCTCCAACACCTATAACCCTGGATGGCGAAACCATCCTAACTTTCAGTGGGCGGGAAATTCCCAAACCCAAAGATCATCCTTCCAACCCCTCCCACAACCTCCTCGTCCTTACCAGCCGCCTCAGCCTCGGCCCAACCCTACTTACCCATCTGGGCCGAATCAGGATCAAATGTCCCTTATCCTTCAGACCCTGGCTGACATTCAAAGAACGAATGCGGCTATCCAAAAACAACACAAGGACGAACTTACAGAGGTCCGTAACCAATTGACCCAGTTGGCAAACTCTTGCCAGCCAGGTACTCTTCCCTCCCAACCTCTGCCTAATCCTAATAACGTGCCAACCCAGCGGCGCGTTATGAACCCAAACCCGGGCCATGCCCATATGATTTATCAGGCCCCCTCTGTTCCTTCACCTAACGAGATAGAGGCCTCCACTTCTTTTGCAGGTTACCAGCAGCAAGCTATCTTACCCAATCCCAACCAAAACCAGGCAGGACTTAATTCCGTAACGACCCGTAGTGGTAAGGAAACCCAAGACCCACCTCATCCGAACCACTCCAAGCCAGGTATTGATCCCAAGCCTAGGACAGTAATCCAGGACGTCCCCACCCCTGTCCCGGATCCACAACCTGGACCTATCCTAGAAGAACCACCTAAGGTCCCGTTTCCCGAGGCCTTGACCAAGGGAAAGAAGACTACCAAACCCGTGGCCCCTGAGGAGGACCTGGTCAAGCTCTTTGAATAGGTCCACATAAACATCCCCTTGAAGGATGCAATCCGCCACGTACCAGCTTACGCACGATTTCTAAAGAATATATGTACACCCCAGTGTAAGCCGCGAACCAAGGGAGGGAGCCCAATTATTCTGTCAGAGCAAGCCAGCTCTGTAATCCTCAGTAGACTCCCACCCAAGGCAAAAGATCCTGGTATTCCCCTGATTTCCTGCAAGATAGGTGGTACCCAATTTGATAGAGCATTGCTAGACTTGGGTGCATCCATAAACCTGATACCCACATCCTTACTTGACCATCTAGAAGAATCTGAGCTAAAACCAACTGAGGTGACATTACAATTAGCAGATCGATCTATAAAGTCACCAAGAGGGATTCTCGAGGATGTTATCGTAAGAGTGCGGGATTTCTATTTCCCAGTGGACTTTATAGTCTTAGATATGGACGCACCTGAGAACCCTAGGGATACACCAATCATTCTAGGGAGACCTTTCTTGGCTACTGCTAGAGCCAACATCAGCTGTGAGGAGGGCCAAATAGAGCTTAAGTTTGGAGATCAAACCCTAAAAATTGATATATTTAAGGCCCAACAAGGAATTAATTGCGGTGTCATCGAACAAATTTGTGACGTCAGGACTTTGGTTGATGAATAACACTTCCAGAATGACTCGATTATGCCTCATCAACCACAGAAGGATCTTGACCCGCAAACAGAGGAGTCGAATCCAGACATACACAACCCAGTAACTCCCACCCTTGAACCTCACATCTACATTGAACCACCCGCTGCTGCTAAAAACCCTGTCCTCGAGTTAAAGCCTCTTCCTGCTCACTTGAAATACATCTTTTTGGGTTCTGATCAGACCCTTCCTGTGATTATCAATTCCAACCTCAATCCCGAACAGGAATCCCGTCTGATTACTGTTCTCCAGCAACATCGCAGAGCCATCGGGTGGACTCTCGATGATTTGACTGGAATAAGTCCCTCCTATTGTACTCATCATATTTATTTAGAAAAGGGCACACGACCTTCTCGTGAAATGCAGAGACGCTTAAACCCCAATCTGCAGGAGGTCGTGAAAAAGGAGATAATCAAGTGGTTAGATGCCGGAATTATCTACTCGATCTTCGATAGTCGTTGGGTGAGCCCAATTCAGGTCATGCCCAAGAAGGCATAACTCACCACTATAACGACTGAGACCGGAGAAATCATTCCTACCCGACTAGCCAACTCGTGGAGAGTTTGTATAGATTACCGCCGACTCAATTCCTCCATGAAGAAGGATCATTTCCCACTACCCTTCATTGATCAAATTCTCGAAAAACTTGCGGGAAATTGGTTCTTCTGCTTTCTTGACGGGTACTCCGGTTATAACCAGGTGGCAATCCATCCTGAGGACCAAGAAAAGACCACGTTCACCTGCCCCTTCGGAACATACGCTTTCCGAAGGAAGCCTTTCGGTCTTTGCAATGCACCCGCTACTTTTCAGCGATGCATGCTTGCCATATTCTCAGATATGGTAGGTGATTATCTGGAAGTCTTCATGGATGACTTTTCAGTTTTCGGAGCATCATTCAACGATTGCCTCCAACGCTTGGTCCAGATACTCAGGCGGTGCATCGATGTGAATTTGGTTCTTTCCTGGGAAAAGAGCCATTTCATGGTGCCTGAGGAAATTGTCCTGGGACACTCAATTTCGGAAAAAGGCATCTAGGTGGATCGAGCTAAGGTTGATCTGATTTCTCACCTTCCTATGCCTAGCTCGATCAAGGACATCGATCTTTTTTGGGGCATGTCGATTTTTATCGACGATTTATCCCTGATTTTTCAAAAATCGCGCGCCCCTTGACCACTCTTCTCTTCAAGGATGTACCTTTCGAAATTTCCAAGGAATGCACTCAAGCATTTGAAATCCTGCGTGACCGAGTCACCCAAGCCCCAATCCTACAGTCCCCTGATTGGTCTCAACCCTTTGAGATCATGTGCGATGCATCCGACTTCGCTGTAGGAGCGGTTTTGGGGTAGAAAATTGACGGGAAACCTGTGGTCATTTACTACGCCAGCAAAACACTCGATGAGGCTCAGCGTAACTATACGGTTATTGAGAAAGAGCTGCTAGCTGTAGTACCTTCTAGGTTCCCCTGTCATCATATACTCGGATCACACAGCTGTGAGGCATCTCCTTGCAAAGAAGGACGCGAAACCTCGATTAATCCGATGGATCTTGCTGTTGCAAGAATTTGACCTTGAGATTTGCGACAAAGCGAGAAAGCAAAATGTGGTAGTTGATCACTTGTCCTGTCTTCCTTCTGACCCTTCCGGACCCATCACTGAACATTTTCCTAATGAGCACCTGCTGACTATCAGTACTAGCCTTCCATGGTTTGCTAATGTAGTAAATTACTTGGCATCTCATCAGATCCCGTCTGATTGGCCGAAGGCCAAGAAGGACAAATTATGCTCCGATGCCAAGTATTACATTTGGGAAGACCCGTACCTCTTCCGCATAGGTGCTGATCAGATCATTCGGAGATGTGTCCCGGAAGAGGAAATCAGCAATGTCCTCTCTTTCTGCCATGACCAGGCATGCGGTGGCCATTTCGCCGGGAATAAAACTGCATCAAAAGTCCTCCAGTGCGGCTTTTACTGGCCCACACTGTTCAAAGACGCGTACAGTCACTGCAAGGCATGCAGTCGTTGCCAGACTCTGGGCAACATGAGCCATCGCGACATGATGCCTATGCAACCGATTCTAGTATGCGAAATCTTTGATGTTTGGGGGATTGATTTTATGGGCCCCTTTCCTGTTTCGGATGATTTCGAATACATTCTGTTGGCTGTGGACTACGTGTCCAAATGGATCGAAGCCATACCGACCCGAACCTGTGATTACAAAGTCGTTCTCAAATTCATTCATCAAAACATTTTCTCAAGATTCGGAATTCCTCGTGCAATAATCTCTGATGGGGGGACCCATTTCACAAATGCTCAGTTTAGGTCACTAATGACCAAATACGGGGTGTCTCACCGAATCTCTACTCCTTATCACCCCCAAACTAATGGTCTAGCTGAGCTGTCTAATCAGGAGATCAAGAAAATCCTGCAAGTCACTGTTCGGCCTGACAGGAAGGACTGGTCGTCCCGACTTCCGGAAGCATTGTGGGCCTATAGGACCGCCCACAAAACCCAATTAGGCATGTCTCCCTTTAGACTGGTGTACTGAAAGGCGTGTCACCTTCCCGTCAAACTAGAGCATAAAGCCTATTGGGCAGTACGGAACTGTAATCTAGATCTTTCCAAGGCTGGAACCCACAGAAAACTCCAAATCAGCGAGATCGATGAATTACGCTTAGACGTGTATGAAAACTCACGAATCTACAAGGAGCGGGTTAAAGCCTTCCATGACAAGCATATCTCAAGAAAGATCTTTCATCCTGGTCAAAAGGTCCTACTCTTTGATGCCTGACTAAAACTCTTCCCAGGAAAATTGAGATCCAAGTGGGTCGGACCATATTTGGTCCGACAGGTTTTTGGAAATGGAGCAATCGAAATCAGTCCACTCAGCCACGATTCCGAACCTTTCATCGTGAACGGTCAGAGACTCAAGCCGTTCATTGATGTGACTTCTACTGATTTGGCTGAAGCATCTTATATCCTCCATTCCCCTTGAGCTTATTGCGCCCAGCCGATGGCGTAAAACTCAGCGCTTAACGGGAGGCAACCCGTCATTTTCCTAAAAATCAGAAACCTTTTTCTGACACCTTTTTGCACTTAAGGTTCACCCTTGTAGACAGCCGACCCCACCTCAGATGCTTGCATCTGGGATTAGAAATCGTCCGCAAAATTCAACCCGACCCATTCACTCATCCAAATTTCTGTCTTAAGGAATGAACTAAGTTAAATAAAAACCCCCTAGGTTACAATGAGGACATTGCAAATCTTAAGCATGGGGGGTATGAAAGTGCAAAACTTGTAAGAAAAGGTTTCAAACAAAAAAATTCACATATGCCAAAAACACCATAAAAATTAAAAATTTTCGAAAAAGAATAAGAGGAAAAGAGGAGAAGGAAATTTTGTGAAGGAGAAGGAGAAAAGAAACAAAATGAAAAAGGAGCACAAAATTATGAGAAAAGGTGATAGTCATTAGTAAGGAACTAAGGAATTAACCTAAGTTCTAGACCTCATTCAAGAAAATAACTGAAAAGTGCATAATGAGATTAGTAAGAACGCAAACCTTAGGCATTCTTGAATAGACTCTTAGTACCCATTAAGATCTGGACACTCCTCAAGAGGTTGAGGAAAATGAAAAGCTGAAGCATTAGGTCTAAGGCTTAGGGAGTATTTGGCCTCATTAAGTAATTTTTGATTTACGGGACTCAGTAACCTAGGCACCCTAACCTCACACATAGCCTGGTTCAGTAAGAGTAAAAATCAAAATCACGCAGAAGCGTCGCAAAATTCTGAAAAGAACACCTAGAGTAGGAGCAGCCGATCAACACAAGTTGATTTGGACGAGTTCCCAGCGCGGAGAGGCGGGAAATCCCCTCAAAGATGCGTAACAAAATATCATCTCCTCGGTGCTTGTCTCTTAGGATATTCACATATCCTACTGGGGGCATGTAAGCACCCTGCTGGTTCAGATTCCATGGATGGCATTATCTCGAAGTGTCAATTGCCAGGGTCTGGATTCGGCCACGGAACATCATGGACGGGATTATCTCGAAATCTCAATAGCCAGGGTTCCGGGGGTTGCCATGGGCGGTGCTATCTAGAAGCATCGACTGCCAGGAACCCTTGAGGATTGATGATGGGAGCAAGGAATCTGATACAGACCGTGTTGAAAAGCCAATCCTAAGCTAGAATTAAAAAGAAAAAGAGAGAAAACTCTCCAAACAGAAAAATTTTCTATCTCTCTCTCTTACAAAACGCACTGCGAACTGAGCCAGGGCTAAAATCATTTCAAGCACGGGTGCTTTAACCACAAAGTCAAATAAACCTTAGGTTAGTTCTTGTGGGCCTTAAAAACCTTTGCTAAGGACTGAGGCTAAGGCTAGACAGATTTGGATCTTGATTGGTACTAGAGTACCTTTTAGGCCTATGGTCAGCATTCTAACCTAATCTAAGCTCAAATGAAAAAGCACTTATCTGAAGCTATTAAGAACTTCATAGTCTAGAACAAGGGTTGAAACCTTACTGCTAAGGGACTAGCAAAAGCTAGGCATGGGGGTATGATGAGAACCTCATCATGAGCCATAACTAGCTCATTTTGACCTAATACAAAGGATAAAAGCTCCTACATAACACAAGGAAAGGCTTAACTCAGAGAATTCTGAGTTTAAGAAGAAAATAAGTCATAAGGGGTAAAAATGCAATTTTACCAGTATAATCTGCATACAGGTCCAAACATAGGTCAAACAAACCAAATAAGAAGGAAAGTGGGATGATCTGATAAGGGCTACAACAATTCCAAGGAACTAAATGATAATCTGTAACCTTAAAACAAACCCACTTCAATTCGCGAGGTTCGAGGCAAAGTAAAAATAGAATAAACCCTCTAAAATTCATAGAAAAATAATCTCTAGGGTTTAGAACCTTCAATTTGGCCTTCGGAACCCTTTTCGACCTACATTGAGAACCATGCCCAATTAATAACTTAATTTGGGTTTTTACGTAAATTGATCGATCAAACAAGGTTTAGTATAAAAATAAAATTCACCATCAGATTCCTTAGGTCCTAATTAGTCATGTATAAAAACTTGAGCCTAAGAAGAAACCTTCTTGACCAACTTTACACTTTGGTCCTCATATATTTACTTGTTTGCCCTCAACTTTCGAACCCTCACATTTCTGCCCCTAACTCTCCTTCGTTCTTTGCATTCAGGTCCCTCCTGCCAAAACCTGACCAGCACCATGCTCCAGAGACCTTGCGCGGAGCATGGCGCGGTGCAGGGTAAGGGGGAGGGTCTGGCAAGACAACCGGGGGTGCCCTACGTCGTCAGCCGTCGCAGGAACACCCCCTTGGTCGCTGCAACCCACCATGCCGGCTGTGCGAACGCACGGACGGTATGGGTCTCCATCTCCGGCGTCCTCCGGCGAGGGAGACACATCGTCTCCCTCCGCCCTCCTCTCTGATTCCGCCTCTATAAATAACCTCGTCGCTCCGCCGTTCTGAGCAGCTCGGTCCTGACAGAGAAAGACCCCCACTTCCTCTCTTCCCACTCCGACAGGAAGCCCTCCAGCTCCGGCGGCCTCTCCTATTCCTCCTCGTCGCTCTGCCGCACTACCAGCTGTAGGGTTGCCCTCCCTCGATCTTCCCGCGCCACGCCACACCCAGCTGGCGCTTCTCCGGCCCTCTCCTCGCCGCCGCCCCTTCCCCTGGGCATCTTCTTCTCCGGCGACAGTCGATACTACTGCCACCTTGCTCCAGCCCCTTTCGTCTCCGTAGCTAGGTCAGAACTTCTCCCCATCTCCCCCTCTTTCTTTTCCTCACTGTCTTTTATTTGATTACACCCTCGACCGCTCCTGTCCACCGTCACCCCCTTCGTCTCCGGCCAAACTCCAGCGAGACGCCCCCATCGCTCCACAGCCCCATACGCCTCGCCGACCCTCACAGAACCTCCGCCTCCTCACCCTGATCAACCTCCACCCTTCCACTTCCCGCCACTCGCCCTCTGCAGACCCCCCGAACAAACCCACTTCTCCGCCCGCAGTTTGACCTAGGGCGACCCTCACACTCCGCCCCGCCGCCTGCCAGACCCCCCACCACCTTCGCCGTGCCACGGCGAAGGTTCTCCACGTATCTGATTAGGCCGAGAGGCCGTTCCTCTGTGGACAGGTATCTCGACCGCCGTCGCCATTGCTGCGTGGAAGGAGCACCTTCAACCTGCAGCTCCAGGTGCGATTCGCCCAGGTTCGACTCCCAGGCTGCGCGGGGCATCTCCGCGAAGCGTCCCAGGCTTGCAGCTGGGGCAAAGGCCTCGCGTGCAACCGCGAACTCCTGCATTGTCTTCAGCTGCGGGCGCCCAATTGGGGTGGGACATTTAGTCCCACCTCGGAACTTTTCAGAGGAGCATGCCCACATAAAGGCAAAAAGTGCCTTAGGTTCGTTGCCTCCTGAGCACGGGGTGAGGTCCCTCTCACTTACCCGCTCGACCCGGCCTCGTCCGCGACCACGCCCCGCGGACCTGTCCCGACCCGACTAAGCCCGACCTGCACTCCTCGCCCACGACGCATGCCGGTGGGCCTGGACCCGGGCACGACCCGTACCCGAATACCCGGCAGCTCTGGGAGAGCTTTCCTAAGAGCGGCTTCCGTGAGAGAGAAACGCGGGGGAGAGGGTAGAATTAGGTTTTGCCCCTATGATCAAGCTGTGCAAGTGTGCAGGCAGAGAAGAAGAAGAAAGACGCTCGCTGAACAGAGAAGGAAAAGAAGACTGAAGGAAGAAGAGCAGCCAGGGCTGCCTGAAGCAGAGGACTGAGGAAGAAGAACTGAAGCAACACTGTAGCATACGCGGGTTAAGTCGTCTGATTGGAAAATCAGACGACGTCCTGAAGACAGGTGAAGACAAAGAAGAAAGAAGAAAAGAAGAGAGACGGAGCAGCCAAGCAGAAGAAGAAGAGAAGCAAGAAGAAAAGAAGAACAGGAAGAACAAAAGCTAAAGAGAAGACAAAGAGAAAGAAAGAAGAAAAGAAGAAGAAGCCAAACTTTCATCTCTCTCTCTCTCTCGTTATTTTTGTAATAGAACATGTATATCTTTAGAATACAACTTGTTCCCTGAGTTCGACCTCGGGAACTCTTTATTTTCCGAGTACAAAATTATATATTAGCAAATGATGGCAATAACTATCTGTACTACAACGACTTAAGAAAAGCTAGTTGCTGCCACCGTTTCGCCACTAGCCGACGATGTACTTTTTGACATGATACCTGATTGCATCAATGCTTACAACACTCGTAGGGATATAGTCTCAACTACACCTATTTTACAACCCCTAACTGGTCCCAAGACTTTGAGATAATGTGTGATGCATCAGATTTTGCTGTTGGAGCATTCCTAGCACAAAGAAGAGAGAAAAAACCCATGGTGATCTACTATGCGAGTAAAACTTTGGATAAGGTTCAATGAAATTATACTATCACAAAAAAACAACTACTCACTGTAGTTTTTGGAATAGAAAAGTTCAGATCATACCTTCTAGGATCCCACATGATTATTTACACTAAACACTTGGCTATCCAGCATTTGTTAGCCAAAAAGGATGCTAAACCCAGGCTAATCAGATGGATCCTACTCTTGCAAGAATTTGACCTGGGAATATGCGACAAAGCTGGGTCCAAGAACATTGTATCCAACCACTTATTCAGACTTCACCCGAAACACATTGGACCCTCATTACCCTTAACTGACAGATTCCCTAATGAACAACTTCTTTCCATGCATGGAAGAAGTTTACCCCTGGTATACGGACTTAGTCAACTATTTAGTGGTAGGGCAGACTCCGCACGACTGGTCTAGACAGCAACAGGATAAGTTCTTGGCTGAGGCCAAGCATTATTTTTAGGATGATCCAATGCTGTTTAGACTTTGTCCTGACCAAATCATTAGGAGGTGTATTCCTAAAGAGGAAGTCCAAAATGAGCTATCCCTCTGTCATGACCAGGCCTGTGGTGGCCAGTTCTTTGGAAAGCAGATGGCTGCAAAAGTTTTGAAGTCCGATTTTTACTAGCCATCACTTTTCAAGGATGCACATTACTTTGCAAAGACTTGCACTAGATGCCAGACCTTAGGGACTATGACCAGGAAAGATATGATGCCTCTACAGTGCATCTTGATCATCAAAATTTTTGATGTCTGGGGCATCGATTTTGTGTCCCTTCCCACCATCAAATGGTTTCAAGTATATACTAGTCTCAGTGGACTATGTCTCGAAATGGATCGAAGTTGTATGATGAGTCCATTTTAATGGACTAATATTATGCCTAAGTAACTTTAATTGTATCTTTTAGGTTTGCTAATAATTACATTAAGTTATAGAATGTTTGCATGAATCATGATTTAGGTTTACATCTATTCTATAACTTAATATGTAATAATTTACATTTTTATGATTGCAAGAATAATATTTGGAAAGAGGAAGGGGGGATAAATTTCCCCAACATTTATCTGATCTTTGGCCAGCCGCAACTCCTCTTGCACGATTATCTGATATCCTGCCACCCTCCCTTAACAAACGAGGCTAGAAATAGCTAAGGGATTTGAAAAAATCCCTTAACTCACTCACACGCAAAGGAGAGGAGTTAAAAGAAGAGGTGGAGAAAGGGGAGGGAAGATCATCCAGAGAGAGTGGGTAACTCCAACGTGCACTGTGGATCTGCATCTTCCCCATGCACCCAAAGCTACAGGCTCCCCATCGTGTGAATACAGCCGCATCCTAGCAAGCCTCTCCACAGCCTGTAGGCACCCGCTTCAGCGCCTAGCGCTCTCTGTAGACCGCCTTGCCAGTAGCGCACCCCTCTGCAGGCATCCGCCTGCCTTCACCTGCCAGGCCGCGTCATCTGCAGCTCGGCCCCCCTCTCACTCGCATGCCTGCAGGCATCCAGCGCTTGCTCCTGCACCACACCGCCCTCACCCCTTCAGGCACCCGCAAGCACTGCTCCGCACTGCCACCCACGCCCGCAGGTGCACGCCTCAACCTCCAACACCCGCCTTTGCGTCCACCCTCCAGTGCCTCCTTGCAGTGCGCCCCCCCACCTCTGCAGACCCGCCTCGCTCCATCTCACGCACCCTGCCAGGTCTCACCCGCAGGCGCATCCTCCTTCTAGTGCCTAGCGCTCCCAGCAGGCACCGCGTGCCTCAACCTCCAGCGCTCCTTTAGGCGTGCCACTCTCCAGTGCCTTCACCACTTCCATGCCACTGTAGGCACTTCACAGCTGCAATGCCGCCCGCAGGCACGCGCCATCTGCAGTGCGCCCCTCTCAAGCAGCGCCTTCACAGCAGACAACCTCTCTGGTGTTCATCTTCTCCTCCGGCCAACCACCTCCGGCCATCTCTGTCGACGCCGCAGCCTCCATCGGATAGGCCTCATCCTCGCCATCCTTCCTAGCGCATCCACAACCTTGCCGGTGATCTCTCTCTCTCGCGAGGAGAGAGAGCAAATGCTCTGTTTTCTCTGATATTAAAAATTACATTCACTGTCATTTCCACCAGAATTTGATTTTTATTTATTATTATTTTATTGTGGTAAAATTGCACATGCACACTCATATTTTATGATAATTGTACGTTATTGATATTCAACTATTTCAAGATTGGTTTTTGGCTTAACCTGTGCACTAATTTTCTCTAGTATATGTCAAGTGAAAGCTACATAAAATCATCATATATTTATTGAAGACTTCAATGAGGGAAAATTGCACATATACCCTTATCTTTTTAAGCTATTGTGAATCTACTTTCCATCGCATTTTATGCCAGATTTGAATAGAGATTTCACACTTTTCCGAAAGAATATAAAATAATCGAGAGTTTATTGCATAATTGCCTCCCTGTGGACACGACGCATTCTTTTATGAGTGGTTTTTTTGTTTTTATTATTCGATTTTTCCACCACTTAAATAATATAATGCAAAGCGGAAAATCAATTGTTTCAAATTGGCGCCATTGCCGAGGAGGCAACAGACGCAATAGATTTACTTCATTGTTTTTAAATATTTTGAGTTGTGAAATTATCTGATCAATTTTTTTTACTGTGTGAGGAATCTGACGAGGCGACGAGGTGCAACAGTCCAGCGATAGCAACAACGAGTTAAGCCACACGAAGAAAAGACGAAGGAGACCAAGATCCTACTTTCGCAAAGGATTCTCCATCGTCACAAATTTATTTCTATCTTTTCTCCCTTGTAGTAATTGGGGCTGAATTTTTGGGGGTTGTCCCCGCATTCTTTAGCTACTAGGGCTTACAATATTTTTGGTGCGTGCATGATTCTATTTTCTGCTTGCCTACTTTTAAAACCAACAAAGAAAATATTGAGCTGCCTATTTAGAAGTTGCATGCCCTTAGGTGCGTGCATTTAGGGGTGATTGAGCAGCACATTAGATCTTATTATTGCATTGCAAGCATATTAGCATGAAGATTGCAGGAGACAAGTACATCTTTCTAACTTTTGCATCCAGCTCCTGTTCACGCATTTGCATTCAAATTTAAATTCAAGACCACCAAGTTGTTTGAATTTACTAATTCAGTGGTCACATAACTAAAAGTGGAACTAATAATCAGATTCAACCCTAAAAGCAATTCACATTTGATTTGATTCTAAGGGAGTTGTCTGCGATTTCAAAAGAAATTAGAAAGATTTACGGTGTGTTGCACACTTCTGACATTGAGCATGCACATTAGGCACCGCACTAAGGCTCGATCCCTTAAGGCTATAAGCACCGATCTCTTTCGGTGCAGACCCTCCTATTGTGCTTTGTGGTGGTGGTGATACTATCTTTTGACCAAGTGTTTTGATACTCCATGGAGGGGGACACCCCTTAAAGGAACAAAAGGGTAGTTAAGGGGCACCGTATACACATCGCCTCAAAGGAAGGGTTCGCCCTACTTGCATCCCTTTGTTCGTCCTTGGAGTAACTTCTCACTTGATCACCTGGGAGTATCATCCAAGCAAAGTATAGGTCCTAGGGCACTCGAAGGTTGAATTAAGGCACGTAATTGCAGTGAAAAACTTGTTTGACCATTTATATTAACTAATTCGACCTCCGCAATAAAGAAGGTTAAGATTTCAAGTCTACACCACTCTTATACCACTTATGTGGGAACAGAGGGATAAGTCTTGATCTTTTGACTTATCTTTGGAGTGGAGGTTTAACTTACTCAATAAAAACCTGAACTGAATTTTGTATGCTTGGTAGATGCTCTCTTGAGAGTAATCTAGTGTTTGATCCTGAGCCTAAGAAAATTCTTAGGAGAGCCCACCTAGGAGAGGAAAAAGAAGGAATGGCTAAGCAAGGTGCAAATCAACAAAGAACCTTAAGGGACTATTTTATTCCAACTAACCAACCTGCACAAGCACTAAGACGACCAGCAGGGGATAATCCGTATGAGATCAAGAGCAGTACTAGGGGATATCTCTATTTCCCTCTTTTTATGGTACTACTAGGGAGGACCCCTACCGGCATTTGGAGGAATTCACCGAGGTCTGTTCCACGGTGAAGCTCCAGGGCTTTACTGATGAAGCCCTGATGAGGACTCTATTTCCTTTCTCCCTAAATGATAAGGCCAAGCACTGGTATCATACCCTTGATGCAAGGGTAAATGATTGGGCCACCCTTAAGGGAGAATTTTTAAAAAAGTATTTTCCTATGAGTAAAACCAACCATTATAGAAGAGAGATTATGAGTTTTACTCAATAGGAAGGGGAGCAATTTCATGAGACTTGGGAGTGCTTTAATGACCTTCTTAGGTTATGCCCCCACCATCAAGTGCCAAGATGGTAGTTGGTCGAAAGGTTCATAACGGATTATCTGAAAGGCATAGGCAAACCATTGATGCAGCCTGTGCAGGAACCTTCATGACCAAAACTGAGGATGAAGCCTGGGCATTATTTGAGACATTAAGCGACAATTCCATACATCTGTCCTCTGCTTATCAAGAAAGAAAACCATCAATCTTGCAGAGGAAGATAGAGGCCCATCAAGCTAGGGCTTCTCATGATTTGGCTTATCAGATTCAACTATTGAATAAAAACTTTGATAGGATTTTAGCAAACCCCGACATGAACCCGCAAGCAGCCTCTATTTTTCAGGCTTCAAGAGAATGCTCCATTTGCCAAAGCACAACGCACGCCACTGTGGAGTGCCATCAGGCAAACCAATTCCCTGAGTTGATTCAGGCCGACTTGAACGCGGCCCAAGGTTTCCGCCCCCTCGCAATAACCCTTACTCCAACACTTATAATCCAAGGTGGTGGAACCATCCAAACTTCTCTTGCAAGAAAGCTGATGATTCTAACTTAGGGAATACAAGACCCTTACCTCCCCAGCCCACATACCAACCTTCTTATGAAAACCCTCCTCCGAATAAGCCCTCTGAGATGGATGAACTGAAGGCCATGATGAAAGTAATGCAAGAGCATTAGAATATGGTTATCCAATCTCAGAATAAGATGATTACTGGTATGCAATCCCAAATTGGTCATCTTACAGAGGCAGTTAGGCAACGTGATCCGGGGAAGCTGCCTAGCTCCTCTGAGGAGAACCCTAAGGGCAAGGGGGTTGTATTCAGGAAGCACGCCCAAGCAGTGACCATGTTGAGGAGTGGAAAAAAGATTGACAAGCCTGATAACACTCCTACGGTTACATCTCAGAATTCCCCTTCCACACCTGACCTGACTTCCATCTCACCCGAGGAAGAGCCACACCACTCTCCCTCACACAAAGTCACCCACAATGAGGATGTCGTCCTTCCACCACCCCTTTCTCACCATGATGACCCCTTTACCCAGAAGCCGAGGGTGCCCTATCCAGAGCGCCTATCTACTCCTGGGGAATCTTCTGTTGGCTCGTCTGGAGCCAAGGATAGGACGGAAGAGATTATGGATACTTTTAGGCAAGTCTAGATTAACTTGCCTCTATTGGAAGTGATTAAATAGCTTCCGTCCTATGCCAAGTTTCTGAAGGACCTATGCACCCACAAGCGCCAATCTAGGAAACAGGTCCAAACCAAGGTCATCCTGCCTGACCATGTTAGCTCTGTACTCCAGCATGGAACACCCCCCAAAATGAAAGACCCGGGGGCCCCGTATATTTCAGTGGTCATAGGTAACCAACACATTGACGAGGCTCTGCTCGATCTGGGTGCAGGGGTAAACACTCTACCGAGCTCTGTCTACGACCTTTTGGGAGGAGGAAAGCTGAAGCCTAGTCCAGTAATCCTCCTGGTTGCAGACATATCACTTAAGACACCGTGGGAATTGTTGGAAGATGTCCTTCTGAGAGTGGAGGATTTCTTCTTCCCCGTTGACTTTCTTGTACTTGATACTGACCCATCTGATAAGCCCACAAAGTCGTCCATTATTCTGGGATGCCCCTTCTTGGCCACATCCAATGCCTCTATAAATTGTAGATCTGGGGCACTTAAAATGGGCTTTGGGAAGAAGAAGATCTGGTTGAATGTTTTCGATACTTACAAGCAACTCGGATTTGAAGATTGTTCTCAGATTGAAGTCATTGATGAAATAATTGGAGAGACTACTCCAGCACTCTTACGTAGGGATCCCCTTCAGAAGGTTATATCTCAGGACCATCCCTCTATTATTAAAGAAATTGAAAGGAAAATGCTCGAACTAGAAGAGTTGCTGGGGATACACACTGAGTCTCTATCCCCACCCTAGACTGTGAAGGCAGATCGGCTGCCTGAGGCAGGGACATCTCAACTAAAACCCTCAATACAAAAGGCTCCTGAATTGGAGTTGAAACCCCTCCCGAGCACATTGAAATATGCTTTCCTTGGCCCTTATAACATGCTCCCTGTTATTATCTCGTCTGCATTATCTGAATTGCAGGAGGGAGCTCTGCTTAAGTGTTTACAAAGGCACAAGGAAGCAATTGCTTGGACAATTGCTGATATTAATGGTGTTGATCCCACTCTTTGCATGCATCATATATACACGGACGAGTCTGTGAAGCCTTTCTGAGATATGTAGAGAAGGCTCAATCCAAATATGTCAGAGGTTGTGAAAAAAGAGATTCTGAAATGACTGAATGTAGGGATTATCTATCCCATTTCAGATAGTAAATGGGTCAGTCCTATTAACGTAGTTCTGAAAAAGGCAGGAATCACTATGGAGGAGAATGACCAAGGGGAACTAGTGACCACTAGACCCTCAACTGGTTGGAGGGTCGGCATTGATTACCACCGTTTAAACACGGCTACCCAGAAATACCATTTCCCCTTACCGTTTATCGGTCAAATTTTGGAACAATTGGCGGGGAACAAGTACTTTTATTTTCTTGATGGGTACTCTGGGTACAATTAGATTGCCATTTTTCCTGATGATCAGGAGCATACCACCTTCATGAGTCCGTATGGCACTTTTACATTTCGCCGAATGCCATTCGGGTTATGTAATGCTCCTGCCACTTTCTAACGTTGTATGATGCCTACCTTTTTTGATATGATCGACAAGTTAGTTGAAATTTTCATGGATGACTTCTTCATTTATGGCTCGTCATTTGACCTATGCCTTTCGCACCTTGATAAAGTCTTAACCCGTTGCGAAGAGGCAAAGTTGGTGCTTAGCTTGGAGAAAAGCCACTTTATGGTCTAGCAGGGCATTGTGTTAGGGCATATAGTTTCTGAGAGAGGATTAGAGGTGGACACCGCAAAAATCGATTCCATCTCTAAGCTTCCATTGCTTGCCAATGTTCGTCAGATTAGATCTTTCCTTGGCCATGCTGATTTTATAGGCACTTCATTAGAGATTTCAGTAAAATCTCTAAGCCACTCTGCGACCTGTTAGAGAAGGATGTCTCCTTCGATTTTGATGATAGATGTGGCGAGGCTTTCCAAGTTTTGAAGAAAGCCCTCATTACCGTGCCGATTCTCCAAGCACCAGATTGGACCGTCCCGTTTATGCTTATGTGCGATGCTTCTGATTTTGCAGTGGGAGAGGTCTTAGGTCAAAGGGTTGAATTACTTGCTGTAGTATTTGCTTTGGAAAAGTTTCGTCTTATCTTTTGGGATCCAAGGTTGTGGTGTTCACTGATCATTCAGCCTTTAAGCATCTTCTGGCTAAAAAGGACACCAAACCTCACCTAATTCGTTGGATTCTGCTACTCCAAGAATTTGACCTAGAAATTAAAGACAAGAAATGAGTTGAGAATGTGGTAGCAGACCATTTGTCTAGGATCCCTATTAAGGCATCAAACCCTACTGGCAGTATTCAAGAGACTTTCCCTGATGAGTCTTTAATGGCCGTGGAAGCTAAAACTCCTTGGTTCGCTGACATAGTCAACTATCTGGTCACGGGCATTACCCCCAGTACGTGGGACAAGCAGAAGCAAGACAGGTTTCTCGCCAATGCTAAATTTTATCACTGGGAGGAACCTGAGCTTTTTAGAATAGGCCCTGACTAGCTGTTTCGCCGTTGCGTCCCTGATGAAGAACAAAGAAGTGTTCTAAGTTTCTGTCATGACCTCCACTGTAGGGGACATTTTAGTGGGAAGAAGATTGCCCATAAGGTTCTTCAGTCTGGTTTTTGGTGGCCCACATTTTTCCGATATGCACATACATATGTGGGCACATGTCTACATTGCCAGTAGATGGGAACCATTGGAAAAAGGACAAGATGCCCGAACAACCTATCCTCCCTGTTGAAATCTTTGATATCTGGGGCATTGACTTCATTGGTCCCTTTTCTGTGTCCTTCAGATATTAATACATCCTTATAGCTATTAACTATGTATCGAAATAGATAGAAGCCATACCCATGCAAACCAATGACCATTCCATGGTCTTGGGCTTTGTTAAGGCTAATATCATTTCTCAGTATGGGTGCCCAAGGATGATCATAAGTGATGGAGGACCTCACTTTAAGAATGTACACTTCACACGACTACTCCAAAATTTGGGAGTCAACCACATGATAGCCACACCTTATCATCACCAAACGAGTGGACAAGTTGAAGTGTCCAATAGGGAGATTAAGCGAATTTTAGAAAAAACTGTCAGGCCTGATTGGAAGGATTGGTCTAAAAAATTAAATGATGCTCTTTGGGCCTACAAAACTGCATATAAGACTCCCTTCGGCATGTCTCCTTTCCATCTTGTCTACAGAAAAACGTGCAACCTTCCCATTGAAATCCAACATAAAGCTTATTGGGCTATTAAAAACGTTAACTTGAATCTGGATAAAGCGGGAAAGGCACATGTTAGAATTAAGTGAGCTTGAGGAGCTTCGTAATGAAGCTTACGAAACTTCTCAAGCTTACAAGCAACGTACAAAAGTATTCCATGATAAGCACATCATTAGAAAGACTTTTGAGCCCAACCAGTGGGTCTGACTTTTCAATTCTAGACTTAAATTATTTCCTAGAAAGCTCAAGTCCCGCTGGGATGGGCCATACGTTGTTATCAATACTTTCCCTCATGGAGCTATAGAGATTAGGAACCCTATTTCAGGTGAGAACTTTAAAGTAAATGGCTTGCGACTTAAACCGTATATTACTCTTTCTGATGGCCAGGTTTTGGATGCACTTCGACTTGAGGAGCCTTAGCTCCTCCCACTCTCCTCCTCAGGTGATATTCTTCTATGTCTGCATTTTTCCAATGAGGACATTGTCAGTCTTAGGCATGGGGGGGTATAACCTGAGCATGTTTATAGCATTTATAAATATTTGCATACATATATATATATATATATAAAAGTTCTCTTTTCTTGAGCTGAATGGGTTAGTCCTTAGAAGAATACCTTTGTCATTGGAGGTTTTTCTTCTTAAAATTATTTCTTAAGTTTAGAATCCAGTACATTTATTTCAAGTGCACATAGACTTGGTAATAGATCCTTGAAGAAAACCAATAAGCATTTGTAGTCTACTAAACCCTTGGACAGTTCATAGGGAGTCAAGCATACTATCTTCTAGTAGATCTACCTCATATTTGTGAGAAGAAAGTAGAGAGATTACTGGTGTGCTAAGTCTAGTGCAAGGACTCTTAAGTTTTGGACAATTAGATGATGATACTTTAGAGTTAGGCATAGTTTTTCGCTCTCTGTTCGTGTGTGCGTACTTTGTATGAAGTCCTGAGAGTCACCAAATAAGGTAGATACACAGAGATTGAGTCTTAATAAAGCTATAACTATGGTGGATGGTTATGACCGTCGTTCATAGAGTCCTCGGCTGAAGGAGGGTAATAGTGTCAAAGGTCAGAAATACGCCTGTCCTATCCATTCCTTCCTAGTGCCAAGAATAGACACTTCCACCAAATAGGCCACACAATATCCTCTTGACCATCATCATCCCGAATAATGCCTCATAAATAAAAGTCTGTGTCGTATTATGTTGATTTATATTATATAAAAAAAAAGAGAAAAGAAAAGAAGAAGAAAAAGAAAAAAAGAAGAAACAAGAAAGGAAGAAATATTTATATTACAAAAAAAAAAAGAGGGTCCAAGTTATAATGTAACATTGTTTCTAAGGCAACAGAACACTTTTCGAGTTCCACCAAATATGACCCATACCTACCTGTTAGTATTTCTGATCACCTGAATACTGGTTGAGTACTCTAACTTAGTTGTAGAGCTATTAGGACTTTAATTGAAGTGTGGATGCCATGTGAGGCCACTCAATCGTGAGTACAATTTCTAAATCTTACGAGATTCGTGATCTCAGAAAGAAAGAAAAGAGGGAGCGCCCAGGAACATTAAGAGAGCACAATTGTGTAGCCTCTCTCAGAGTTGACTTGTCTAATAGCCTAGAGATCTAGAGTCTGCAGTACTAGACTATATGTAGCACCAGATGTGTGTGTGCCACCAAATACAAATCAATTCAACTCGATATCTCTTACCTAAGCCAAATGCCGGGGTCAAATTATAGATTATCGTCTGCTTTATCCCGGAGGGAAGTAGTTGCCTATCTCAGCAGAAATATTTACCAAGGGTAAAGTACGTACTTCCAATGCGAATTGGCTTTTTCACTTGGATCTGTTACCTAGGCTATCAGCACTTCACATTTGTCTGGATTTCTAAAGTTTTGAAGTATGAAAAGAAGAAAGCTTCTAATTACTTCTATTATTTTTCATTTTTGCTAGGGACTAGCAAATCTTAGGCATGGGGGTATTTGATGAGTCCATTTTAATGGACTAGTATTACACCTAAGTAACTTTAATTGTATTTTTTAAGTTTGCTAATAATTACATTAAGTTAAAGAATGTTTGCATGCATCATGATTTAGGTCTACATCTATTCTATAACTTAATATACAATAATTTACGTTTTTACGATTGCAGGAATAATATTTGGAAAGAGGAGGGGGGATAAATTTCCCCAACATTTATCTGATCTCCAGCCAGCCGCAACTCCTCTCGCACAATTATCTGATATCTCGCCACCCTCCCTCAACAAACGAGGCCAGAAATAGCTAAGGGATTTCAAAAAATCCCTTAACTCACGCACACGCAAAGAAGAGGAGTTAAAAGAAGAGGCGGAGAAAGGGGAGGGAAGATCATCCAGAGAGAGTGGGTAACTCCAACATGCACTGTGGATCTGCATCTTCCCCTCACACCCAAAGCTGTAGGCTCCCCACCGCATGCTTGCAGCCATGCCCTAGCAAGCCTCTCCGCAGCCTGCAGGCACCCGCATCAACTCCTAGCGCTCTCTGCAGACTGCCTTGCCACCAGTGCACCTCTCTACAGGCATCCGCCTGCCTTCACCTGCCAGGCCGCGTCATCTGCAGCACGCCCCCCCTCTTGCCTGCACGCCTGCAGGCATCTAGCGCTTGCTCCTACATCGCAACACTGTAGCCCCTGCAGGCGCCCGCAGGCACTGCTCCGCACTGCCACCTGCGCCAGCCTTCACGTCCACCCTCCAGCGCCTCCTTGCAGCGCACCCCCCCACCTCTACAGACCCGCCTCGCTCCATCTGGCACATCCTGCCAGGCGCGCCCACAGGCGCATCCTCCTTCCAGTGCCTAGCGCTCCCAGCAGGCACCGCGCACCTCAACCTCCAACGCTCCTTCAGGTGCACCCCTCTCTAGTGCCTTCACCACCGCCACACCACCGTAGGCACTTCACAGCCACAACACCGCCCGTAGGCGTGTGCCATCTGCAGCGCACACCTCTCAAGCAGTCCCTTCATAGCAGACAGCCTCTCTGGCATTCATCTTCTCCGCCGACTAGCCACCTTCGGCCATCTCCGTCGACGCCGAGGCCTCCATCGGATAGGCCACATCCTCGCCAACCTTCCTAGTGCATCCACAGCCCCGCCGGTGATCTCTCTCTCTCGCGAGGAGGAGAGAGAGCAAATTCTCTGTTTTCTCTGATATTGAAAATTACATTCACTGCCATTGCCAATAGAATTTGATTTTTATTTATTATTATTTTATTATGGTAAAATTGCACATTCACACTCATATTTTCTGATAATTTCATGTTATTGATATTCAACCATTTCAAGATTGGTTTTGGGCTTAACCTGTGCACTAATTTTCTCTAGTATATGTCAAGTGAAAGTTACATAAAATCGTCATATATTTATTGAAGATTTCCGTGAGGAAAAATTGCACATATACCCTTATCTTTTTAAGTTATTGTGAATCTACTTTCCGTCGCATTTTATGTCAGATTTGAATAGAGATTTCACACTTTACCGAAAGAATATAAAATAATCGAGAGTTTATTGCATAATTGCCTCCCTGTGGACATGACCCGCTCTTCTATGAGTGGTTATTTTTATTTTTTTGATTAGCCGATTTTCCACCACTTAAATACTACAACGCAAAGTGGAAAATCAATTCTTTCACCGTACCTACCCGAAAATGTACCATAAGGTTGTCATGGACATAAGAAAAATATCTTTTTACGATTTGGGATACTGAAAGCCATGATCAGCAATGATGGGAGTCACTTCATTAATGCCCAATTTCGTGCTCTACTTAAGAAATACGAGGTCACTCACCGCATTGCCACCCTGTATCACCTGTAAACAAATTGGCAAACTAAGGTCTCAAATAGGTAGATTGAAAATATTCTACAAAAACTGTGAGATCTGAACGGAAGGATTTGTCCACACGATTGGACGATGTCGTTTGGGCATATGATGTAAAAACATCTATTTGGGTTAAAATGCCTATTCATGCATGTTCCTAGGCTTAGATTTGCATTCCATGTTATAAATATTGCATAGCATTCATCATTTTACATATAGAGTAGTTGTATATAACTTAGGTTAATTACATCCATTTTGTGGTCAGGAGAGAAGGAATTTATTTCAAAGACTTGGATTGACAATCCGATCGTACGGATTTGATCAAAATGATGATCGGAGTCCAATGCCTCCGAAATCGCTTCGATCGGAGTCTCGTAGCACCATATACAGTTCGAGGAAGATCAATGGCCAAGGGACTAGGTGACATAATTCAGAGCTTCAAATGACAAATCCAACTGTGCAGATGGGTTTGGGTTGACAATCGCAGCCCAACGATGCAAAAATCAACTCAATCCGACCTTTGTAGCTGCCCCTACAACGAAAAGAAGATGGACAGTCTAGATTGCGCCATGTGGTGCAACCCAGGCTGCCCATGCGCATGCATACGCCACCGCATGCGCACAGTAGCGCGGGTGCGCATGAGCGTGCAGAGGCACGCATGCGCACAGTGCAGCACCAGTGGAGCATGAGCAGCCGGTGGATCTTTAGCGACAGCCTGGCAGACATTTAGTAATACTTACAACCATCACTAATTGTTCGTGGGCGTAAGGGCACCTACGCGTGCCAGTGGGCATGAACTACCTACAGTGACACTTCCAGCAATGGCATGGAGGTCTCTAATGGTCCCATACCTATTTTAGCCTCTTCTCCTCTACTATAAAAGGACCTACACCTCCTCCTTCCATGCCATCTCTACCTACTCTACTCCCACCTACTCCCAAGATCTAGCAAGCCTACCATTGCTCTGTTAGATTTTGCTCTCAAGCTCCCAAGATGCCTATTATTGCAACGGGACTCTACCTCACCAAATACTCCGCCAACTTCCCATCCCCATTCATAGGTCGCCTTGGAGCCATCCTCCCACCTCCATTCCAGTAGCAGATCATCTCCGCCTTCTCACCTCCATTCTGGAGCTGCACTGAAGCTTTCCTCTACCCGAGTCATCTTGCTTCTCACCTCTGTTGTCCTGCTTCCCAACTCCTTCATTCGAGCTTTCGTCAGGCGTTGTCATCTCGCTGAACAGCTGCTTTGGGGGAATTATTCTCACCTCCATCTCTTTTTATGTTTTCTATATTATTGTAATTAACATTCATGCAATCTATCAGATTCAATTCTATCACTCTTGTGATTGATTGTCATATTATTTCAAAAACTTAAAAAATAATAAAACCCTAAAACACCAAAAAGAAACAAATCAAAGTGCGATTTTCATTCAAAGTAAACGTCGCCTCCCTGTGTTCGACCTGGGACACCCTTGGAGTTTCGATATAGATTTTATTTGATCACGAGTTTTGCAACTACGACGATGGGTTACTCGTAACCCTGATTTCAAACATGCGAAACCTGTGCAATCATTTTGGCGCCGTTGCTGGGGAGGCAACAAAATTTACTTTATTGTTTTCTATGCTTCTTTGCATTTACATAGCACTAACCCTACTTGTCATTGATCTATTGTCTTGCAGGTACCCTGGCATGGAAATCCAAGTGCGGTAGACTGTAGTAAAGTGTGGGTAGAGTGCTTTGTAAGTGTCCCCCACATTTCCCCACCCACTAGTTCATTTCACCACACTAATAACTCAAACCCAAATCAACTTAGGTGATTTTTATAAACCCTAGCATATATTTGGTTGTTTGTTTGCCACCTCCAATCATCTCACCCCCGCATATATACAAAAAAAAGAAAAAAAACATACTCTTCTCTTGTGGGATTTTCTGAAAGCTACACACTTAACACCCACAACTTCTCACCCTAAGGCACACAACACACCGATTCTACCACTTAATTGGGATCGGACCTGTGGACCCAGTACACTTAACTCAACACACAAATAGGTGAGTGGAAATTTGATTAGGTTAAGACTTTTTGTGTGCCTTAATCAAGTGGTGAAATAGGCCAATTGCTTGAATTATTTGGGTCGCACCACTCAATCTAAAATCGATCCATCAAGTAGCTTGCCACTTAGGGTCGATTCTTAGGGCTGAACCAGGCACTCTACATTATTTTTTATTTTTAAAGGAACATATCATCACCCATGCTTTCAAAACTTGGAGTGTTCCACTAAACCTTGATTGAACCAACCTAAGAATTAAATCCTAAAAGCTACTAAACAAGGTTAAACCCTGAAAGACACATCATCAAATAACCTTGTTTGCAAATCCTGGTGATTGCATAGCAATCATAGGCCCTAACTTCCTTGAATTAAGCTAGAACTTAGCTTAACATGAACATTCTGTATGCATATGCATCGTATTCTGCATCGTAGTTGATAGATGTGTTTTATGTATTAAACTATGTTATTTGAGAGGTATTAATGATGACAGGTAATTCAAGGCTGCAGATGACCGATCCAACCGTATGGATCTGTTCGAAATAACGATGGGAGTCCAATGCATCCAAAATCGCATCAATCTGACTCTCGTAGCACCCCAGGGAGTCCGCAGAAGAGTAAGAGCCAAGGGGCAAAATGAAGAAGATACAGACCTCAGATGACAAATCCAACTGTACGGATGGATCCGAATCGACGTTTGCAGTCCAATGGTGCAAAAATCAACTTAATCGGAGGCCTACGTCATCAGATATAAAGAGAAGAACATACGACCATGATGGAGTCACGTGGCACAATCGCAGCCACCCCTCGCCGCACCCCTAACCCCTGAAGGCGCCTCGCCTCGCAGCGTAGGCCATTAGATCTTCATCTAACAGCCACGAACTTGCCACATCACCACCCAGAACAGATTAATATCAATATAATTAAGTACATATGGCAAAGGCTCTGCACAGCGCATTAGCTCACGTGCGTGCCCGCGTAGGTGTGGGGCATGGGTTCGAGCCCTGGACTGCGCAAAAATTGGTGCAGGTTGCAGGTGTGCACATGCAGGCGAGCATGCGCGATTGGAGGGCCCAGAGGCATCCATATGGCGCGATCGCGCGGGTTGCAAGATCTAGATGTTGCGAGAACCGCACGTAGAATTTGAATGGCGTGATGAGCGCACGTTTAAGTCGTCGGATTGCAAGATCAAATGGCCAAGATGATGAGGGGAGATTTGAAGATGAAAACGCAGAGAAGCAATGCGAGCACACAAGAGCCGTGCGATGCGGATCTGAGAGCGTAGAGAGGGCCACGTGGTAGCACCAGAATAAACCGACCAAGAAGAAGGATTTGGGGAAGGATTTGTATGAGAAAAAAAAAGCTATAAAAGGACCAAAGGGCTCCCCGTTGGAGTACAACTCTCTCTCCACTCTCTCATTCTCCTCTTCTTCCTTCTTCTACCTCTCTCTCTTCTCCATCTTCTCGTCATTTTTGCATTTCTGTCCGCAAAATTTGTTAGGCCACCCTGTTGGATTGCCGCTGCTCCTCTCAACCTCTTCACTTGGTTGTGCACGCACACACATTTCAACTGATCATTAAGGGCACAACTCATCTGAAGGGCCCACCACATTCTAAGAGCACAATCATCCCAAGCTTAAGTAAAATCGAGTAGATGTTGGCCTTAAGGATTGATTCACTCTTCGGGGCTGAAATTGAGATTTTCTTCGATTAATCTGCTTTTGCTGGTCCATCTGATGTCTAGATAGGGGAGTACCGTCAAATGACCGCAGTTGGGGGGTACACTAGGAACCGAAGGCATAAGCCAAAGGAAGAACCTTCTCCCCAGTCCCTCCTTCTAACTGGTTGGATTGATAGGATAAAAGTAGACCAAATCATTTATAATCTCAAGATAGGTCCTGGGAGTCTGTAGATCTTTAGGCTACCCACATAAAGACAGGCTTGGTTGATTGTATTGCAGGGCTCCTTTCTTTCTTCTGATTTCCCTCCTATTCTACCATGTATTCTTCACACCTTTCACACATTTCCAATCCTACCCTCCTACCACCACTTATCCCAAAGAAGATTACTATCCTAACTTGACTTGTAATTACCCAACCACTAGTCGGGATAACTTTGATTGGGGATATGAATCCGGACTCAGTGTCCAGGGCCTAACCCTGGACAACAAGACTATGATTACTATCCTTCCTAGAGCTACAATGATTATAGATCTCGATCCTTTGATGATCAAACCAACCTGGTCTACAATCAGGAAGGATATGATGATTATAACTCCTACCCTCTCCAGTATTACACTGAATATAGGTCACTACCATTCTATGAACTACCCGACCTACTATTAGGGAGGAACCCAAGAACCTCGACATCTTGTCTCCCCTAGATTTAACCCAAACCCAACCAAACCTGAATCGAACTAGTCGGTTTAGGTGGACCAGATCTAGGATAGGGTGTTAGCTAAATTGAGGAACACTATACAATCGTTAGAAGCTCAACGAACACCATGCACTGAAGCATTGGAGTATATGATCAAAATGATTGATGAACTTAATAGTTCTTTATTGGATTTTCTCCAAAATGTTAAGGATAGGGACCTGGGTGAGTTTCTACTTCGGAAGTTGTCGAGGTTGAGGACAAAATTTGTGGTTGCACTAGTCAAATCATGGGATGATTCTCAAGATGAACCCTCTTTAGGAGAGCCAATGTCTGAACCTGCTCAGGCACCTATCGGGGGGGATACATATTTTGAGACTAGAGATGACCAGATTGATCTGGAGCAACCATTTACAGATGAACAGATTGATTCACCCGAGATCCTGAAGTAAGGAAACGAAGAAAATTATGTCTCCTTGGATCATGAAACGACTTATGATTTTGAGACGTATGTAAATGAGGATCATCAATTCTTTTACTCTGAGGGTGAAGAATCTTTAGGTGAAGTCTCACTTGAGCATGAGGAAAATGATTTTGGTGTGACAAACGGGCCTGAGGAATCTGATGAACCATTTGACAGCCCAATAATAGAGGAATTTGATTTGGTTGGTGTCAACTTGGAAGATCTGAATCTTGATGATTCAATTAGTGACCCCATCCTCATCCGCACCCCAAAGAGCTAACTTTTGAGATTATTATGCCCAAGTCAATTTTGAGTCAGCCATGATTTCAGGACTTGGGTAAATCTTATGGGGGCAATGGTATGCTACAGGTTCTGAAACCTGAGCACTTGATGTTGGAGGATAGAAATGATGAAATGAAAATTTGGGAGGTTAATTTTGAGGGAAAAATAATTTTGGATCTGAGGGTTCCTATTGACATAAAACCACTAACCTTCTACCGAGACCCTTTTGATATATTTCACGTGCAACCCAAGTTTGAAATAACTGATTATTTTCATGAGCTGAATGTTAAGTGGACATTTGAATCTAGTGAAATAAATCTACCTTTTGTCCAACACTTTAGTCTTGGGTTGGACACCACCAAACCACAAGCCCGGCCTCGTAAATACAACAATCTTTGGTTCTGGGTAATTTTCATCTAGAACCTTAGAACCACTCGACCCTGGCGCATTGGTCTGCCTCATAACATGGCCCACATTTGTGGACATCTTCTGCTAACGTGTTTCAGGATCAACCTTTTGATTTTGATTCTGACCCGTACTTGTGAATTCTCAATTTCTTCCTTGTTTGTATGTTACGCCGAGCTGAAGGCATTAAATTTAGCACGTGCTTACATTTCACGTTCTCTGCAAAGCTTACCAGATTTCTCACAATATTCAGGTGATATTCTATTTACTCTGCCCTTTTCATGTCTTTGTTTCTACAATGAAGACATTGCATCAATTAGGCATGGAGGGGTGGATAATAAATTCCTAAAATCATTTTGATAACTCCGTAGAATTTCTTTTAGTCTCTTATAAAATAATAAAGAAAAAATTTGAAAGTTTGAAAAAGATAAAAAAAAGAAAGAAATTAGGAAAAGAGAACTTAAGCATTTGGAAGTTATTAACTTTAGGAAATGATACGGTAGGACCTGAATACTGAGACTCTCCAGGTCTTCGGGATTCATTCCAAGAGCACAACCATCCCAAGCCTAATAAAATCTGAGTAGATGTTGACCTTAAGGATTGATTCACTCTTCGAGGCTCAAACTAAAATTTTCATCGATTAATCTGCTTTTGCTGGTCCATCTGATGTCTAGATAGGGGAGTAGCATCAAACAACCGTGGCTGGGTGGTACATTAGGAACCAGAGGCATAAGCCAAAGGAAGAACCTTCTCCCCAGTCACTCCTTCTAACTGGTTGATTGACAGGATGAAAGTAGACCAAATCATTTATAATCTCAAGACAGGTCCTGGGAGTCTGTAGGTCTTTAGGCAACCCACATAGGGACATGCATGGTTGATTGTATTGCAGGGCTCCTTTCTTTCTTCTAATTTCCCTCCTATTATACCATGTATCCTTCAACACCTTTCACACATTTCCAATCCTACCCTCCTACCACCACTTATCCCCAAGATGATTATTATCCTGACTTGACTTGTAATTACCCAACCACTAGCCGAGATAACTTTGATTGGGGATATGAATCCGGACTCAGTGTCCAGGGCCTAACCTTGGACAACAAGACTATGATTACTATCCTTCCAAGAGCTACAATGATTATAGATCTCGATCCTTTGATGATCAAACCAACCCGATCTACAATCTGGAAGGATATGATGATTATAACACCTACCCTCCCCAACATTGCACTGAATATAGGTCACCACCATTCTGTGAACAACCCGAGATGACCTACTATCGGGGAGGAACCCAAGAATCTTGACATCTTAACTCCCCTAGATTTAACCCAAACTTGGCAAAACCTGAACCGGACCAGTCGGTTCAAGTGGACCAGATCTAGGATAGGGTGTTGGCTAAATTGAAAAACACTATACAATCGTTAGAAGCTCAGCCAACACCATGCATTGAAGCATTGGAGCATATGATCAAAATGATTGATGAACTTAATAGTTCTTTACTGGATTTGCTTCAAAATGTTAAGGATAGGGACCTAGGTGAGTTTCTACTTCAGAGGATGTCCAGGTTGAGGATGAAATTTGTGGTTGCACTATTCAAACCTTGGGATGATTCCCAAGATGAACCCTCTTTAGGAGAGCCAAGGTCTAAACCCGCTCAGGCACCTGTCGGTGGGGATACATATTTTGAGACTGGAGATGACCAGATTGATCAAGAGCAACCATTTGAGGATGAACAGATTGATTCACCCGAGATCCCCAAGTCAGGAAATGAAGAAAATTATGTCTCCTTGGATCATGAAATGATTTATGATTTTGAGATATATATAAATGAGGATCATCAATTCTTTGACTCTGAGGGTGGAGAATCTTTAGGTGAAGTCTCACTTGAGCATGAGGAAAATGATTTTAGTGAGACAAACTGTCCTGAGGAATTTGATGAACCATTTGACAGCCTAATAGTAGAGGAATTTGATTCGGTTGGGGTTAACTTGAAGGATCTGAATCTTGATGATTCAATTAGTGATCCCATCCTCATCTGCACCCTGAAGAGCTGACTTCTAAGATTATTATACCAAAGTCAATTCTGAGTAAGCCATGATTTCTAGACTTGGGTAAATCTTATGGGGGGAATGGTATGCTAGAGGTCCCGGAACCTGAGCACGTGATGTTGGAGGATAGAAATGATGAAATGAAAATTTGGGAGGCTAATTTTGAGGGAAAAATAAGTTTGGATTTGACGGTTCCTATTAATCTGAAACCACCTACCTACTACCGGGACCCTTTTGATATATTTCACGTGCAACCCAAGCTTGAAATAACTAATTATTTTTCTGAGCTGAATGTTAAGTGGACATTTGAATCTAGTGAAACAAATCTACCTTTTGTCCGACACTTTTGTCTTGGGTTGCACACCACCAATCCACAAGCCCAGCCTCATAAATACAACAATCTTCGGTTCTGGGCGATTTTCATCTAGAACCTTAGAACCACTCGACCCTAGGGCAAGGGTCTACATCATAACATGGTCCACATTTGTGGACATCTTCTGCTAACGTGTTTAAGGATCAACCTTCTGATTTTGATTCTGACCTGCACTTCTGAATTCTCAATTTCTTCCTTGTATGTATGTTATGCCTAGCTGAAGGCATTAAATTTAGCACGTGTTTACATTTCACATTCTCTGCAGAGCTTACCGGATTTCTCACAATGTTCAGGTGATATTCTGTTTACTCTGCCCTTTTCATGTCTTTGTTTCTACAATGAAGACATTGCATCAATTAGGCTTGGAGGGGTGGATAATAAATTCCTGAAATCATTTTGATAACTCCGTAGAATTTCTTTTAGTCTCTTATAAAATAATAAAGAAAAAATTTGAAAGTTTGAAAAAGATAAAAAAAAGAAAGAAATTAGGAAAAGAGAACTTAAGCATTTGGAAGTTATTAATTTAGGAAATGATACGGTAGGACCTGAATACTTAGACTCTCCAGGTCTTCGGGTTTCATTCCAAGAGCACAACCATCCCAAGCCTAATAAAATCTGAGTAGATGTTGACCTTAAGGATTGATTCACTCTTCGAGGCTCAAACTAAAATTTTCTTCGATTAATCTACTTTTGCTAGTCCATCTGATGTCTAGATAGGGGAGTAGCATCAAACAACCGTGGCTGGGTGGTACATTAGGAACCAGAGGCATAAGCCAAAGGAAGAACCTTCTCCCCAGTCACTCCTAACTGGTTGATTGCCAGGATGAAAGTAGACCAAATCATTTATAATCTCAAGACAGGTCCTGGGAGTCTGTAGGTCTTTAGGCAACCCACATAGGGACATGCATGGTTGATTGTATTGCAGGGCTCCTTTCCTTCTTCTGATTTCCCTCCTATTATACCATGTATCCTTCAACACCTTTCACACATTTCCAATCCTACCCTCCTACCACCACTTATACCCAAGATGATTATTATCCTGACTTGACTTGTAATTACCCAACCACTAGCCGAGATAACTTTGATTGGGGATATGAATCCGGACTCAGTGTCCAGGGCCTAACCTTGGACAACAAGACTATGATTACTATCCTTCCAAGAGCTACAATGATTATAGATCTCGATCCTTTGATGATCAAACCAACCCGATCTACAATCTGGAAGGATATGATGATTATAACACCTACCCTCCCCAACATTCCACTGAATATAGGTCACCACCATTCTGTGAACAACCCGAGATGACCTACTATCGCGGAGGAACCCAAGAATCTTGACATCTTAACTCCCTTAGATTTAACCCAAACTTGGCAAAACCTGAGCCGGACCAGTCGGTACAAGTGGACCAGATCTAGGATAGGGTGTTGGCTAAATTGAAAAACACTATACAATCGTTAGAAGCTCAGCCAACACCATGCACTGAAGCATTGGAGCATATGATCAAAATGATTGATGAACTTAATAGTTCTTTACTGGATTTGCTTCGAAATGTTAAGGATAGGGACCTAGGTGAGTTTCTACTTCAGAGGTTGTCCAGGTTGAGGATGAAATTTGTGGTTGCACTATTCAAACCTTGGGATGATTCTCAAGATGAACCCTCTTTAGGAGAGCCAAGGTCTGAACCCGCTCAGGCACCTGTCGGTGGGGATACATATTTTGAGACTGGAGATGACCAGATTGATCTAGCGCAACCATTTGAGGATGAACAGATTGATTCACCCGAGATCCCCAAGTCAGGAAATGAAGAAAATTATGCCTCCTTGGATCATGAAATGATTTATGATTTTGAGATATATATAAATGAGGATCATCAATTCTTTGACTCTGAGGGTGGAGAATCTTTAGGTGAAGTCTCACTTGAGCATGAGGAAAATGATTTTAGTGAGACAAACTGTCCTGAGGAATTTGATGAACCATTTGACAGCCTAATAGTAGAGGAATTTGATTCGGTTGGGGTTAACTTGAAGGATCTGAATCTTGATGATTCAATTAGTGATCCCATCCTCATCTGCACCCTGAAGAGCTGACTTCTAAGATTATTATACCAAAGTCAATTCTGAGTAAGCCATGATTTCTAGACTTGGGTAAATCTTATGGGGGGAATGGTATGCTAGAGGTCCCGGAACCTGAGCACGTGATGTTGGAGGATAGAAATGATGAAATGAAAATTTGGGAAGGTAATTTTGAGGGAAAAATAAGTTTGGATTTGACGGTTCCTATTAATCTGAAACCACCTACCTACTACCGGGACCCTTTTGATATATTTCACGTGCAACCCAAGCTTGAAATAACTAATTATTTTTCTGAGCTGAATGTTAAGTGGACATTTGAATCTAGTGAAACAAATCTACCTTTTGTCCGACACTTTAGTCTTGGGTTGCACACCACCAATCCACAAGCTCAGCCTCATAAATACAACAATCTTCGATTCTGGGTGATTTTCATCTAGAACCTTAGAACCACTCGACCCTAGGGCAAGGGTCTACATCATAACATGGTCCACAATTGTGGACATCTTCTGCTAACGTGTTTAAGGATCAACCTTCTGATTTTGATTCTGACCTGCACTTCTGAATTCTCAATTTCTTCCTTGTATGTATGTTATGCCTAGCTGAAGGCATTAAATTTAGCACGTGTTTACATTTCACATTCTCTGCAGAGCTTACCGGATTTCTCACAATGTTCAGGTGATATTCTGTTTACTCCTCCCTTTTCATGTCTTTGTTTCTATAATGAGGACATTGCATCATTTAAGCATGGGGGTGTGGATAATTAATTCCTAAAATTATTTTGTCAACTACGTAGAATTTCTTCTAGTTTCTTATAAAAGAATTAAAAAAAAAATTGAACATTTGAAAAAGATAGAAAAAGAAAGAAATTAGGAAAAGAGAACTTAGGCATTTGGAAGTTATTAACTTTAGGAAATGATACGATAGGACCAGAATACTGAGACTCTTCAGGTCTTCGGGCTTAATTAGCCCCGGTGTCCACTCAAATGTGGACTTAGTCTCGAATCCTCGCTAATTAAAATTCATTTTAATTTGGTAAATAAATTGGGATGATAAGTATGCGACTTATCAAACCACCCTCTGATTTGGGGGGACTTCAAGCCTAAGCATCTACACACTTTTTTTTTTGCACTGACTCACTTTTCGATGGTTTCTTCGAAAATTGGGTAGCTAATAAACTATCAAGGGTGGTATGGCTGGCAAGTTGTCGGTAGTAATAGCTCATCAGCTGGTTGTCCAGAGCACAGTCACAAGAGCATTTTCATTGTACTGCCATTAGGTAAATCTTATATCAGGGAAGCCACCTACTTAAAAAAAGAAAAAAGAAAAAGAAAAAATAATAATAATATAGAAAAAGGAGACAAAAAAATAAAATAAACAAAACCACACTTCACCGCATGAGTATGGTTGGCAAGTTGCTGTGGGTAATAGCCCATTGGCTGGTTGTCCAGAACCCAGCTCACAAAAAAATGCACAATAATTCCCAAAATACTTAGGGAAGAAGCAGGGAAGTAGAATAAACTGGGGAGATATACACTGGATTCGCCCTTGTGTTGACCCAATAAATAAAAAAAGTAGGGAGAAAGCTACCAATCAAAAAGATAAACCTTTAGGCAAGGTCACCTAGGGTCGTAGAAACCCGAAGTCCGTTTCAACAGTCGCCTAGAGAATCTTTCACTATTTTCACAAGATGCTTAACACTTAGTGCCCTTTTCGAGTCTTGGGTGGGTCGGGTAGCCATAAAAAGTTATCTCGGAACTCTCCAACTCCAAAAGTACAAAAAAATTAGAAAAGGAAAAAAAGTATCTTCCCTTTTCAAATAAGGCGAGGACTTGGGTGATCTACGTTACGGTAGACACCCGGGTACTATTGAGTTTTCGTTGTTTATAACCTTAGTTGAAATTTTCTACTGTTAATAAATGACTTAGAGCTAGGTGATCTAATCCTAATTCTGCTTTCATACATAGCATATAGTTCAATTTTGCTAGGGACTAGCAAAAGATAGGCATGGGGGTATGATGTAAACACATCTATTTGGGTTAAAATGCCTATTCATGCATGTTCCTAGGCTTAGATTTGCATTCCATGTTATAAATATTGCATAACATGAATCATTCTGCATTTAGAGTAGTTGTATATAATTTAGGTTAATTGTGTCCTTTTTGTGGTCAGGAGAGAAGGATATTTATTTTGGAGCCTTGGATTGATGATCCAACCATACGGATCTGATCAAGACGATGATCGGAGTCCAACGCCTCTGAAATCGCTTCGATCGGAGTCCCGTAGGACCATATGCAGTCTAAGGAATATCAACGGCCAAGGGACTAATTCAAAGCTTCAAATGACAAATCCAACCGCACAGATGGATTTAGGTCAACGATTGTAGCCCAACGTTGTGAAATTGAGTCAATCCGACCTCTGTAGAAGCCCCTACAACGAAAAGAAGATGGATGGCCCAGATTGCACCACGTGGCACAACCTAGGAGACCCATGCACACGCATGCACCACTGCACGCACACAGTTGTGCAGGTGCATGCTCGCGTGCGGAGGCATGCATGTGCACAACGCAAGCCAGAACGTGAGCGTGCACGCGCATGACAGAGAGAGCACAGTGCAGCGCCAGCGTAGCATGAGCAGCGGGTGGATCTTCAGTGATAGCCTGGCAGACATTTGGTGACGCCTATAACCGTAGCTAATTGTTCGTGGGCACAAGGCCAGTTGTGTGCACCAACGAGCATGAGCTGCCTACAGCGACACTTCCAGCGATAGCTTGGAGGTCGCTAATGGTCCCATACCTATTTTAGCCTCCTCCTCTACTATAAAAGGACCTACACCCCCTCCCTTCCATGTCATCTCTACCTACTCTACTCCCACCTACTCCCAAGCTCTAACAAGCCTACGAACGCTCTATTAGAGTTTGCTCTCAAGCTCCCAAAGTGCCTAATAGTGCAACGAGACTCTGCCCCATGAAATACACCTCCAACTTCCCATCCCCATTCATAGGTCACCTTGGAGCTGTCCTCCCACCTCCATTCCAATAGCAGTTCATCTCCGCCTTCTCACCTCCATTCTGGAGCTGCACTAAAGCTTTCCTCTACCCGATGTCCTCTCGCTTCTCACCTCCATCATCCTGTTTCCCAACTCCTTCATCCGAGCTTTTTCTAGGTGCTGTCGTCTCGCCGAATAGCCACTTTGGAAGATTTCTTCTCACCTCCCTTTCTTTTTATGTTTTCTATATTATTGTAATTGACATTCATGCAACATATCAGATTCAATTCTATCTCTCTCTTGCTATTGATTGTCATTTTATTTTAGAAACAAAAAAAATAACAAAGCCCTAAAACACCAAAAAGAAACAAATCAAAGCGCTGTTTTCATTCAAAGTAAACGTCGCCTCCAAGTGTTCGACCCTGGACTCCCTTGGAGTTTCGGTATAAATTTTATTTGATCATGAGTTTTGCAACTACGATGACAGGTTACTCGTAACCCTGATTTCAAACATGCGAAACCCAGGCAATCAGTATATAGGATAGCCTTTAAGACCCCGATACACATGTCGCCTTATCGATTGATCTTTGGCAAAGCTTTCCATATTCCTATCGAGTTGGAGCACTGGGCATACTGGGCTGTTAAGAAATGCAATATGGATTCCCAATTGGCCGAAACTCAAAGGATGCTCCAACTCTCTGAGATCAAGGAAATTCGTTGGGATGCTTAGGAGAACAATAAACTTTATAAGGAAAAGATGAAAGTTGTCCATGACAAACATATTAATAGAGAAACCTTTGAGCCAAATCAGCAAGTTTGTCTATTTGATGCAAGACTTAAACTCTTCCCCGGTAAATTGAGATCTAAGTGGATGGGACTATATCAAGTGGTCAGACCTTATCCCAACGGGTAGTTGAAATTGCCAATCCCAAGACATGGCAAACCTTCATTGTTAAGGGTCAACGACTGAAACACTTTCTTTCCTAGATTCCCCTGAAGGAAGTTGTGACCCTCATTGAGGGTTAAACTAGAACTGCACCGAGCTGGAGGCACAAAACTCATCACTTCCTAGGAGGCAACCCAGAGGTTTCAAGCTGACCAGATTCATGATTACAACTCAGGTGATTTCTTTGCCTACTCCTTTGCATACATTTATTTTTCCAACGAGGACATTGTCCAACTTAGGCACGGGGGGTGGTAATTCATAGGATCTGAGTTCAAAATTGTCAGCTTGAACTAATTTTATTTTATTTTTATAAAAAAAGAAAAAAATTAAAATTACGGAAAGAAAACTTAGGTATTAGAAGCTTGTAGACATTAGGAATGATATGTTATGGACCTAATCGCTAAGACCCTTCAGGTCATTAGACCTAATCAGTCCAGGTGTCCACAAAAATGTGGACTTGGTCTCGAGTCCTCACCACCGTAATGTACATTAATCTGGTCAATAAAGTAGGGTGATAAGTATACGACTTATCAACCCACCCTCTGATTTGGGGGGAGTTTTAGTCTAAGCTTCTACACACGTTTTACACTGACTCACTCATCGGCGGTTCTAATGGAAATTGGGTAGCTAATGAACCTTCTAGGGTGGTATGGCTGGTAAGTTATCCTGGATAATAGTCCATTGGCAGGTTGTCTAGAGCTTAGCTACAGGACCATTCTCTTTCACTACTGCCTTTAGGTAAATCTTAGATCAAGAAATCCACCTACATAAAAATAAAAGAAAAATAGAAAAGAAATAAAAAATAAGCCACACTTCACCGCACAAGTATGGCTGGCAGGTTGTCGTGGGTAACAGCCCATTGGTCGGTTGTCCAGATCCCAACTCATAAAATGCATAAGAATTTTGAAAATCTTAAGGAAGAAGCAGGGAAGTAGCATAATCTGGGGAGATATACACTGGGTTCGACCTTGTGTTGACCCCACAAAAATAAAAAGTACGGAGAAAGCTACCGATCAGATAGATACACCTTTAGGCATCATTTTTTTTCTTTCTTTTAGGTCACTTAGGAGAGTAGAATCCTGAAGTCCATTTTAATTGTCGTTGAGTGAGTCTATCACTATCACAATAAGATGCTTAGTACTAAGAATCCTTTTTGAGTCTTGGGTGGATTGGGTAGCCTTAAAAAGTTACCCTAGAATCCTCAACACCAAAAATCCAAAAAAAAACTAGAAAAGATGAAAAAGAAAAAATATGTATTTGCTTCTATATAGAATATGGCAAGGACTCAGGTGGTCGGCATTTTGGCAGGCAACCTGGGCACTATTGAGTTTTAGTGGGTTAGGTTCTTAGTAGAAATTTCCTCCTGTTGGCAAGCAACTTCTACCTAAGCAACCAATTCCTAATTTTAGCTGTAAATAGCATTTAGGTCAAACCTTGCTAGGGACTAGCAAGGGGTGGGCATGTGGGTATGATGAGTCTATAATGTTCAATGTTAGTATTATCAATTAAAGTCAATTTCAGGGATATTTGTGCGATAATGACATATTATAATGGGCTCGGGAGCATTGCTTGCATATTGCATGATCTTTACATTTTAATCGCTTAAAATGAATGATTAATGACCATGTGCAAAAGTCTATTTTGAAACAGGTCTCAGATGAGTGATCGGGCTATACAAATGGATTCGGATCGACAAATGGAGTCCAACGGACTCGAAATCACTTCGATCTGGCCTCTGTAGCTCCCACAACAATCTCGAGAAATATCAATAGCCAGGGACAATGCGACATCCTTACTGGCCTCAAATAAAAATCCGACCGTATGGATGGATTCGGAGCGGCGATCACAGTCTAGCAGCATGAAAATCATCGCGATCCAAGCACTGTGGCATCTCCTACAACAGAAAGAAAATGGACGATCCAGATGGTGCCAAGTGGTGCCATCTAGGACTCCCAACACCAGCCAACACCCACTCTTCATCAAGGCATCATCCACTCTCTACTGTTGGATCTTGATTTAATGATTGAGAGATCGTCTCCACCGCACGCCCATAATTCCTCTTTGAGATAAAGAATGGCCTTGGCTCATCAGTCGTGAAGGCACCCTCTCAAAGAGAGGGTGTGGGTTCGAAACCCACTACCCCTCAATTGGGCGTGTGCGTGCTTGCATAGCAGCGCACGCAGGGAGCAGTGCAGCAGTGCAACATCGACCATCATGTGCTTGTGCACGTATGCGTGACAAGGAGTGCAAAGTGCGCGGAGCAGCTGGAGCATTGAAGGAACGAGGGCGAGGGCAAGGGCAACACATGCGGCGGGTCATCAGTGCCCCTGCAGCTGTCACTATTTGCCCAAGGATGATTTTTGGCCTTCTCCTTCCATTATAAAAGTGCCTTCCCCCCTCCACGTTTGCCAATCATCCACGCAAGAGATACCACCACCTTCTAGAGCTCTAAGCAAGGTCCTGAAGTTGCCGAGCCGTCGACGGAAACTCCTCCACCACCGTGGCTACCTCGACATCATCTTCTTCCTTTTCTTAGTTTGATTTTATGTGATAATGTAGCACATGTTTTTCATTTGAAGCATTCATCTATATTTTGTTCATCATAACATTTAATAATTAATAGAATACATCTTTGATATATTATTCACATCGTGATTCTCTAACCTTATTCCCCCCCTCTCTCTATCTCTCTCTCTCTCCCTCTCCCTCTCTATCTCTCTCTTTCTTATTCTCTCCTTTTGCAAGCGAATCAAAAGTGATATTTTTGTGACACGAAATTGATTAGCAGATTCAAGACTTCGCCTCCTTGTGTTTGACACTCGAGCTCACATTCGATTATTTTTCTAAGTAAAATTGACATCGTAAAACACGCTACAACGAACGATTTTACACAAACACGTTTAGCGAACGTCAATAGTACAGGAGGCACTTGTAATATAGCATGTGCCTGTCCCTATGGTGCTTGAAACCTAGGCGGAGCACCTTATTTTTGCACATATCGTAGGTTGGGGATAGGTTGGGAGGGAAAGATTCCTTGGGTCCTATGCTCCTGTAATAGTTGGTTCTGTGTGTTTTGGATACTTTGTATTTGTCCAGGCATTGCCTTCACGATCTAGAAGCTATCCTGCATGGATTTCTACATTGATTCTTGCAACTCCTCTTTCAGTGCCTCCAAAGGGTTAGCCTACTTTGGAGGGTGACTGGCAGCTTGATGTAGTGGCTGATATATAGAACAGGATTGCTGCTACTGAGACAGGAATGGCTGCTGCCCAGGATATGTGTTTTGCTCATTCCGTATTGTTTGGTTTGGTAGTGTGGATCTTGGTGTGGTCTCTACGAGTTACCAGACCAGGAGAAATTTGGATGTTGGAGCCAACCAGGGTTATACGTCTCCAAGTACGGGTTATTACGTCTATATCCCTAAATAGAATTGATGTCTTCATAGGCTGACAGTGTCTGAGATGTATATTCATTTAGGGAATACGCATTAAAATCATCATGAGGTGCATAAACCTGATTATGTGGTGCTAGATTGAGATTGTTCATGGGATCATGATAAGTGGGATCCTGTGAATATGGAGAAGATGCGTCCTAAGTGAGTAAATTAACTCGAGCAGGAGGGGCTCGTGGTTCATAGGAGGGTCTAGAAGTAGCCGAATTTCCAGAGAATTTAGGTCGAGCTTGAATCAGTTCATCGAGCTTCTTATCTAGTAGATCCACCTTATCCAGCCTCTTGGTGGTGATGTTCATATCAACTCGAGTAGACTCAGTGTGAGCCTCATGGACATTAACCCGTTGTTCTCTAGGTCACCGGAATTGGTTCATTGACGTGAGATTCATTGAGTTCTCCAGTAAAGACTCAAACAACTCAAATGAGTTGTTCTCATCTTTTGCGAGGAAATACCCACAACTGGATGCATCAACTAGATACCGATGTGTGTCATCTAGCCCATGGTAAAAGATCTGAGCTAGGTGCCATTTGGGCACACCATGGTGTAGGCATTTCCTAAGGAGATTGGGAAATTGATCCCAGGCATCATGCAACTTCTCCCTCGGTCCTTGGGAGAATGTCGTAATCGCACGCCTCATCATGTTTGTACGACCGATCGGGAAGAACTTTTGTAGGAATTCACGTCGTAATTCTACCCACGTTCCAATTGGCCTCCTGATGGTCTTGAACCAATATGAAGGTATCCTTGAGGGACAACGGAAAATGCTTCATGAGAATAATTCCTAGATCGACATTTCTGGGTCGAACTATTTCCACAATTCGACTTAGATCCTTTATATGTAGGAAAGGATGTTCATTCGAGTTCCCGTAGAAATAATTCTAGATTAGGCTGATCACATTGGGCTTCAACTCGAACACGTCTCCGCCTATGGGAATTCGGACCTATGGTGAGAAAATCAACTCCGTCAGATCATAGAAATCCCGTAACTATTTCCTATGGGGTGTATGCTGCATTCTATCTAGTGTTGTCAAAATTTTGTTGATGTTCTGCTGATTTCGTTCCTCTGATTCGACAACCTAGGATTCTAGGTGAGCATCAGGTCCAGATTCGCTGGTTCCTAACCAGGTCCAGGTCTAGGGCTAGCCATCCCAGCTAACCAAGTAGGAGAAAAAGGTAGAGGAGAAGAAGGTCCAGATGATGCGACGAATCACCTTTGCCTCCATGAGATTGGCTCCCAAGGTCCAATTAGTTGAGGTATAAGTGACCTCCTCCCTTACATACACCAGCCAACCCTTAGGTTAGTGTAGCCAAGCCAAACAAGGTGTTGAAATGCCAGAAGACTATGCTATCGGATTTGGTTTTGAAAACCTGTCGTTGTAGTTTTAATAGCGAAGAACTTGGGTTCAACAAATAAAATTTATACTAGAATAGAAATCCTGGGTCGAACTCGGGGAGGCTATGTCGATCAAAATTCACAATTATATTCTTTTTGTGTTTTTGTTAAAAAATGGAGTAATTACAATGAAATGAAGTACTATAGACAATAAGAGAAAGAGAGAGTGAGAGAGAGAGAAAACATCTACTTGATATTTAAAAATGTTTATACAACTAAGTAAGAGAGAAATTACACTAGAAAGTTGGAAAACTATTACAAGAAAGTAGGAAAATTCTACTCTAGAAAGCAGGAAAAAGGAATGGGAGAGAGAAGTTATCCTCCTCGACGATTGCTTGGAGGACGAGTCGAACAAGACAACTCCTGGAGAATGAGGAATGGAGTGGGAAGAAGGAGGTCAAGGCAGGAAGAACTGGAACGAGGAAGCATGTCATCATCGTCATGGGATCCGCTTCCGGAATAGGGGCGAAAATTTGATTTTTTATCTCTTGTGGAGCATCCCAGGTGTCGGACAAGCTTCTCTTGAGCTTTGGAGAGGAGAGAAGAGAAGGGATGAGAAATTCATATGGAGGGGGTCTCCTTTTATAGTTGCAAGGAGTTGGGGCATTTTGGTCATTACATTTTGAAAAACATTAATTCAGGACCTTTAGTGACGGATAAATCCGTCACTATAGGCCTGAACGTGGCCTTCGTGGGCGGCGCTTGCGTGCCCACTCACCTTCCGCGCCTCACTCAGTCGCCCACATTCTTCAAATTTTTGTCGTCCGATCTCATGATTGGACGACTTAGATCTTACCTCGCAGCGCCTCAACTATGTGCGTCTTGCACGTGCGATCTCGTGTCAAGCGGGAGCGTCAGATAGTGCGTGGGCACTATGGTTGCGTGGCATCACTGGATGCGCATTGTGCAGCTCCTCGCGCCCGCGCGCCCACTCCAATTTGAGGCACCCGCAGCTCAATCCTACGACCTCTGCCTCACCCACAGGTGCGCAACCACTGCGCTAAGCTGGTGGATGGTCACGGTTATGCAATCACGCTCAACCATTAGAGCTTCATCCAACAGTCGAGATCAAACAAGCAAGTGAGGAAGGAGGGCTGCGGCCGGTGTTGGGTGGCTATGATGGTGCCACGTGGTGCCATCTAGGCCATCCATCTTTTGAGTGTAGCAGATGGTACCACGGGTGTCGGATTGGACCGATTTTCACGCCATTAGGCTACGATCGTTGATTTGAACCCATTCGTGCGGTCGGATTTGTCATCTGAAGTGCAGATTAATACCATCTTGGCCCTTGATCTTCTAGGGTTCCTCGATCTCTATCTGATGCTACAGATATCCAATTAGGGTGATTTTGGAGTCGTTGGACTCCAATCGTCGCCCTGATCAGATCCGTATGGTTGTATCATCTATCCGAGGCCCTGATAAAAAGTTACCCTGTCCCTGGACATAAAAAGGAGATAATTACTGTACAATTTATACAACTTATTCTAAATGCATGATTATGCATGTTGTGCACTATTTACAATATATGATGCTAATGTGACAATAAGAACATGCATTAATAGACATTTTAGGTTAATCAGATGTATGCACATCACACCCCCATGCCTATCTTTTGCTAGTCCCTAGCAAAAACTACATGCTATTTATAAAAGAATTAGGTTGGATTGCTTGAGCATAAGTCATTTTCAACATTAAGAAATTTTTACTCAAGATCTGAACTTTGAAAGACACAATAGTGCCCGGGTATCTGCCAAAATGAAATCTGCCTCAAGCCCTCACCTTATTCAAAGAAAATTTTCTTTTTCTCTTTTTTTTCTTTTCTAATTTTTTTGGATTTTTGAGTTTAGGGTTAAAGAGTGGATTTTTACGGCCATTCAATCCACCTAAGATTTGATGAGAACCCTAAGTTCTAAGCATCTTATTGTGAATGTGAGACTCGTTGATCGGCAATTAGAATAAACTTCGAGTTTCTTTGCCTCTAGGTGGCCTTAAAAAGAGAGTTCTGCCTAAAGTTGTATCTTTACGACCGGTAGCTTTCTCCCTAATTTTATTTTTATGAGGTCAACACAAGGGTGAATCTAGTGTATATCTCCTCAGTTTATTCTACTTCTCCACTTCTTCCTAAGTGTTTTGGGAATTTTCAGTGCATTTCATGAGCTAGGTTCTAGATAATTGGTCGATGAGCTATTACCACCGACAACTTGCCAGCCATACTCCTGCGGTGAAGTATGGTTTATTTCTTGTTTTTCTTTTTTCCTTTTCTTTTTCTTTTTGCCTTTCTTCTTCTTTTTTTTTTAAGTAGGTGGCTTCCCTAGTCTAAGATTTACCTAAAGATGGCAAGAAGAGAATGGTCCAATGATTAGGCTCTGGACATCCTACCTATGGGTTGTTACCCATGATAGCATGCCAGCCATATCACCCTAGAAGGTTCATTAGCTACCTAATTTCCGTTAAAACTGCTGATCAACAAGTTAGTGAAAAGATAGTGTGTAGATGCTTAGACTTAAAGTTCCCTCAAATCAGAGGGTGAGTTGATAAGTCGTGTACTTATCACCCAAACTTATTTAACCAAATTACAATAAAATTAAGATGGCGAGGACTCGAAAAACAAATCCACATTTTAGTGGATAGATGGGCTGATTAAGCCCAAAGACCGGAAGCGCCTTTGTGTTCAGATCCTAATGTAATATTTCCTAAGATTGAAAAGTCCTAATGTCCAAGTATTCCTTCCTAATTCAATTTTTTTTATGTAAATGTAAAAATAGAAATAAAATTTATGAGAATTTCATAGAGCTGACAAAATGATTCAAAAATGAATCCACCCCCCTATGCCTAGTAGATGCAATGTCCACATTGAGAAAAAGAGACATGAATAAAAGGGTAGAGTACGGAAGATGTCACCTGAATATGAAGCTCGGGTCAGCTTTGTGTCATATGTACAACTACTGAGTTTAATGCCGTCAGCTAGGAGAAGTCCAGCCAAAGAAGTCACAATATGCCTAGAGCAATTGTGTCTGAGATGAGTTTTGGAAGAGTACGGTCAATAACAGGCTTTAGACATTGACCGTTGACTTTGAATGAATTACCCATCTTTGGGTCAGAGATCTGAATGGCTCCGTTTGAAAAAATCTGGTCGATAATGAATGGGTCGTTCCATTTCAACTTTAGTTTGCTGGGAAAGAGCTTAAGTCGAGAATCGAATAAACAAACCTTCTGGTTTGGCTCAAAGCTCTTGCGGGAAATCAATTGATCATGTAGAGCTTTGGTCCGAGCCTTGTAGATCTTGGCATTCTCTTATGCATCATTTCTAAGCTCTTCCAACTTAGATAGTTGGAGTTTCCTGGTCTTCCTGGCTAAACTCAAATCTAAATTACACTGCTTGATTGCCCAGAATGCCCTATGTTCAATCTCTATGGGTAAATGGCACACCTTTCCATATAACTGACGAAACAGAGACATGCTGATGGGCATTTTATACGCCGTATGGTAGGCCCAAAGAGCATCCTTAAGCTTTTGAGTTCAGTCTTTGCGATCAGGCCTAACCATTTTCTACAGAATATTCTTGATCTCCCTATTGGAGATTTTGGTCTGTCCATTCGTCTGGGGATGGTAAGGTGTGGAGATTCGGTGATTAAGCCCATATTTAGCCAGCAAATTACGAAACTGGGCATTAGTAAAATGAGTGCCACCATCACTGATGATGTCCCTCGAAATCCCAAACCTGCTTAAGATGCTCTTCTTGACAAAATCGATGACCACCTTGTGGTCATTGGTTCAGGTGGGAATCGCCTCAATCCATTTGGACATGTAATCAACAACGATGAGAATGTACTGATGTCCAAATGAAGGGAGAAAGGGTCCCATGAAATCGTTGCCCAAAACGTCGAAGATTTCGACAGGAAGAATTGGGTTTAGGGGCATCATATCTCTCTTAGTTATGCTCCCGAGTGCCTGACATTGGGTACACGACCTTGAGAAATCCTGGGCATCCTTGAATAAAGATGGCCAATAGAAGCCAGAATGCAAAATTTTTGCAACCATTTTTTTCCCGGAGAAGTGTCGACCACACGCAGATGCATGGTGGAACTCGAGTATACTACTAAATTCATTCTTTTGAACACATCGGTGAATGATATGATCAGAGCCGATGCGGTACAGTTCAGGGTCCTCTCAAAAGTAGTATTTGGCCTCATATTTGAGTCTATCCTTTTGTTGCTTTGTCCAATCCTGGGGGATTTGACCAATGGCCAAATAATTAACAATGCAAGCAAACCATAAGGTTTGAACGCCTGAAACTGTAAGGATGGTTTTGTCCGAAAAGGTATCAACAATCGGGATGTCTGAACGAGAAGAATCACTTAGAAGTCTCGACAAATGACCCGCCACCACATTTTGTACCCCGGATTTATCCTTGATTTCAAGATCAAATTCTTGAAGCAAAAGAATCCAACGAATAAGCCAGGGTTTGGCATCCTTTTTGGCCAAGAGATGTCTCATGGTCGAGTGGTCAGTATAAATGATGGCATGAAACTCTAAGAGATAAGCCCTTAATTTTTCCAAAGCAAATACTACAACTAGTAATTCCTTCTCAGTAATAGTGTAATTCCTCTAGGCTTCATCCAGGGTTTTATTAGTGCAGTAGATGACAGAGGGCTTCCTATCAACTTTCTGACCCAAAACAGCCCCGACCGTGTAATCAAAAGTGTCGGTCATGATCTCAAAAGGGGCTGTCCAAACTAGTGGTTGTAGCACCGGAGCATAAGTGACTACCATTTTAAGAAAATCAAATGCCTTATGACATGATTCGTCGAAAACAAATAGCATTTCTTTGGCGAGAGGATTGCTCAGAGGACGAGGAACCTTCGAGAAGTCCTTGATGAATCTTCTATAAAATCCCACATGAACAAGAAATGATCGAATTTGTTTAACGGATGTAGGAGGAGGAAGTTTAGCAATAGTATCAACCTTAGCTTTATCCACTTCAATTCCCCATTCAGAGATTACATGACCCAAGACGATACCTTCTTGTGTCGTGAAATGACTCTTTTCCTAGCTAAGGACCAATCGTGTTTTGATGCATCATTTAAGAATCATTTCTAGATTAGCTAGACACGAGTCAAATGATTCTCCAAAAATAGAGAAATCATCCATGAAGACTTCCATAAACTCTCCCACAATGTTTGAGAATATGGCTAACATACACCTTTGAAAAGTCGTAGGTGCATTGCATAAACTGAATGGCATCCTACGGAAAGCAAAGGTTCCGTAGGGACAGGTGAAAGTAGTATTTTCCTGATTCTTGGGATGAATAGGAACTTGGTTGTATCCTGAGTAGCCATCAAGAAAATAGAAGTACTTCTGCCCGGCTAATCTTTCCAGGATTTGATCAATGAAAGGCAGAGGGAAATGATCCTTTTTCGTGGCTAGTTTAGGGTAAAATCGACCGGTTTGATTTTATTTTACTACTCGAATACAAAAATTCTCCGAGGTCGTACTCAGGGAGCAAGCTTGATTCTAGAAGCATAGAAAATCACAATTTACACTAATATACTATTTTACAAAAAGATTAAAGAAAGGAAGTAAAAATTTTGTCTCTTCTCTTTTCTTCTCTCTTTCTTCTTTTGTCCTCCTTTCTCTCTGTCTTCAGACGCCTAACTCCATGGATCAGACGCCTTAAGTGCCACTTGCTACAGTGCTCGTGCTCTCCTTCTTCTTGCTTTCAGCTACTGTTGCTGCTGCTTCTTCTTCTTCTTGGCTTCTTCTTTTTCTCTTCTTTCAGCTACTTGGCCTTCCTCTCTATGGTAGCTTCCTTCTCTTCTTTTCCCTTTCGCTCTGTCTCTGTCTTCTCCTTCTTCTTCAGTTGGCTTCCTGCTTGGTCTTCTTCTTCTTCTTCTTTGAGTTGCATCTCCTTCTTCTTCAGCTTGCTTCTCCTCTTCCACTTCTCCTGCCTCAGCTCCTTGGTGTGGCTAAGTCCTCGGCCGCTCCGTCCTTTCTTCTTCTGTTCCCTACACAGGCATACAGTTAGGCAAAACCTAACCCCTACCCTCCCCACGTCTCTCTCTCTCCCTATTTCACTCCAGGGTTCGCTCTCCCAGAGCCTATTTGGGTATCCGGGTCGGGTGACGCGCCCGGGACCAGGCCCACTAGCATGCGGTGGTGGGTGAGGTGTGCACAGGTTGGGTAATCGAGTCAGGCCAGGTCCGCAAGGGGTGGTCGCGTACGAGGCCGGGTGAGAGGGACCTCACCCCGTGTGACTGAGGCAACAAGCCTCAATCACTTTTACAATTTATGTGGGTGCGCAGCGTTAACAGCTACCGATGTGGGACTATTCGCGGCCCTTCTTTCTCGCGTGCCCGCAGCAGGGGTTGCCCTTGCAATTGTAGCAAGACGTGAGGCTTGTATCTTCAATTGGGGACCTGGGACCGTGCGCGAGTCTCTTCCACTCATCCTAGGACTCCAACCTGGGATATGGGTGCCTAGAGCAAGCCTGCGAGCAAGCTCGAAGCTTGCTCGTTAATGGCGGCGAGGGATCGGGAACTAAAATCAAGAATACGGCCTTGCGGCCTTGTCAGAACGTTCGGTGGTCTACGCCAAAGCACGGCGAAGATACTGCGGGGGTTGGCATGGCTCAGAGTGACCTAGATGTGCGTGCCCAGGTCAGTTTGAGTTCACGTGAGTGGGTTTGTTCGGGGGGAGGCGATAGGGGTTGGCACGGTCAGTGGAGGGTCGTAGGGTGATCAGTGGGTGGAGGTTATGCTTAGGGATCGGTTGGCGAGGGGTGGATCTGTCTATGGAGGTGAGGTGGCCTCGCCGGAGTTGATGGTCGGAGGTGGAGATGGTGAGGGTGGACAGTGGTGTAGAGGGGTCGAAACAACTAATTGATAGAGGGGAATTAAAGAGAAGGGTAAGAGGGACTTAGCTGGTAGGTCAAGAGTGAACGGGGGAGGCGGAGGTGGCGAACGGTTGTGCAGCCGTTGTCGGAGACGAAGGCACCTAGGGGAAGAGATGGCGAAGAGGAAGAGGGGCTGGAGGGTGCCTGCTGGTATAGCGAGGTGCGGCGGAAGACGGTGGAGGTAACCCTACCACTGGTATGTGGCAGGGCATCGAGAAAGGAGGAGGAGAGTCACCGGAGCCTGCAGGCAGATGACCGGAGGATGACATGAAATTGAGGGTTTATCTCTGGTTAAAACAGGCTTGAAGGATGCGGCAGAGGGTACCGCTCCTTAAATAGGTGGGAAGAGCGTAAAAGCGGTGGGAAAAACCCTACCGAAGATGTGGGCAGACAGAGACCCATACCTCTCACACGTTCGCATGAGAGGTATGGAGGCCAACAAGGCATGGGAGTCGACCCATGCGATAGGGGGCTTCATAGGGAGCTCCCCTTTCAAATCTGGGGTCAACTCCCCATGCATGTGCAGCGCCATCCTTCGCACAAAGTCACCGGAGGAATGGCCTACGCATGTGGGTGGCAGAGGGACCAGATTAAAGAAGATGACGGGAAAGATAGGGGGGTCTTTGCAAGGTTTCAAAAAGCTAAGGGTCAAAAAGTAATTATTGAGGACCATTTTGTAAAGTGGGTCAAGACGACCTTCCTTGAGGTCCAAATTTTGGTATAAACCTAATTTGGACCTAAGGAATCCAATGGTGAAGTTTAATTTTATATTTGACCATGTTTGACTGGGCATTTTGCGCAAAAACATAAATTAAGTCAAAATTGGGTATGGTTCTCAATCTAGGTCAAGATGCATTCCAACGGCCAAATTGAAGGTTCTAAACCCTAGGGGATATTTTTTCATGAATTTTAGAGGGTTTAATTGATTTTTATCCTGCATGGAACTTCATGAATTAAAGTGCATTTGTTTTAGGGTTATAGAATGTCATTTAATTCCCAGATTTTGTCGTAACCCCTTTTCTGACCAAACCATCTAAATTTTTCTCTTATTAAGTCCACTTGACCTGTGTCTAGAGCCTTAGAAATCTTGTTCATGTACTACACTGGTAAAATTATAGTTTTACCCCTTGTGTAATGTTTTATTCTTTGCTCAACAATTCCCTGATTTAGGCCTTCCCTTAGGTTTTGAAGGAGCTTTTATTCAATTTATTCGGTCGAAATGTGCTAGTTAGGGTTCATGATGAGGTTCTGATCATACCCCATGCCTAGCTTTTGCTGGTCCCTTAGTAAAAACTTAAGGTTTTAACCTCTATTTTAGACCATGAATTCCTTTCATCAAATTTGATTAGTGCTTTTTTCTCTTGTCTCCTTGATTAGGTCGGAATGCCAACCATGTACCTAAAAGGTACTCTAGTAACAACTAAGATCTAGATCTATCTAGCTTTAGCCTCAGTCTTTAGTAAAGGTTTTAAGGCCCACAGGAACTACCCTAAAGTTTATTGGACTCCGTGGTTAAAGCACCCGTGCTTGAGACATTTTTAGCCTTGGTTCAGTTTGCAATGCATTTTGTAAGAGAGAGACAGAGGATTTATTTGTTTGGAGAGTTTTCTTTCTCTTTTCTTTTTAATTCTAGCTTAGCATTGGCTTCACAACACGGTCTATATCGGATCCCTCGTCCCCATTGAAAGGTCGACTTTGCGCTTAGCGTTATAGTATTTAAGTGGTGGAAAAATTGACGAATAAAAAATAATGAAAATAACCACTCACGGAAGAGCGGGTCATGTCCATAGGGAGGCAATGATGCAATCAATGCTTTTATTATTTAATGTTATTTCAGATAGTGTGAGATCCCTTTTCAAATTGGACTTAAAATGTGAAGGAAAGTAGATTTGCAATAACCTAAAAAGTTAAGGGTGTAAGTGCAGTTCTCCCTCACAGAAATCCTCAATAAAGTTAGGATGAATTAATGCAGTTTTCACGTGATGTGTACTAAAGACAATTAGTACTTAAATCAAGTCCAAAATCAATCTTTAAACTAGCCAATATTAATACCATGCAATTAGAAAGAACTGTGAGTGCTTGAATGCAATTTTGCCATAATATAATAATAATAAAAAATGAAATCGGTGGCAATTGCGTTGAATGTAATTTCTAATTCCAACAAAAATAGAGCTTTCTTCCTCTCTCTTCCTTGCGAGAGAGAGAAAGAACTGCAGGGGTCGATGCAGGGCTCAAGAGGATGGCGAGGTCGAGAGCTTTCCGACGGTGGCAGCGGCGGCGGCGGAGGTGGCCGGAGGCAGCCTGCGGCGGTGGCCGGAGCTTGGGCCTGTGGAGCAAGAGGGCGGCTATTGTGAGCGGCGCGTGCGCGTGCTGGTGCTAGGGCCCGTGCTTGCAGCATTGTGCGCGCTTGGCAGTGAGGCACGTGCCGACGAGCACCTGCTGTAGGGGCTTCTGCAGGTGGGAGAAGGTACTGCTGGGACGATGGATGTATGCCTGAAGTGGGGGCACGCAAGGAGGATGTGGACGTGAGGCAAATGAGGCGCGGACCTGGTGGCAGCAAGCGCCTGAGGGCGCTGGAGAAGGACGCCTGCAGGCTGAAGGGCGTGCGGGCACGTTGCAGGCTGAAGGGCGTGCGGGCGCCTGGAGGCACAGGTGGCTGTGCGGCTTTGGGGTGAAGGCTGGCGGTGTAGGGATGCACTGGAGGATGCATGGGTTGGTGGTGCAGGAAGGGGGGGCACGCATCTGCGGAGAGGGCACTAGTTCTGATTTGCAGGGGGGCTAGAGCGGGCAGTTGGTGAGCGGTGCTTGTGGCAGGAAGAGGCGCACGTGCGGAGGCGTGCGCACTGGTGAAGGTTTTTCCCCGCAAGGGGGAAGAGGACCCAGTGCACACTGTTGGATCATAGGGTTCTCCTTTTCCACCGTGAAGCAGTTCCCCACGAGGGGGAAAGATTCTCCCTTGTGCACGCCGCCTCTTCTCTTTCTACGTCTTCTCTCTCCCTCCATGCGCCAATCCAGGTTTTTGCAAATCCCTTTCTATTTTTGACCAGCGAGTGTTGGAGAAGATTGCCCCAATGTCCGGTGGGGGAGGGGGGAAAGGATCGGCTGTTTGGGGAAATTATCCCCCCACCCTTGTTATTTCTGATTTTATTACCTGCACTTAAAAATAACAAAATAATTAAGTTATAGAATGTTATAAACTCAAATTATAAGGCATACAAATATTCTATAACTTAATTGCCATTATTAACACACCTAAACTATTCGATTAAATATACTTAGGCTTAATATTAGTCCATTTTAATGGACTCATCAAATACCCCCATGCCCAAGATTTGTTAGTCCCTAGCAAAAATGAATAATAGAAGTAATCAGAAGACTTCTTCTTTTCTTATTTCAAAACTTTAGAAATCCAGACAAATGTGAAGTGCTGATAACCTAGGTAACAGATCCAAGTGAAAGAGCCAATTCGCATTGGGAGTTCATACATCACCCTTGGCAAAAATTTCCTGTTGAGATAGGCAACTACTTCCCTCGGGGATAAAGCAGATGATAATCTGTAATTTGACCCCGGCATTTGGCTTAGGTAGGAGATATCTAGTTGAATGGATTTGTATTTGGTGGCACACACTCAACTGGTGCTACATATAGTCTAGTACTGCAGACTCTAGCTCTCTAGACTATTAGACAAGTCAACTCAAAGAGAGGCTACACAACTGTACTCTCTTGATGTTCCTGGGCACTCCCTGTTCTTTTTTTTTCTGAGATCACAAATCTTGCCAGATTTAGAAACTGTACTCACTATTTGGTGGCCTCACATGGCATCCACACTTCAATTAAAGTCCTAATAACTCTACAACTAAGTTAGAGTCCTCAACCAGTATTCAGGCGATCAGAAATACTAGAAGGTAGGTATGGGACATATTTGGTGGAATGCGATAGGTGTTTGCTGCCTCAGAAATAGTGTTACATCATACACTTGTACTTTTTTTTTTGTAATATAAATTTTTTTTTCTCTTTTTCTTTTTCTTCTTTCTATTTCTTCTTTTTCTACTTCTTTTCTCTTTTCTTCTCTTCTTTTATATATATATATTTTATATTTTTTTTTCTTATTTTTGTTTCTTTTTCAATCAACACAACACAATACGGACTTTTATTTAGGAGGCATTATTAGGAATGATAATGGTCAAGAGGAAGTTGTGTGGCTTATTTGGTGGAAGTGCCTATTCTCGGCACCGGAAAGGAATGGATAGGACAGGCATATTTCTGACCTTTGACACTATTACCCTCCTTCAGCTGAGGACTCTATGAAGGACGGTCGTAACCATCCACCATAGTTATAGCTTTATTAAGATTCAATCTCTGTGTATCTACCTTATTTGGTGACTCTCAGAAATTCACTCAAAGTACACACACAGGAACAGCGAGTGAAAACTACGCCTAACTCTGAAGTATCATCATCTAATTATCTAGAACTTAAGAGACTTAGCGCACCAGTAATCTCTCTACTTCTTCTCACAAATATGAGGTGGATTTACTAGAAGATAATATGCTTGACTCTCTATGAACTGTCCAAGGGTTCAGTAGACTACAATTGCTCATTGGTTTTCCTCAAGGATCCATTACCAATTCTACGTGCATGTGAAATAAATGTACTGGATTCTAAACTTATGAAATAATTCAAGAAGAAAAACCTCCAATGACAAAGGTATTCTGCTAGGGATTAACCCAATCAGCTCAAGAAAAGAAATTTTTTTTTTTATATGCTAACCTAAATGCATGAATGCACCTAAAATGCAAATGCACTCCCCCATGCCTAAATCCTACAATGTCCCCATTATAAAATTAAAACAGGAGGAGAAAGGAAAGAAATCACCTGACACAGTTTGCTGGGTTGCCTCCCAACAAGCACTGCATTTTCTGTCAGCAGCCAGACTTATAGAGAACCTGTAAGTCAGGTTCCAAACAGAAAAGGTTAGGCCCTAAGAATATGCGTAACAGTGCAGGCCTAGAAAACAGGTAACCACGGATGTTGGCGAGCTGATGAGGCAATGTAATTCCAAATGCTCGCCAGAAGGTATGAAAGTGAAAAACCTCGTTGGCTACCTTGGGAGGTCTAGGGATAATAAACAGAATATGAAAAGGGACCTCCCGAAATGGAATAGGTGGAGGATAACAAGGATCCTCCAAAGTATGACTGGTTTTAAAAGAGATAATAAACGAAATATGAAAAGGGACCTCCCGAAATGGAATAGGTGGAGGATAACAAGGATCCTCCAAAGTATGACGGGTTTTAAAAGATATAATCATTATTAGTTCAAACCCTTGAATGGCGAGAGTAAAAGTACAAGCATCAATCCATACTCGCCATTCTACTCTAGGATGTATTGGCCTGATATAGTCTCCAAAAAGAATGTACATGAGCAGAGATCTAAGCCAAGGATCGGTTAGGGAGTATAAGGGTTGTTTGTAGTGTTGGAAGGTAATGGTCAAGTCCAATGAGGGCTTAGTAGGTGTTAGGTCCAATTCCAACAATGATTCGAATTGTGTACACTCCCTAACAGTAGTAGACAACTTCAAGTTATCCTGCCTAGCATTAATGATCGGAGTCATATTTGAATCAAGGGTAGACTCCAAACTGCAATTTTTTGATGGCAAGGCCAAAATGTCAGAATCATTATCATTCCGCCCATCCCCAAATTTGTTTGGTTCACTCAAATATTTGTCGGGGTGTATATGTGATTCATTAGGAGTTGAATTAGTTTTTTCAATTATTTCTAATGGAGGATCAGTCTTAATATTTTTTAGGAAGCCTATATCATTGAATTCGTTATTGTTCTCGAGGTATAAATCCTCAAATGATGTGTTTTGCCCCCGAGAGTCTCCCATAGACTTCTCATTTTGTTTGTCCTCCTGTAATATCAACTCCTGTTTTGATGGAGGATGACTATCAAAAGAAAGTAGGAATCCAGATTTAATCATATTATTTCTATCCTCTGGAGCTAAATCCTCAAATGATAAATAATTCTCCTGTGATTCACTCCAGATTTTCTGTCCAAGTTCCTCTGTTGGGGCATCCTCATTCTCTGAATTAGACTCTTCATATCCCTGAGACCAGAATTGATCATCCTCCATTCCCTTAGGGTCACCTTCATTAGGTGCATTTAAATCCTCAAGATATTGAATGATAGGTGTTGATTCCCTAAGTAGAGGGTTAGGAGTAGGCTCACTAAGAGTAGAATGGGGCTCCACCAAATAATCAAGAGGGGAAGTGATAGGAATAATAATCTTCTCTTGCTTTTGACTCCAATATAGTTCAAGTGGATAATTACTATGATTGTTGTCCTCCAGTGGCCGCGTCTCATTGGGAGAGTCTAAGTGATTGCTACATGAAATTGGATCCCTATTGTCATTAACTACCTCAGAATTATTTTCATGATCATGATCGGATGGGTAGGGATCAGGATTATTGGGAACCATGTAGCTAAGTTGTCTTATTTCTTCATTTAATTGTTGACTATTCCTCAACATCTCTCCCATTGATTCCATTATTTCCTTTTGTTGTTTTTGCATTTCTATCATAAAAGAGGAGAGGCTACTATTATCAGGTTGGGGAGGATAGTCAATTTCAGGCTCTAGTTTCCTAGGGGTATCGGTCCAACCTCGATACGGAAAATCATGAATGGTCGGAGGGTTGGGTGTTTCCATGGAAGTAGGGATTTCAGGATTGGAGAATCCTGCTCCTAGGCTCTTCTCAAAAGTGGGAGTTATCAAGCCAGTACTCCCAGGGTAAGAATGAAAATGATCCCATGAATTATCAATGTACCCATCAAAGGATGGATACGCTCGGAGCATGGGATCCTGATTAAAAGATGGGAAGTATTGACTTTGATAATCTGAATGATAGGAGTAAGAATAATCCATTTCTTTAAGAAAAACAATTTTAACTCTCTTAGGCTTTAGTAAAATTCAGAATATAAGTAGAAAACTTCCTAGAGAGTTCTATTGTCAAAGCAAATGCAAATTCAACGGGATCTATTTTTAGTAGATTGTAGGTCTTAGAGTTATATGTTTAGATGGTGGCCAAACAAGTTTTGCAAAAATTACGCTTCCTAGGCCAACCTTCGTTGGTGCCTATAACCTACTCGGAAGGGATGGAAGTCTCGAATCGAGCCCACACACAAGGAACCGAGGTAACTTGGTGGATAGGCTTGTTGATTTCCGACTAACTTCCCTTGTGGTGCAAAAGAGGGGAGGTAGAAATTTATCTAGTGACCTTATGTGTGAGGTGCATAGTGTCTCAAGTGTGCAAGCATACGATCGTGTTTTGATTTCTTTAAATTCCGCAAATAGGATCCTTTTGCACACAATTTTCAGTCATAGATTTTAAAGTCCAACCTCTTAACAGTCCCAATTTGTTTAAAGTGACCACTGAATTAATTTGATTCACACACTTTTGTGGTCTTAGATTTAGGTTCAATGCATATGCATGACAAGTAATTAATGCTCAAGAGAAGACGTACCTTACTCCAGCTTTCTTTGTGCAGTGATGAATGCAGTGCAATAAAAAATAAACTAGATGCTGCTCATTCAGTCCTAGATGATCGTCCTATAGATATGCAGCTTCTAGCAGGCAGTTCAATTTTTTTTTTTTTAAATAATAATAACAAACAGACCTAATCTAACTAATTAACTAAAATACAGTTTAAAATAATTCAAATAATCCTATAATCTAAATAAATGGGAACATATTCCCAAAAATACCCAACAAGGGCCCCAAAAGACAGTAATTTAAATTCTAATGTCTATCTAACTAAATCTAACTAAGACCTACTGCCTAAATTAGAAATAGGATTCTCCATAAGCCTAAATGTGTAGGATAAAGGCCCACGTGTTCCTGTTGTCGTCCTCCAGGTGGCGTCAAGGTCCACCAAAAAGATCATCTCCGCCGTGCGCGTTGTTCACGTTCAAAGTCGTCGCTTCGCTGCGCCTCGTCGTCGTGTCAGATTTCGTACAAAATAATAAAGATGATTAGATAATTTTGCAACTCAAAATATTTAAAAGCAATAAAGTAAATCTATTGCATCTGTTCCCTCCCCGGCAACGGCGCCAATTTGAAAGGTCGACTTTTCGCTTAGTGTTATAGTATTTAAGTGGTGGAAAAATCGACGAATCAAAAATAATGAAAATAACCACTCGCGGAAGAGCAGGTCGTGTCCACAGGGAGGCAATGATGCAATCAATACTTTAATTATTTAATGTTATTTCAGATAGTGCGAGATCCCTTTTCAAATTGGACTTAAAATGTGAAGGAAAGTAGATTTGCAATAACCTAAAAAGTTAAGGGTGTAAGTGTAGTTTTCCCTCACAGAAATCCTCAATAAAGTTAGGATGAATTAATGTAGTTTTCACGTGATGTGTACTAAAGACAATTAGTACTTAAATCAAGTCCAAAATCAATCTTTAAACTAGCCAATATTAATACCATGCAATTAGAAAGAACTGTAAGTGCTTGAATGCAATTCTGCCACAATATAATAATAATAAAAAATGAAATCGGTGGCAATGGCATTGAATGCAATTCCTAATTCCAACAAAAATAGAGCTTTCTTCCTCTCTCTTCCTCGCAAGAGAGAGAGAGAACCGTGGGGGTCGATGCAGGGCTCAAGAGGACGGTGAGGTAGAGAGCTTTCCAATGGTGGCAGCGGCGGCGGCGGAGGTGGCCGACGGCGGTGGCCAGAGCTTGGGCCTGTGGAGAAAGAGGGCAGCTATTGTGAGCGGCCCACGCGCGCGCTGGTGCGAGGTTTGGCGCTTGCAGCAGGGCACGCGCTTGGAAGTGAGACGCGTGTCGACGAGGGCCTGCTATGGGAGCTTCTGCAGGCGGGAGAAGGTACTCCTGGGATGATGGATGTACGCCTGCAGTGGGGGCGCGCAAGGAGGATGTGCACGTGAGGCAAATGAGGTGCGGACCTGGTGGCAGCGAGCGCCTGCAAGCGCTGGAGAAGGACACCTGCAGGCTGAAGGGCATGCGGGCACGTTGCAAGCTGAAGGGCGTGCGGGCACCTGTAGGCGCAGGTGGCTGTGCGGCTGTGGGGTGAAGGCCGGCGGTGGAGGGATGCACTGGAGGATGCATGGGTTGATGGCGCGGGAAGGGGGGGCGCGCGTCTGCGAAGAGGGCGCTGGTTTTGATTTGCAGGGGTGTTGGAGCGGGCAGTTGGTGAGCGGTGCTAGTGGCAGGAAGAGGTGCACGGGCGGAAGCGTGCGCACTGGTGAAGGTTTTTCCCCGCAAGGGGGAAGAGGAGACAGTGCACGCTGCTGGATCACAGGGTTCGCCTTTTCCACCGTGAAGTAGTTCCCCGCGAGGGGGAAAGATTCTCCCTTGTGCACGCCGCCTCTTCTCTTTTTAAGTCTTCTCTCTCCCTCCGTGCACCAATCCAGGGATTTGCAAATCCCTTTCTATTTTTGACCGGCGAGTGTTGGAGAAGATTGCCCCAATGTCCGGCGGGGGAGGGGGGAAAGGATCGGCTATTTGGGGAAATTATCCCCCCACCCTTGTTATTTCTAATTTTATTACCTGCACATAAAAATAACAAAATAATTAAGTTATAGAATGTTATAAACTCAAATTATAAGGCATACAAATATTCTATAACTTAATTGCCATTATTAAGACACCTAAACTATACGATTAAATATACTTAGGCTTAATATTAGTCCATTTTAATGGACTCATCACCCATCATCAATCCTGAAAGGTTCCTGGCAATCGATGCTTCAAGATAGCACCGTCCATGGTAACCCCCAGAACCCTGGCTTTTGAGATTTCAAGATAATCCCGCCCATGGTATCCGTGGCCAAATTCAGACCCTGGCAATTAACATTTCGTGATAATGCCATCCATGGAATCTTAACCAGCAGGGTTCTTACATGCCCCCAGTAGGATATGTAAATATCCTAGGAGACAAGCACCAAGGAGATGCTATGTTGTTATGCATCTTTGAGGGGAATTTCCCACCTCTCTGCACTAGGAACTTGTCCAAATCAACTTGTGTTGATTGGCCACTCCTAATCTAGGTGACATTTTTAGAATATTTGAAACACTTCTACATGATTTTAATATTTATGCTCACTGAACCAGACTGTGTGAATTTGGATGCTTAGGTTACCGAGTCCTGTAAATCGAAGGTCAATTAATGAAGCCGAATACTCCCTAAGCCTTAGACCTAATACTTAAGCTTTTCATTTTCCTCAACCTCTAGAGGAATATCAAGATCTTAACAGGTACTAAGAGTCTAGCCAAGAAGGCCTAAGGTTAGCGTTCTTACTAATCTTTTTGTGCACTTTCACTTTACTTTTCTTTAATGTGGTCTAGAACTTTGGTTAATTCCTTAATTTCTTACTAATGACTAACCCTTTTCTTTTTCATTTTGGGCTCCTTTTTAATATTTTGCTCTTTTCCTCCTTTTGTAAAGCTTACTAGCACTTTCTTCCCTCCTCCCAATTTTTTTTTTTGACATATGTGAATTTTTTTGTTGAAACCTTTTCTTGTTATGACTTTTCATTGCACTTTCATACCCCCCCCATGCCTAAGGTTTGCAATGTCCTCATTGTACATTAGGTGGGTTTTTATTTGGCTTGCTTCATGCATTAGGATAGATATTAGGTGAGTGGATGGGTCGATGTGACTATTGCGGATGGTTTCTAATCTCAGGTACAAGTACCTGAGGTGAAGTCGGTTGTCCTAAGGAATGAACCTAATGTGCAAAGAAATGTCAGAAAAGGGTTTCGGTTTTCAAAAAGAATGACGGGCTGCCTCCTGTTAAGCGCTGAGTTTTACGCCATCAGTTGGGCGCAATTAGCTCAGGGAGAATGCAGGATAAATGATGACTCAGCCAAATCTGTATTGGTCACGTCAATGAATGGTTTGAGTCTTTGACCATTCACGACGAAGGGTTCAAAATCGTGGCTAAGCGGACTGATCTCAATGGCTCCATTTCCAAAAATCTGTTAGACAAGATATGGTTTGATCCACTTGGATCGTAGCTTCCCAAGGAACAATTTAAGTCGAGTATCAAAAAGTAGGACCTTCTGACTAGGGTGAAAGATCTTTCTGAATATGTGCTTGTCATGAAAGGCTTTAACCTGCTCTTTGTAGATTCGCGAGCTTTCATATGCATCAAGGCATAATTCATCAAACTCACTTATCTGAAGCTTTCTTTGGGTTCCAACCTTAGAAAAATCCAGGTTGCAGTTCCGTACTACCCAATAGGCTTTGTGCTCCAGTTCAACAGGAAGGTGACACGCCTTCCCATACACCAGCCTAAAAGGAGACATGCCTAATTAGGTCTTGTGGGTGGTCCTATAAGCCCATAAGGCTTTCGAAAGTTGGGATGACCAGTCCTTCCTGTCAGGTCGAACAGTAACCTGAAGGATTTTCTTGATCTCCCAATTTGATAGCTCAGCTAGACCATTAGTTTGGGGGTGGTAAGGAGTAGAGATTTGGTGTGCCACCCCAAATTTGGTCATCACTGACCTGAACTTAGCATTGGTAAAATGGGTCCCTCCATCAGAAATGATTGCACGTGGAATCCCGAACCGTGAGAAGATATTTTGATGAATGAATTTGATGACGACCTTGTGATCACAGGTTCGGGTCGAAATGGCTTCGATCCATTTGGACACATAGTCAACAACGAGAAAAATGTACTCGAAGCCGTCCGAGATAGGGAAGGGGCCCGTAAAATCAATCCCCCAAATATCAAAAATCTCGCATACGAGAATCGACTATAAAGGCATCATGTCACGATGGCTCATGTTGCCCAAAGTTTGGCAACGGCTGCATGCCTTACAGTGATTGTATGCATCCTTGAAGATAGTGGGCCAGTAAAAGCCACACTGGAGAATTTTTGATGCGATTTTATGCCCAGAAAAATGGCCATTGCATGCCTGGTCAAGGCAGAAAGAGAGTATGTCATTGATTTCGACCTCCGAGATACATCGCCAGATAATTTGGTCAGCACCTATGAGGAATAAGTATGGGTCTTCCCAGATGTAGTACTTGTCATCGGAGCACAATTTGTCTTTCTTGGCCTTCGGCCAATCAGACGGGATCTAGTGTGATGCCAAGTAGTTTACTATATCAGCAAACCATGGAAGCCCGGTACAAATAGTCAAGAGGTGCTCATCAGGAAAATGCTCTATGATGGGTCCAGAAGGGTCAATGATCTCAGAAGGAAGGCGAGACAAGTGGTCAGCTACCACGTTCTGTCTTCTCGCCTTGTCGTGAATCTCGAGGTCAAATTCTTGCAACAGCAAGATCAATCAGATTAATCGAGGCTTCGCATCCTTCCTCGCAAGGAGATGCCTCACAACTGTGTGATATGAGTAGATTATAACATGGGAACCCAGGAGATAAGATTTCAATTTTTTAAGGGCAAATACTACAGCTAGCAGCTCTTTCTCCTTAATCGTGTAGTACGCTGAGCCTTGTCAAGTGTCTTGCTAGCGTAGTATATGACCACAGGTTTCCCATCAATCTTTTGCCCCAGAACTGCTCCTACAAGGAAGTCAGATGCATCGCACATGATCTCAAAGGGTTGAGACCAATCAGGGGACTGTAGGATCGGGGCTTGGTTGACTCGGTCATGAAGGATCTCAAAAGCTTGAGTGCATTCCTTGGAAATCTCAAAGGGTACATCCTTTGAGAGAAGAGTGGTCAGGGGGCACGCGATTTTCGAGAAATCAGGGATGAAACAAAGGTAAAAATCGATGTGCCCCAAAAAAGATCGGATGTCACTGATCGAGCATAGGAAGTTTAGAAATTAGGTTAACCTTGGCTCGATCCACTTGGATGCCTCTCTCATAAATCAAATGTCCCAGGACGATCCCCTCAGGCACCATAAAGTGGCTGTTTTCCTAGGAAAGAACCAGATTTACGTCAATGCAGTGCCTAAGTATGTGAACCAAGTGCTGGAGGCAATCATCAAATGATGCCCCAAAAACTGAGAAGTCATCCATGAATACTTCCAGATAATCACCTACCATATCAGAGAATATGGCAAGCATGCATCTCTGAAAAGTCATGGGTGCATTGCAGAGACCGAAAGGCATCCTTCGGAACACGTATGTCCCGAAGGGGCAAGTGAACGTGGTCTTCTCTTGGTCCTCTGGATGAATCGCCACTTGGTTGTAACTGGAGTACCCGTCAAGAAAGCAGAAGAATCTATTTCCCACTAGTTTTTCGAGAATCTGATTAATAAACGGTAGTGGGAAATGATCCTTCTTCATGGAGGAATTGAGGCTTCGGTAATCTATGCAGACTCTCCACAAGTTGGCTATACTGGTAGGTATGACCACTCCGGTATCAGTCGTGATGGTGGTAAGTCTTGCCTTCTTAGGCACAACCTGGATTGGGCTTACCCAGCGACTGCCGGAGATCGGGTAGATGATCCCTGCATCTAACCACTTAATGATCTTTTTCATGACCTCCAACAGATTGGGGTTCATACGTCTCTGCATTTCACGTGAAGGTCGTGCGCCCTCTTTAGATGCGGTGTGTGCAATAAGAGGGACTTATTCCAATCAAATCATCGAGAGTCCAACCAATGGCTCTGAGATGTTGCTAGAGAACAGCAATCAGACGGGATTCCTGAATAGGTGTGAGTCTGGAATTTATAATCACCTGAAATGTCTGATTGGAACCCAAAAAGACATATTTCAAATGTTTGGGAAGGGGCTTGAGTTCTAGAACGGGGTTATCAGCAGCAGCGGGTTAGTCAGAGTGGGTGTGGGGCGCAAGGGTAGGAGTTATGGGTTTGTCTAGATCAAGTTCTGACTCCTCTAATTACGATTTTAGATCTTCTTGTGGTTGATGAGGGATAATCTTGTTGTCCTTAATTTGTGGTTCATCAACCATGGCTTTGATGTCACAAATTTGCTTTATCACACCGCAATTAATCCCTTGTTGGGCCTTAAAGGTATCAATCTTGAGAGTCTGATTCCCAAATTTTAACTCTATTTGGCCTTCTTCACAGCTTATGTTGGCCCTTGCAGTGGCCAGAAAAGGTCTCCCTAGTATGATTGGTGTATCCCTTGGATTCTCAGGTGCATCCATGTCTAGAACTATAAAATCTACAGGGAAGTAGAAATCCTGCACCCTAACAATAACATCCTCAAGAATTCCCTTAGGTGACTTAATGGATCGATCAGCCAACTACAATGTCACCTCAGTCAGTTTCAGTTCAGATTCTTCTAGGTGGTTAAGCAGGGATGTGGGTATCAGGTTTATGTAGGTACCTAGGTCTAATAATGCTCTATCAAACTGGGTTTCACCAATCTTACATGAAACTAAGGGAGTGCTTGGGTCTTTTGCCTTTGGTGGGAGTTTGCTTAGGATTACAGAGTTGGCTTGCTTTGATAGTACAATCGGACTCCCACTCTTGGTTCGCGGCTTACGTTGGGGTGTACACACATTTTTCAAGAATCGTGCGTAAGCCAGTACATGGCGGATTGCATCCATCAAGGGGATGTTTATTTGGACCTGCTCAAAGAGCTTGATTAGGTCCTCCTCAAGAGCCACGGGTTTAGCTATCCTCTTTCCCTTGGTCAAGGCCTCGAGAAATGGAACCTTGGTTGGTTCCTCTAGGATAGGTCTAGGTCTTTGATCTGGGACAGGGATAGGAACATCCTGGATAACTATCTTAGGGTTTGGGTCACTACTAGGCTTGGGGTGGTCTATATAAGTTGGATCTTGGCTTGCTTTACCACTATGGGTTATCATAGAATTTAGTCCTGCCTGGTTCTGGTTGGGGGTAGGTAAGATGGGCTGCTGCTGTTGGTAACCCGCATAAGAGTTTGATGCTTCCATCCCATCAAGTGATGGAACAGAAGGGGCCCGATAGATCAGGTGTGCTTGGCCTAGGTTCGGGTTCATAACGCGTCGCTGGGTCGGCACGTTATTCGGGTTAGGCAGAGGTTGAGAAGGAAGTGTGCCCGATTAGTGAGAATTCGCCAACTAGGCGAGTTGGTTGCGAACCTCTGTGATTTCGTCCTTGTGTTGTTTTTTGATAGCCGCATTTGTTCTTTGAATGTCAACTAGAGTTTTAAGGATAAGGGACATTTGGTCTTGGTTGGGCCCGGATGGATAAGTGGGGTTGTGCTGAGGCTAAGGCAGCTGATAAGGATGAGAGGCTTGTGGACGAGGTTGAAAGGGTGGTCTTGGGTTCTGAGAATTTTCTCACCCACTGGAAATTGGGATGGTTTCTCCATCCAGGGTTGTAGGTGTTGGAAAATGGGTCATTCTGGATGACGTTGAGGTCCTCGCAGGTCTGAGGAGCCTCAGAAAAGTCGGAGAATGGGGGAGTAGAGTTCCCTTGACAAGATTAGAAAGGATCAAAGGTCCCTCCAGTCCTGGAGTCAGATGGGGGTGGATACAGGTCCATCCCAAGAGAAGGTCAGTGGAAAATGTTCTACAAAGTTTCCCTTACTGGAGGTGGCTGTGCGAAGGAGTTCTGTGCAGAGGTGGCTCGCTGCAAGTGCTGAGTCAGCTCGTCCACCTTCTTCTCAATAATTGAGATCTTGCCCAACCGACTGGCCATTAGTTTTAGGTCGACTGATGCGGACAGGCCCTGCGCTCATGTGCTCCCCTAAGGTTCGTCGCTGTGCGGGTATTCGTCCGGTCGAATAATCCCATGGAGTCATTGTTGATGGAGTTCTCTCACATATTCTTGAGAATCTCCCACATGGTGTCTTCATGTTGACCCATGATATTCCCTCTGCAAGTTGCGTTGACGAACAATCTAATATCTTCACGGAGTCCCTAGTAAAAAGACTGGACTTGTTCCCATTTAGGAACTCCATGATGAGGGCACTTTCTCATGAGATCCTAGAATCGATCCCATGCCTCATGAAGAGGTTCTCTTGTTTACTGGGTGAAGTGAGTAATATGATGACGGAAGGCGTTTGTCCAACCAACGGGAAAGAACTTCTTCAAAAACTCGGACTGGAGTTCTTCCCAAGTGTTGATCAGGTAGGTCTACGTCTGATACCAATGAGCTGCCTTGTTCATAAGGGAGAAGGAGAACATCTTCATGAATAAGATATCCCGATTTTACGCATCTGACCTGAAGGTCTGGGCCAGATGCTTAAGCTATTTGATATGCTGGAAGGGATCTTCATAGTTAAGCACATAGAATTTAGGTATGGCATGAATCATATTGGGCTTCAATTCGGAATCAGGTCCTCCAGTCGGGATTCTGACTCAAGGCTCAATTGCCACCGTAGCGGGATTATAGTGATCTCGCATCATGGGGCGCTGCGGTGGGTTCATGAAATTCTGGAAGAGATCATTAAGACGCTGGAGCTAGTGCTCAAGATTATTCTCTTCTTCTACAGGTTGAGCCATGATGGAAGAAGAAGGGGAACTAGGTTCAGAATCCAAGGAGAGGTCAATATGGAGTGGTTGTTGCACAAACAAGGGTGTCGAGGCTTGGCCTCGGGGAGAGTGGATTTCTAGAGGAGGTTTCAAGGACCTCCTACCAAACATGCACTGATGGATTGGATGAGGTTAGAAGGTGTTGGACCCAATCAAGACACCCAAAATATGTTGGGTGACTATAGAGGTTCGGGGCAGATGATACCCCATGATCAGAAGGTTGTCCACCTGAGAATTACCTGGGTTGCCAGAGAGGGTGAGTCCCGCGAAGACCCCTACATGGTAGAGCGCCTCACGGGTTACAGGGTTTCCCCCACCTGACCTCTCTTGTCACTGAGATTCCAGGTAGACCAGAATGTGGAACTTGACCTCTTAAGTCTACCACTTTTAATTGAGATCAAGGTGCTTAGGGTTTCACTTGAACTTTAAGCCTTTTGTTGTGCAAAAGTGACCTAATTTGAAGGTTGGTTGATCTAAGGGATCAACTTTACCTTTTAGTTCTTGTGAGAGCTTATTAGGTCCTTTCTTTTAATGTTCAAGTGAATTAAGAGCCAGATTTCTTAGGGTTTCTCTTAATAGATCCTTTCAAGCAACGGTTTAGGCACACCTCCTTTTGGAATTTTCAGTTCTTGATTAGAAGATGCGTCTCTAAAACCCTAGCTTAGAATCCTAGGTTGGCTCTAATTGGTCTAATTAGTTTCCTCAGAAATGGGTAACTAGGGATCAATCAAGAAGGTTTTAGCCCTAGTTACTTTAAGTGGATATGTAGTTAAGATGTGTTGAAAAGTAAAAACTAGGAAACTTTGTGAATTACTAGATATTGAAGACAGGTAGCCCTAGATTGATTTTTCTTTTTCCTTTTTAGAATGTGAGGGGCTTAAAAGAGAGAGGGTTGAGGGTTACCTGTCCTCTGGTGTGTTTATTGTGCAGATGCTTTGTTCTTCCTTGCCTACCATTCCTGCACAACAACAGAGAGATTGAATTAGTATAAAATCAGAAATTGTGATTTTGAAGCTTCTAAAATGCTCGTTGCTCCCCGGCAACGGCACCAAAAACTAGTTCGGGGTAAATCGACTAGTTTGATTCTATTTTATTACTCGAATACAAAAATTCTCCGAGGTCTAACTCAGGGAGCAAGCTTGATTCTAGAAGTGTAGAAAATCACAATTTACACTAATATACTGTTTTATAAAAAGTTTAGAGAAAGGAAGTAAAAATTTTGTCCCTTCTCTTTTCTTCTCTCTTTCTTCTTTTGTCCTCCTTTCTCTTTGTCTTCAGACGTCTGACTCCATGGATCAAACGCCTTAAGTGCCCACTTGCTACAGTGCTCGTGCTCTCCTTCTTCTTGCTTTCAGCTACTGTTGCTGCTTCTTCTTCTTGGCTTCTTCTTTTTCTCTTCTTTCAGCTGTTTGGCCTTCCTCTCTGTGGCAGCTTCCTTCTCTTCTTTTCCCTTTCGCTCTATCTCTGTCTTTTCCTTCTTCTTCAGTTGGCTTCCTACTTGGTCTTCTTCTTCTTCCTTGAGCTGCGTCTCTTTCTTCTTCAGCTTGCTTCTCCTCTTCCTCTTCTCCTGCCTCAGCTCGTTGCTGCGACTAAGTCCTCGGCCGCTCCTTCCTTGCTTCTTCTTCTGTTCCTTGCACAGGCATACGGTTAGGCAAAACCTAACCCCTTCCCTCCCCGCATCTCTCTCTCTATTTCACTCCAGGGTTCGCTCTCCCAAAGCCTATTCGGGTATGCAGGTCGGGTGACACACCCGGGACCAGGCCTACCAACGTGCGGTCGTGGGCGAGGTGTGCACTTGTTGGGTAATCGGGTTAGGCGAGGTCCACGGGGGGTGGTTGTGGATGAGGCCTAGTGAGCGGGTGAGAGGGACCTCACCCTGTGTGATTGAGGCAATAAGCCTCAATCACTTTTATAATTTATACGGATGCGCGGCATCAACAGCTATCGATGTGGGACTACTTGCACCCCTTCTTTCTCGCATGCCCGTAGCAGGGGTTGCCCTTGCAATTGCAGCAAGACGCAAGGCTTGCATCTTCAATTGGGGACCTGGGACGGTGCGCGAGTCTCTTCCACGTAGCCTGGGACTCCAACTTGGGACACAGGTGCCTGAAGCAAGCCTGCGAGCACGCTCGAAGCTTGGTCGTTATTGGCGGAGAGGGCTCGGAACCTGAAATCAAGAATACGACCTTGCAGCCCTGTCAGAACGTTCAGTGATCTTCGCTAGAGCACGGTGAACATACTGTGGGAGTTGGCGTGGCTCAGAGCGACCTAGACATGCATGCCCAGGTCGGTCTGAGTCCGTGTGAGTGGGTTTGTTCGGGGGGAGGCGATAAGGGTTGGCGTAGTCAGTGGAGGGCCGTAGGGTGGTCGAGCGTGTTTCGCATGTAAGAAATCAAGGTTACAAGTAGCCCATCGTTGTAGTTGCAAAACACGTTGAGCAGATAAAATTTATACTAAAACTCCAATGGAGTCTCGGGTCAAACACAGGGAGGCAATGTTTACTTTAGTTGAAAATCGCGCTTCGATTCGTTTCTTTTTGGTATTTTAGGGTTTTGTTATTTTTTTGTGTTTTTGAAATAGAAGACAAGCAAATGATTCACAAGATAGAGATGTGGAACAAATATGATATATATATCAATTCAATGTCGGTCACAACGAACTACAAAAGCATAAAAAGAGAGGGAGGTGAGAGGAAATCTCCCGAATTTGCTGTTTGGTGAGATGACGGTGCCTGGCGGAAGCTCGAACGAAGGAGGTGAGATGCTAGAGGACATCAGGTTGAGGAAAGCTTCGACGTAGCTTCGAAATGGAGGTGAGAAGATGGAGTTGATCTGCTACCGGAATGGAGGTGGGAGGACAGCTCCAAGGTGACCTATGAAGGGAGATGGGAAGTTGGAGGAGTATTTGGTGGGATGTCACCATTAGTGACATCTAGGCCGTCGCTGGAGACATCGCTGTAAGCAGCTCATGCCCGCTGGCGCCCACAGCTGGCTTTGCTGGCATGCGATGAATTACTGACGGCTGTAAGCGTCGCTGTAAGTCCAACTCATGCGGTGCTGCGTGCATGTTCTGGCTGCCTGGGCTGTGCCACGTGGCGTAGTCCGGGCCGTCCATCTTCTTCTTGTTGTAGAGGCTGCTACAGAGGTCGGATTGAGTTGATTTTCGCGCTGTTAGGCTGCGATCGTCGACCCGAATCCATCCGCACTGTTGGATTTATCATTTGAAGCTCCAAATTATGTCTCCTAGTCCCTTGGCAGTTGATCTTCCTCGAACTGCATAGGGTGCTACGGAACTTCGATTGAGGCGATTTCAGAGGCATTGGACTCCGATCGTCGTCTTGATATGATCCATATGGTTGGATCGTTAATCCGTGGCTTCAAAATAAATATCCTTCTCTCCTAACCACAAAAAGCATGCATTTAACCTAAACTATATACAACTACTCTAAATGCAGAATGATACATGCTATACAATATTTATAACATGAAATGCCAATCTAAGCCTAGGAACATGCATGAATAGACATTTTACCCTCAATAAATGTGTTTACATCATACCCCCATGCCTATCTTTCGCTAGTCCCTAGCAAAATTAAACTATATGCTATGTATAAAAGTAGAATTAGGATTAGATCGCTTAAGCCTAAGTCATTTATTAACAATAGAAAGTTTCAACTAAGGTCCTAAACTACGAAAACTCAACAGTACCCGGGTGTCTTCCGGAATGCAAACCACCCAAGTTCTCGCCTTATTTGAGAAGGGAAGATATATATATATTTTTTATTTTTCTTCTTTTCTAATTTTTTTTGTACTTTTGGAGTTTGAGAGTTCTGGAATAACTTTTTACAGCTACCCGACCCGCCCAAGACTCGAAAAGGACTCTAAGTACTAAGCATCTTTGTGAAAAAGTGATAGACTTACAAAATGGCTATTAAGACGAACTTCAGGTTTCTACGACCCTAGGTGACCTTGCCAAAAGGTTTATCTTTACAATCGGTAGCTTTCTCCCTACTTCATTTATTTATGGGATCAACACAAGGGCGAACCCAGTGTATATCTCCCTGGTTTATTCTACTTCCCTGCTTCTTCCCTAAGTGTTTTGGGAATTATTGTGCATTTTTTTTTGTGAGCTGGGTTCTGGACAACCGGCCAATGAGTTGTTACCACCGACAACTTGCCAGCCATACTCGTGCGGTGAAGTGTGGTTTTATTTATTTTTTTTATTTTCTCCTTTTTCTCTTTTTTTTTTTCTTAAATAGGTGGCTTCCCTGATCTAAGATTTACCTAAAGGCAGTACAACGAAAATGGTCTTGTGGCTGGGTTCTAGACAACCGGCTGATGAGCTGTTACCACCGACAACTTGCCGGCCATACCACCCAAGTTGGTCCATTAGCTACCCAATTTCCATAAAAACCATCAGAAAGTGAGTCAGTGCAAAATAATGTGTGCAGATGCTTAGGCTTAAAGTCCCCCCAAATCAGAGGGCAGATTGATAAGTTGCATACTTATCATCCCAAATTATTTACCAAATTAAAATAAATTTTTAATTGGTGAGGACTCGAGACTAAATTCAGATTCGAGTGGACACCCAGGCTAATTAAGCCCGAAGACCTGAAGAGTCTAAGTGTTTAGGTCCTCTCATATCATTTCCTAAAGTTAATAACTTCCAAATGCCTAAGTTCTCTTTTCCTAATTTCTTTCTTTTTTTATCTTTTTTCAAGTTTTTTTTTAATTTTTGTAAGAAACTAAAAGAAATTCTATGGAGTTAACATAATGATTTCAGGAATTGATTATCCACCCCCCCATGCCTAAATGATGCAATGTCCTCATTGTAAAAATAAAGACATGAAAAGGGCAGAGTAAACAAAACATCACCTGAGTGTCGTGAAAATCCGGTCAGCTCCGTAGAGAGAAGAGTGTATGCACATGTGCTATGTTTAATGCCTTCAGCTAGGCATAACATACATACAAAGAAGAAATTGAGAATTCACAAGTACGGGTCAGAATCAAAATAAAAATATTGATCCTGAAGCTCGCCAACAGAATATGTCCACAGACGTGGACAAGATTATGGTGCAGACCCATGCCCTAGGGGTCGAGTGGTTCTCAGGTTCTGGATGAAAATCACCCAGAACAGAAGGTTGTTGTGTTTGCGGGGCCGGGCCTGCGGTTTAGTGGTGTGCAACCTAAGACCAAAGTATCGGACAATAGGTAAAGACAGTTCAATAGGTGCAGTTGTCCACTTAACATCTAGCTCAGAAGAATAATCAGTTATTTCGAGCTTAGGTTGCACGTGAAAGATATCGTAAGGGTCCTAGCAGAAAGTAGGTGGTTTTAGGTCAATAGGTACCCTTAGATCCAAAATCAAACTTCCCTCAGAATTAGCCTCCCAAATTTTTATTTCAACAATTCTATCCTCAAACATCAGGTGCTCAGGTTTCGAGACCTCTAGCATTTCATTCACCCCATAAGATTCTCCCAAGTCCAAAAATCATGGCTGACTCAAGATTGACTTGGGTACAATGATTTCCAAATCAAAATCAATCCCTTTGGGGTGTGGTTGAGGAATGGGGCTATTGATTGAATCTTCTAGTAAATGGGGATTCAAATCGGGTTGGTTCAGGTTTGGGTTGAATCTAGGGGAGTCAAGATGTCGAGGTTCTTGGGCCCCTCCCTGAAAGTAGGTCATTCTAGGTTATTCAAAGGATGGTGACAACCTATATTCAGTGGAATACTGGGGAGGGTAGGTTGTATAATCATGATATCCTTCCTGATTGTAGATCGGGTTGGTTTGGTCATCAAAGGATAGAGATCCATAATCATTATAGCTCTGGGAAGGATAATAATCATAGTCTTGTTGTCCAGGGTTAGGCCCTAAACACTGAGGTCCAGATTCATATCCCCAATCAAAGTCATCCCGGCTAGTGGATGGGTATTTACAATTCAAGTCAAGATAGTAATCATCTTGGGGATAACTGGTGGTAGGAGGATAGGATGTGAAATGTGTGTGGGATGTGGGAGGGTACATGGTGAAGTAAGGAGGGAGATTAGAAGAGAAAGGAGCCCTGCAATACAAAAGTACAAGCCTATCCTTAGGTTCGGTAGCCTAAAGGTCTACAGACTCTCAAAATCCATCCTAAGATTATGGATGATTTACTCTACTTATGTCCAAGCAATCCAACCAGTTAGAAGGAGGAACTGGGGATATGGTTCTTCCTTTAGCTTGCGCCTCCGGTTCCTAGTGTACCCCCCAGTCGCAGTCATTTGATGCTACTCCCCTAGCTAGACATCAAATTGACTAGTATAAGTAGGTTAACCGTGAATGGTCTCAATTTGGATCCTGACAAGCAAACCAGTCCTTAGGGCCAACATCTAATCAATTTTAGTTAGGCTTGGGACAATGGTGCTTCAGGAATGTGATGGGCCCTTTAGATGGGTTGTGCGCTTAATGATCAGTAAAATGTGTGTGTGTGCACAACCAAGGTTTTCAAACAAGGTTATTTGATGATGTATCTTTTAGAGTTCAACCTTATTTAGTAGCTTTTAGGGTTTAATCTTAGGTATATTCAATCAAGTTTAGGAAAACACTCCAAGTTTTGCAAGCACTGGTGATGATATATTCCTTTAGAAATCAAAGAAAAAAAATGTAGAGTGCTTGGTTCAGCCCTAAGAATCAACCCTAAGTGGCAAGCTACTTGATGAATCGCTTTTATCTTAAGTGGTGCGGCCCAAACAGTTCAATCAATTGGCCTATTGCACCACTTAGTTAAGGCACACAAAAATTTTTGACCTATTCAGATTTCTACTCACTTATTTGTGTGTTGAATTAAGTGTATCGGGTCCATAGGTCAAATCCCAATTAAGTGGTAGAATCGATGTGATTGTGCACCATAGGGTGAGAAGTTGTGCGTGTTAAGTGTGTAGCTTACAGAAAATCCCACAATCAGATAACACTTTTTTTTATTATTATTTTTGTGGATGGCGAGGTGAGTGGAGGTGGCAAACAAACAACCAAATATTTCCTAGGGTTCATAAAAAGCACCTAAGTTGATTTGGGTTTGAGTTATTTGGTTATGGAATGAAAACTAAGGTGGGGGTGGTGTGGGGGACACTTACAAAACACTCTAACCGCACTTTACTCCAGTCTACCGCACTTGGATCCCATGATAGGGTACCTGCAAGATAGTAGATCAAAGACAAGTAGGGTTAATGCTATGTAAATGCAAAGAAATGCAATAAACAATAAAGTAAATTCCGTTGCTTCCCCGGCAACGGCGCCAAAATGGTCATATTGTCCCCGGCAACGGTGCCAAAATGGTCAGGCGTGTTTCGCGTGTAAGAAATTGGGGTTACAAGTAACCCATCGTCGTAGTTGCAAAACACGTCAATCAGATAAAATTTATACCAAAACTCCAAGGGAGTCCTGGGTCGAACACAGGGAGGCAATGTTTACTTTAGTGGAAAATCGGGCTTCGCTTCGTTTCTTTTTGGTATTTTAGGATTTTGTTATTTTTTCGTGTTTTTGAAATAAAAGTCAAGCAAATGATTCACAAGATAGAGATGTGGAACAAATATGATATATATATCAATTCAATGTCAATTACAATGAACTGAAAAGCATAAGAAGAGAGGGGGGTGAGAGGAAATCTCCCGAATCGGCTGTTCGGTGAGACGCTAGTGCCTGGTGGAAGCTCGGACGAAGGAGGTGAGGAGCGGGACGACAGAGGTGAGATGCTGGAGGACGTCGGGTTGAGGAAAGCTTCAGTGTAGCTCCGGAATGGAGGTGAGAAGATGGAGTTGATCTGCTACCGGAATGGAGGTAAGAGGTCAACTCCAAGGTGACCTATAAAGGGAGATGGGAAGTTGGAGGAGTATTTGGTGGGGCAGAGGTTTGCTACACTAATAGGCACCTTAGGAGCTTGAGAACAATCTCTAATGGAGCATTGGTAAGCTTGCTAGAGATTGGGAGTAGGTGGGAGTAGAGTAGGTAGAGATGGCTTGGAAGGGAGGGGGTGTAGGTCCTTTTATAGTGGTGGAGAAGAGGCAAAAATTGGTATGGGACCATTAGTGACATCCAAACCGTCGTTGTAGGCAGCTCATGCCCGCTGGTGCCTACAGCTAGCTTTGCTGGCATGCGATGAATTACCGATGGCTGTAAGCATCGCTGTAAGTCCAGCTCATGCGTCACTGTACTCCACCTCACAATGCGCTGGCGCCGCTCCTGCCTTGCCGCGTGCGCGCATGCAGTGCTGCGTGTGTGTGCTGGCGACCTGGGCTGCGCCACTTGGCATAGTCTGGGCCATCCATCTTCTTCTAGTTGTAGGGGCTACTACAGAGGTCGGATTGAGTCGATTTTCACATCGTTAAGCTGCGATCGTCGACCCGAATCCATCCACGTGGTCGGATTTATCATTTGAAGCTCCAAATAATGTCTCCTAGTCCCTTGGCCATTGATCTTCCTCAGACTGCATATGGTGCTACGGAACTCCAATTGAGGCGATTTCAAAGGCGTTGGACTCCGATCATCGTCTTGATCAGATCCATACAGTTGGATCGTCAATCCGAGGCTTTGAAATAAATATCCTTCTCTCCTAACCACAGAAAGGATGCATTTAACCTAAATTATATACAATTACTCTAAATGCAGAATGATGCATGCTATGAAATATTTATAACATGAAATGCCAATCTAAGCCTAGGAACATGCGTGAGTAGACATTTTACCCTTAATAAATGTGTTTACATCATAGGGTGATCAGTGAGTGGAGGTGATGCTCAGGGATTGGTTGGCGAGGGGTGGATCTGTCTATGGAGGTGAGGTGGCCTCGCCGGAGTTGATGGTTGGAGGTGGAGATGGTGAGGGTGGACAGTGGTGTAGAGGGGTCGAAACAACTAATTGATAGAGGGGAATTAAAGAGATGGGTAAGAGGGACCTAGCTGGTAGGTCAGGAGTGAATGGGGGAGGCGGAGGTGGCGTGTAGCTGTGCTGCCATCGCCGGAGATGAAGGCGCCTAGGAGAAGAGACAGTGATGAGGAAGGGGGGTTGGAGGGTGCCTGCTGGTATGACGGGGTGCGGCGGAAGATGGCGGAGGTAACCCTGCCATTGGTATAGTGGCAGGGATACGAGAAAGGAGGAGGAGAGTTGTCGAAGCCTGAAATTGGGGGGTTATCTCTGGTCAAAACAGGCTTGAAGGATGCAGCAGAGGGTGCCTCTCCTTAAATACGCGTCGATCGGCTGCGAAGCATGCAAAAGCGGTGGGAAAAACCCCACCGGAGACATGGGCAGATGGAGACCCATACCTCTCACGCATTCGCACGAGAGGTATGGCAGCCGACAGGGCATGGGAGTCGGCCCATGCGGTAGGGGACTTCGCAGGGAGCTCCCCTTTCAAATCTAGGGCCAGTTCCCCATGCATGCGCGGTGCCGTCCTGCACGCAAAGTCGCCGGAGGTATGGCCTGCGCATGCAGGTGGCAGAGGGACCAGATTGAAGAAGACGATGGGAAAGATAGGCGGGCTTTGTAAGGTTTCAAAAAGCTACGGGTCAAAAAGTAATTATTGAGGACCATTTTGTAAAGTTGGTCAAGATGACCTTCCCTTAGGTCCAAATTTTTGTATAAACCTAATTTTGACCTAAGGAATCCAATGGTGAAGTTTGATTTTAGGTTTGACCATGTTTTTCTGAACATTTTGCACAAAAACCCAAATTAGGTCAAAAATTGGGTAGGGTTCTCAATCTTGGTCAAGATACGTTCCAACGGCCAAATTGAAGGTTCTAAACCCTAGGGGATATTTTCTCATGAATTTTAGAGGGTTTATTTGATTTTTATATTGCCTGGAACTTCGTGAATTAAAGTGGGTTTGTTTTAGGGTTACAGAATGTCATTTAATTCCCATATTTCGTCGTAACCCCTTTTCTGACCAAACCATCCCACTTTTTCTCTTATTAAGAAAACTTGACCTGTATCAAGACCCTTAGAAATCTCGTTCATATATACAATGGTAAAATTATAATTTTACCCCTTGTGTAATGTTTTATTCTCTGCTCAACAATTTCCTGATTTAGGCCTTCCCTTAGGTTTTGTAGGAGCTTTTATTCAATTTATTAGGTCAAAATGTGCTAGTTAGGGTTCATGATGAAGTTCTCATCAGTGGCCATGTTTGGCTTCTTGTAATCGATACAAACTGTCCAAGAGGAAGCTGAACGAGTTGTGATGGATTCTCCTCTCTCGTTAGTCACAACGGTAATCCTAGCTTTCTTGGGAACAATCTGCACAGGACTTACCCAGGGACTATCAGAGATCAGATAAATGATTCCTGCATCGAGCCACTTAATAATCTCCTTCTTGACCACTTCTCGCATATTTGGATTTAATCTCCTCTGCATCTGGTGAGAAGGGTGGGATCCATCTTCCAAAAATATTCTATGATTGCAGTAAGATGGCTCGATCCCCCTAAGGTCATGAATGGTCCAACCAATTGCCTCCTTGTGTTCCTTCAGGACCTTAATCAATTTAATCTCCTTCTCCTTTGTTAATTTAGCACTGATAATCACAGGGAGCATCTTGTGTGGTCCTAAAAATTGATATTTCAAATTCTCAGGCAATGGTCTTAGTTCAAGCTAGGGTAGGTTATGAATGAAGGTAAAGAAGATGCTGATGACTCATCAAGAGGAAGCGGTTGAGAGTGAACAAAATCAATAACATCTTCAGAAGATGGCGGGTCAGCCATAGAGGGTTGTGGGTCCAATTCATCATCAAAAAAGGAACTTTAAATTGCAGAAACCATCATACAAGTTTCAATGTTCACATTATCGTCCTCAAGTTCCTCGATAAATCCACAATCCTCAAATTTACTAATCGCCTTTAAAATATCCAATTTCATTCGTTGATCCCTAAAGGAGATTTCCATGCTACTGCTTTCACAGTTAATGTTGGCCTTAGCCGTAGCCAGGAATGGACCCCCTAGAATGATGGGTGTGTTCCTCAGATTTTCGGGTACATCCATGCCGAGGACAAGGAAATCTATAGGAAAATAGAAATCCTTAACCTTAACAATAACATCTTCAATAACGCCTCGCGGATTTGTGACCGAACGGTTCGCTAACTGCAGCGTTATTGAAGTAGGCCGAATTTCACCTAATCCAAACTTCTCATAAAGAGAAGTCAAAATTATGTTGATGGATGCACCCAGATCCAGAAGTGCTCTATCAAAAGTGCAATCTCCAATGGCACACAATATCAACGGAGCACCTGGATCTCCCTTTTTCTGAGGGAGGTGGTGCAGGATAACAGAACAAGCTTGCTCGGAGAGTACCACCTTCCTCGAAACAAATTCTCTCAACTTATGCTTTTGTGTACATAAATTCTTCAAAAATCTCGCGTAAGCCGGTATATGCATGATAACGTCGAGGAGCGGGATATGGATCTCAACAATCTTGAAAATATTCAGAAACTCCTCATTGCTATCAATAGACTTCATCTTCCTTGATCTGATCAAGGCTTCAAGAAAAGGAACATGAGTCAGATCTTTGGAATCAAGTTCCTGAGCCTTGATTTCTTCTCCAAAATTCTCCTTTCTCTCCTCAGGTTCGTCAGGATTTGGTAAATCTGAACATTGGGGTTATGGATCCTGAGTTTGTTTACCACTCCTCAAGGTAACAGAATTTGCGGATGCATACGAGTTTGGGTCTTGGGGAGGGTTAGGAAAGATTGGAGGGGCTTGATCAGCCAAGAATTGTTGATGCGCAGAAGAAGAAGAAGAGGAAGGACCCTACTCAACCACCTGAGCATGTGAGTGTGGGTCCCTCTGATTTCTGTACCCATGGGCTTGGTTGCCTGGATTCAGAATATTTCATGGCTTGGGTACGGGTTGGGATGGTAAAGATCCAGGTTGATGAGAGTTAGCTATGAGCCCAGTTTGGAAGTTGTCCAACAAGGTTTTCATTTGCTGCATAAGCTAGAGAATGGATCCTTGCATCTCTACCATTTGTTGGTTCAAATCAGCCTGCCCTAAGGGTTGATAGGCATTCCAAGCCGGTTGATTGACCTGATTTGGGGGCAATTGAATATAAACATGACCCTGACCCATTGGTCGCTGCGGAGAATAGTTGCTGGGTCAGAATTGGATCAGCTACCCTGGGTTTTTCCAGAAGAAGTTAGGGTGGATCCTCCAACTTGGATTATAAGCATTAGAGTAGGGGTTGGATCTAACATTCTCCTGTATAGCACAAACATCCTCATAGGGTGAGGATGGAGAGAAAGAAAGTGAAGGATCGGAAAAACTGGGATCAAAGGCCCCAGTCTAGAACCCGTGGGGTTCCGAATAATGCTGACTCGCAGGTTGAGCCACATCAAGTTGATTCACAAACTCCGATCTAGAAGGAGCTCACGACGAATGGAATCCCGAATTCTGGAATTGAGTGGATCGAGAGTTGTTCATTGAATTTCTAGCCATCCACTCTTCCATTCTCTTAGCAACAAGTCCACCTTATCAAGTTTGTTACAAATCAATTCCATATTGAATGAATGCGAGTCATGGCTTCATTAACATTCGATTTGCATTGCTGGGACTGCTTAAAATTATCCATGGAGGCATGATTGATCGAATTCTCGCTCATTTCCTCAAACAAATCGTGTGGGCTATCTGCGTCTTTGTTGAGGAAATTGCCTCCGCAGGAAGTGTCCATGTGATTTCTGAGTTGCTCAGTCAACCCGTGGTTGAAGATCTGCACGAGTTGCCATTTTGGCACCTCATGGTGTGGACACTTTCGCAATAGGTCCTGGAATCACTCCTAGGCCACACACATGAAACTGCTCCCTCGGCTGCTGGGTAAAGGTAGTGATTGCCCATCTCAAAGCATTGGTACGTCCGACAAGGAAGAATTTCTTCAAAAAGGCCAATTTCAGCACATTCCAAGTTGCAATTGGTCTTCCTATGGTCCTGTACCAATGACCGGCTTTATCCCTAAGAGAGTGGCAGAAAAGCCTCATGATCATTTGCTCCTGATTCACTTTTCGTGCCATGGTGGTTTGGACCAAAGTGGTTAAGTCCTCCAAGTGCTGAAACGGGTCTTCAGAGCCAAGTCCATGGCATTGTTTGATCAGGCTTAACACTTGGGGCTTGATTTCTACATCTCTGGCCGGAATCTGGACGTCGAGACGTTCCCCATAATTTGAAGAATCATAAAAATCCTTCAAGGGCTGAGTGCCCTGCATTCTTTGAAACCATTCCTGCATTCTCTGCATTTTTTCCAACTACCTTCGAAATTCCTCTTGTGGATCCCGGGGCAAAGGAGGCTGTTGATCAGCCATGAGATCAATTTGGCTAAAATCCAATCTACGTCTCCTAGAATACTCTAATGGTTCTTCCAATTAGGGATTCAATGATCGTCTTCCCAGCAAAAACTAGGAAAAGGTCGGAAGGACTGGGGATAAGGACCCTGCAGCACAACAAAACAAGTCTGTCCTTAAGTAGGGTAGCATAAGGATCTACAGTCTCCCAAAACTTGCCTTAAGATTGTAAACGATTTACTGTACTTGTGTCTACTCAATCCAACCAGTTAGAGGGAGGGACTAGGGAGAAGGTTCATCCTTTGGCTTGCGCCTCCGGTTCCTAGTGTACCCCACAGCCGTGGTCATTTGACGCTACTCCCCTAGCTAGACATCAGATTAATCAGTACAAGTTGGTTAATCGTAAACAATCTCAGACTAGGCCTCGAAGAGTGAATCACTCCTTAAGGCCAATGTCTACTCAATTTTATTGAATGTAGTGCTTATGGAATGTGATGGACCCTTAAAATGGGTTGTGCCCTTAATGATTGAGTATGTGTAAGTGCATGCACAACCAGGGTTTTCAAGCAAGATTATTTGTGACGCATTGATTTTAATGTTCAAATCTTGCTTAAGTAGTGGTGACGTTTCCCAACCATGGCTAGTCCTTGTTTGTTTTAATGCTTATTACAGTAATGTCATTGTGGTATAAAATAAGATAGCTACGGTTGTCGTTACCATTACAATTTTACTCGGAAATAGTTTCCCGAGGTCGAACTCAGGGAGCTACTGGAATTCTATAAGTACAATGTTTCTTTATTACAAAATAAGAGAGAGAGAGAGGGAGAAATAGATTTCTGTCTGCTTGTCTTCTTCTTCTCTTCTTTCTCTTTTATTTATCTTTGCGGGTCCTCTTCCTTGGTTCTGATTGCCTTCAGTTCCTCTTCTTCTTCTGCTTGCCTCCTAGTTCTTATCTTCTTCAGTTCTTCTTCTTTTTCTTATCGTTATCTTCTTTCTTCCTTCTCTTTTCTTTCTCTTCAGCTATAGAGCCTTTTCTTTTCTTTTCCTTCTTCTTTGCTTTATCTCCCCTGAAGCTTCATCCATCGTCTGATATCACAGTCAGAAGACTTAACCAGTGGTCTGCTACAGTGCTTCCACTCTCTTTTCTTCCTTCGCTGCTTCTTCTTCTTCCGCTCCTCTTCTTCTTCCTTGGTCTTCTGCCTTGCTCAGCTGCAAGGCTTCTTTAGAGTTTCTTCTTCCTCTCCTCTTCTTCTTCTTCCTACGGCTAAGTGGTGAGGCCTTCTTCCTTTGCACCCTGTCCCTGCGCAAGGCACAGCAAATCCTATCCCTTTCCTCTACCCGCACGTCTCTCTCTCTCTCTATAAACTACTCATAGGAAGCTCTCCCAGAGCCAGGTTAACGGGTCGGGCTGCGTAACCGAGACCAGGCGCACCGGCGTGGGTGGTGCGCGAGGAGTGCAGGGTAGTGTCGAGCCGGATCCGCTAGGTCCGCGTGGCATGGGTCACGGACGAGGTGGGCGAGTGGGCGAGGGGACCTCACCCCGTCTTCTGAAGTGCTAAGAGAAAAACACAAAATCAATTTAAATGGGTGCGGCACTTCGAAATCTTACGATGTGGGACTAAACTTCGTTTCTTCTCGCGCGCGCCCCCAGGAAGAATCGTGACCTTGCCTCAGCAGCTGTGTCCTTGCTTCCCTTCACGTGCCAGCTGCTTGCCTTCACCTAGGTCTCTCCAATTCACCTCGGCTGGAATCCTACTGCTTCGAGGCCTGGAGCTCGCTTGGAAGCTCCTTGCTTCGTCGCCAATGGCGGCCAGGGCTGAAAATCTTCCTAACACAAACAGGGCCTCTCGGCCTAATCAGACCACAGGAAAACCTTCGTCGTGGCATGACGAAGGTAGTGCAGGGTGCAGCAGGTTGCGGGGCGGTGTCTGGCGGCAGCCCTTGGTCGGACTGCAGCCGGAAAAATGGGTTTGATCGGGGGAGTGTTATGGAGGTGTCGAGTGGCAGTGGAGGGGTGGGGGGTGTTGGGTGGAGTGAGGCGGAGCTTTTGGCACAGCTGGCGAGTTGTGTGGAGCGACAGATCGACGGGGGAAACTCGCTGGAGGGTTGCCGGAGGGATGGAAGATGATGGTGGCCGGGCGCAGTCGAGGGGTAATCAACTGAAATGAAGTGGGGAAAAGAAAGAGGGGACGAAGGGAAATAATAGTAACCTACCTACAGGGACGAAGGGGGCCAGAGCAGGGCGGCAGTCGTATCGACTGTCGCTGGAGAAGAAACACCCAGAGGGAGAGAGCAACGACGAGGAAGAGGGTAGGGAGGCGCGCGCTTGGTACGGCGCGACAAGGGGAGATCAGGCGAAGGTGGCTCTGCTGCTGGTATTGCAGCAGAGCGACGAGACGGAGGAGGAGGAGCCGCCGGAGCTGGTGGGTTCCTGTTGGAGTGGGGAGAGAGGAATGGTTAGGGTTTTCTCCGTCAAGACCAAGCTGCCTCCAACCGGCTGGCGACGTTAGTCTTTATAAAGGCGGTGGCGGAGGGGTGGACGCAGGGAGGCGATGTGCCTCCCTCGCCGAAGAATGGCCGGAGGTGCGATCCATACCTTCCATGCGTTCGCACGGAAGGTGTGGGAATCGTCAAGCGGCAAGGCGGTGTCCCTGCGACAACAGATGTCGCAAGGAACACTAGGTTCAATTTGTAGGACATCCCCCTCACCCTGCGCGGCGCAATGCTCCGCACAAAGTCGCCGGAGCATGGCGCTGCGCAGAGACTTGCAGGAGGGACCTAAATGCAAAGAACGACGAGGAAAATAGGGGCCAAAATGCAAGGGTTTCGAAAGTTGAGGGTCAAAAAGTAATAGATGAGGACCAAATTGCAAAGTCAATCAAGAAGGTCTCTTCTTAGGCTCAAGTTTTTATGCATGAATAAATTTGACCTAAGGATTTTAAGGGCGAATTTTGTTTCTAGGCCAAACCTTGTTTGACAGGCCAATTTACGTAAAAGTCCAAATTAAATCATTAATTGGGCATGGTTCTCAATGTTGGTCAAAATGGGTTTCTAAGGCCAAATTGAAGGTTCTAAACCCTAGAGATTATTTTTCTGTGAATTTTAAAGGGTTTAGTCAATTTTTACCCTACCTCTAACCTCGTGAATTGAAGTGGGTTTGTTTTAGGGTTACAGAATGTCATTTAATTCCTTAGAGTTGCTGTAGCCCTTGTTGGATCAAATCAACCCACTTTCCTTCTTATTAGGTTAGTTTGACCTATGTTTGGACCCTGAGTTACCCTATTTGAAGATTGTGTTGGTGAAATTACATTTTTACCCCTTATGACTTATTTTCTTCTTAAACTCAGAATTCTCTGAGTCAAGCCTTTCTTTGAGTTATGTAGGAGCTTTTTCTCGCATATCTACGTTAGATTGTGCTAGTTAGGGTTCATGATGAGGTTCTTATCATACCCCCATGCCTAGCTTTTGCTAGTCCCTTAGCAAAAACTTAAGGTTTTAACCTTTGTTCTAGACCACGATGTTTTTAAAAATTTCAGATAAGTGCTTTTTTTTTTTCATTTGAACTTAGATTAGGTTAGAATGCTGACCATAGGCCTAAAAGGTACTCTAATACCAACCAAGATCCAGATTTGTCTAGCCTCAGCCTCAGTCCTTAGCAAAGGCTTTTAAGGCCCACAAGAACTAACCTAAGGTCTATTGGACTTTGTGGTTAAAGCACCCGTGCTTGAAATGATTTTAGCCCTGGCTCAGTTTGCAGTGCGTTTTGTAAGAGAGAGAGAGATAGAAGATTTTTCTGTTTGGAGAGTTTTCTCTCTCTTTTTCTTTTTAATTCTAGCTTAGGTTTGGCTTGTCAACACGGTCTGTATCAGATTCCTTGTTCCCATCATCAATCCTCAAGGGTTCCTGGCAATCGATGCTTCGAGATAGCACCGCCCATGGCAACCCCCGGAACCTTGGCTATTGAGATTTCGAGATAATCCCATCCATGGTGTTCCGTGGCCGAATCCAGACCCTAGCAATTGACACTTCGTGATAATGCCATCCATGGAATCTGAACCAGCAGAGTGCTTACATGCCCCCAGTAGGATATGAAAATATCCTAAGAGACAAGCACCGAGGAGATGATATTTTGTTACGCATCTTTGAGGGGAATTTCCCACCTCTCCGTGCTGGGAACTCGTCCAAATCAACTTGTGTTGATCGGCCGCTCCTACTCTAGGTGTACTTTTCAGAATTTTGCAACACTCTTGCGTGATTTTGATTTTTACGCTTACTGAACCAGGCTGTGTGTGGGGTTAGGGTGCTTAGGTTACTGAGCCCCGTAAACCAAAAGTTAGTTAATGAGGCCAAATACTCCCTAAGCCTTGGACCTAATATTTAAGCTTTTCATTTTCCTCAACCTCTTGAGGAATGTCTAGATCTTAATGGGTACTAAGAGTCTATCCAAGAATGCCTAAGGTTTGCATTCTTACTAATCTCACCATGCACTTTTCATTTCTTTTCTTGAATGAGGTCTAGAACTTAGGTCAATTCCTTAGTTTCTTACTAATGACTATCACTCTTTTCTTTTATTTTGCGCTCCTTTTTCATTTTGTTTCTTTTCCTTCTCCCACAAAATTTCCTTTCTCATCTTTTTTTTTTTTTTAATAATTTTTTAATTTTTTATGGTGTTTTTGGCATATGTGAATTTTTGTTTAAAGCCTTTTCTTACAAGTTTTGCACTTTTATACCCCCCCATGCCTAAGGTTTGTAATGTCCTCATTGTGACTTAGGGGGTTTTTATTTACTTAGTTCATTCCTTAAGATAGATGTTTTGATAAGTGAATGGGTCGGGATGATTGTTGCAGATGATTTCTAACCCCAGATGCAAGCATCTGAGGTGGAGTCGGCTGTCTAGAAGGGTGAACCTTAAGTGCACAAAGGTGTCAAAAAGGTTTTAGGTTTTCAAGGAAAATGACGGGCTGCCTCCCGTTAAGCGCTGAGTTTTACGCCATCGGCTGGGCGCAATAAGCTCAAGGGGAATGGAGGATATAAGATGATTCAGCCAAATCAGTAGAAGTTACATCAATGAACGGCTTGAGCCTCTGACCGTTCACGATGAAAGGTTCGGAATCGTGGCTGAGCAGACTGATTTTGATGGCTCCATTTCCAAAAACTTGTCGAACTAAGTATGGTCCAACCCACTTGGATCGCAACTTTCCAGGAAAAAGTTTGAGTCGGGCATCAAAGAGGAGGACTTTCTGACCAGGATGAAAGATCTTTCTCGAGATATGCTTGTCATGGAAGGCTTTAACCCGCTCCTTGTAGATTCACGAGTTCTTGTACGCGTCTAGGCATAATTCATCGATCTCGCTGATTTGAAGTTTTCTGTGGGTTCCAGCCTTCGAAAGATCTAGATTGCAGTTCCGTACTGCCCAATAGGCTTTATGCTCCAGTTCAATGGGAAGGTGAAACGCCTTCCCATACACCAGTCTAAAGGAGACATGCCTAATTGGGTTTTGTGGGTGGTCCTATAGGCCCACGAGGCTTCCGGAAGTCGGGACGACTAGTCCTTCCTGTCAGGCCGAACAGTGACTTGCAGGATTTTCTTGATCTCCCAATTTGATAGCTCAGCTAGACCATTAGTTTGCGGGTGGTAAGGAGTAGAGATTCGGTGAGACAACCCGTATTTGGTCATCAGTGACCTAAACTGAGCATTAGTGAAATGGGTCCCCCAATCAGAGATTATGGCATGAGGAATCCCGAACCTTGAGAAAATGTTTTGATGAATGAATTTGAGAATGATTTGGTGATCACAGGTTTGGGTCGGTATGGCTTCGATCCATTTGGACACGTAGTCCACAGCCAGCAGAATGTATTCGAAGCCATCCGAAACAGGAAAGGGGCCCATAAAATCAATCCCCCAAACATCAAAGATTTCACATACGAGAATCGGTTGCAAAGGCATCATGTCGCGATGGCTCATGTTGCCCAAAGTCTGGCAACGACTGCATGCCTTGCAGTGACTGTATGCATCTTTGAACAGTGTGGGCCAGTAAAAGCCACACTGGAGGACTTTTGATGTGGTTTTATGCCCTGAGAAATGGCCACCGCATGCCTGGTCATGGCAGAAAGAGAGAATATTGTTGAATTCCTCTTCTGGGACACATCTCCGGATGATTTGATCAGCACCTATGCGGAAAAGGTACGGGTCTTCCCAGATGTAATACTTGGTATCAGAGCGCAATTTGTCTTTCTTAGCCTTCGGCCAATCAGATGGGATCTGATGAGATGCCAAGTAGTTTACTATATCAGCAAACCATGGAAGTCTATTACCAATAGTCAGCAGGTGTTCATCAGGAAAATGTTCCGTGATGGGTCCGGAAGGGTTGATAATCTCAGAAGGAAAATGGGACAAATGGTCGGCTACCACATTCTACCTTCCCGCCTTGTCGTGAATCTCGAGATCGAATTCTTGCAGCAGCAAGATCCATCGGATTAGTCGGGGCTTCGCATCCTTCTTGGCAAGGAGATGCCTTACAGCCATGTGATCCGAGTAGATGATGACGTGGGAACCCAAGAGATATGATCAGAATTTTTCAAGGGCAAATACTACGGCTAGCAGCTCTTTCTCTGTAACCGTGTAGTTACGCTGAGCCTCGTCAAGTGTCTTGCTAGCTTAGTAGATGACCATGGGTTTCCTGTCAGCTTTTTGCCTCGGGACCGCTCCTACAGCGAAATCAGACGCATCGCACATGATCTCAAAGGGTTGAGACCAGTCAGGGGATTGTAGGATTGGTGCTTGGGTGACTCGGTCATGAAGGTTTTCAAAGGCTAGTGTGCATTCCTTGGAGATTTCAAAGGGTACATCCTTAGAGAGAAGAGAAGTCAAGGGGCACACAATTTTCGAGAAATCATGAATGAAATGACGGTAAAAACCGACATTCCCCAGAAAAGAACGGATGTCCCTGATCGAGCTAGGCATAGGAAGGCGAGAGATTAGATCAACCTTAGCTCGATCCACTTGGATGCCCTTCTCCGAGATTAAATGTCCCAAGACAATTCCCTCAGGCACCATGAAATGGCTCTTTTCCCAAGAAAGAACCAAATTCACATCGATGCACCACCTGAGTATTTGGACCAAGTGTTGGAGGCAATCGTCAAATGATGCTCCAAAAACTGAAAATTCATCCATGAAGACTTCCAGATAGTCACCTACCATATCTGAGAATATGGCAAGCATGAACTGCTGAAAAGTAGCGGGTGCATTGCAAAGACCGAAAGGCATCCTTCAAAATGCGTATGTTCCAAAGGGGCAAGTGAATGTAGTCTTCTCTTGGTCCTCAGGATGGATTGCCACCTGGTTGTAACCGGAGTACCCGTCAAGAAAGCAAAAGAATCTATTTCCCACTAATTTCTCGAGAATCCGATCAATGAAAGGCAGTGGGAAATGATCCTTCTTCGTGGAGGAATTGAGTCGGCGGTAATCTATATAGACTCTCCACCAGTTGGCTAATCGGGTAGGAATGACTTCTCCAGTTTCAGTCGTTATAGTGGTGAGTCCTACCTTCTTAGGCACGACCTGAATTGGGCTCACCCAACGACTATCGGAGATCAGGTAGATGATCCCGGCATCTAACCACTTGATGATCTCCTTTTTCACGACCTCCTGCAGATTGGGGTTCAAGCGTCTCTGCATTTCACGAGAAGCTCATGCACCCTCTTCTGAATAGATACGATGAGTACAATACGAGGGACTTATTCCAGTCAGATCATTGAGAGTCCACCCAATGGCTCTGCGATGTTGCTGGAGGACAGCAATCAGACGAGATTCCTGTTCGGGATTGAGCTTGGAAATGATAATCACAGGAAGGGTCTGATTAGAACCCAGAAAGATGTATTTCAAGTGAGCAGGAAGGGGCTTCAGTTCAAGGATGGGGTTATCAGGAGCGGCGGGTGGTTCAGAATAGATGTGACGTTCAAGGGTAGGAGCTATTGGGTTGTCTAAATCTGGATTCGACTCCTCTATTTGCGAGTCAAGATCCTTCTGCAGTTGATGAGGTATAATCAGGTCATTCTGAAAGTGTGTTTCATCAACCAGAGCCCTAATGTCGCAAATCTGTTCGATGACACCATAATTGATTCCTTGTTGGGCCTTAAATATATCAAATTTCAAGGTTTGATTCCCAAATTTGAGCTCTATTTGGCCCTCTTCATAGCTAATGTTGGCTCTAGCAGTAGCCAAGAAAGGTCTCCCTAGAATGATTGGTGTATCCCTAGGGTTTTCAGGTGCGTCCATGTCTAAGACTATAAAGTCTACAGGAAAGTAGAAATCCCTCACTCTTACAATAACATCCTCGAGAATCCCTTTTGGTGACTTTATAGATCGGTCTGCTAATTGTAATGTCACCTCAGTTGGTTTTAGCTCAGATTCTTCTAGATGGTTAAGTAAGGATGTGGGTATCAGATTTATGGAAGCACCCAAGTCTAGCAATGCTCTATCAAATTGGGTATCACCTATCTTACAGGAAATCAGGGGAGTACCAGGATCTTTAGCCTTGGGTGGTAGTCTGCTTAGGATTATAGAGCTGGCTTGCTCTGACAGAACAATTGGACTCCCATTCTTGGTTCGCAGCTTACGCTGGGGTGTGCACACATTCTTTAAGAATCGTGCATAAGCCGGTACATGGCGGATTGCATCCATCAAGGGGATGTTTATGTGGACCTGCTCAAAGAGCTTGACCAGGTCCTCCTCAGGTGCCACAGGCTTGGTAGTCTTCTTTCCCTTGGTCAAGGCCTCAGGAAATGGAACCTTGGTTGGTTCTTCTAGGATAGGTCCAGGTCTTTGATCTGGGACAGGGATAGGAACGTCCTAGATTACCGTCCTAGGCTTGGAATCACTACCAGGCTTGGAGTGGTTTGGATAAGGTGGATCTTGGGTTTCCTTACCACTACAGGTTGTCACGGAATTAAGTCCTGCCTGGTTTTGCTTGGGATTAGGTAAGATGGGTTGCTGCTGATAGCCCACAAAAGAAGTGGAAGCCTCCATCTCGTCAGGTGAAGGAACAGAGGGGGCCTGATAAATCATATGGGCTTGGCCCAGGTTTGGGTTCATAACGCACCGTTGTGTTGGCACGTTATTTGGGTTAGGAAGAGGTTGGGAAGGAAGAGTGTCTGGCTGGCGAGAATTTGTCAACTGGGCCAGTTGATTACGGACCTCTGTAAGTTCGTCCTTGTGTTGTTTTTGGATAGCCGCATTCGTTCTTTGAATGTCAGCCAGAGTCTGAAGGATAAGGGACATTTGATCCTGATTTGACCCTGATGGATAAGTAGGGTTGGACCGAGGCTGAAGCGGCTGGTATGGACGAGGGGGTTGTGGGCGGGACTAAAAGGGTGGTCTTTGGGTTTGGGAATTTCCCGCCCATTGAAAGTTGGGATGGTTTTGCCATCCAGGCTTATAGGTGTTGGAGAACTGGTCGTTCTGGATGGCATTGAGGTCCTTACAGGTCTGAGGAACCTCCAGAGAATCAGAGAAAGGGGGAATGGAATTCCCCGGGCTGGCATAAAAAGGATCAGATGGCCCTTCGATCCGAGAATCATATGATGGATATGGATCCATCCCAGGAGAAGATCGATGGAGAATGTTTTGCACAGTCTCCCGTGTGGAAGGAGGCTGTGCAAAGGAGCTATGCGTAGAGGTGGCTCGCTGCAAGTGCTGAGTCAGCTCATCCACCTTCTTTTCAATGATTGAGACCTTGTCCAATTGACTGGCCATTAATTCCAGGTCGACTGATGCGAACATGCCCTGCATCTCATGTGCTCCCCTAAGATTCGTCGATGCACTGGTATTCGTCCTGTCGAATAATCCCATGGAGTCATTGTTGATGGAGTTCTCGCACATGTTTTCGAGAATCTCCCACACAGTGTCCTCATGTTGACCCATGATATTCCCTCCGCAGGTTGCATTGACGAAAAGACGGATGTCTTCACGGAGTCCCTGCTAAAAAGATTGGACTTGTTCCCATTTAGGAACTCCGTGATGGGGGCACTTTCTCATGAGATCCTGAAAGTGATCCCATGCCTCATGGAGAGGTTCCCCTGTTTGCTGAGTGAAGTGAGTAATCTGATGGCGCAAGGCATTGGTCAACCAACGGGAAAGAACTTTTTCAAAAATTCGGACTGAAGTTCTTACCAAGTGTTGATCGGCCGGGTCTGAGTTTGATACCAATGAGCGGCCTTGTCCATAAGAGAGAAGGAGAACATCTTCTTGAGAAGAATATCCCGATTTTGTGCATCTGACCCAAAAGTTTGGGCCAGATGCTTCAGCTGTTTGATGTGCTGGAAGGGATCCTCGGAATTAAGCCCATGGAATTTACGTATAGCATGAATCATATTGGGCTTTAATTCGAAATCAGGTCTTCCAGTCGGGATTCTGACTCGAGGCTCAATGGCCACCGCAGCAGGATTATAATGGTCTCGCATCATAGGATGCTGCGGTGGGTGCACAAAGTTTTGGAAGAGGTCATTGAGTCGCTAGAGCTGGTGCTCCAGATTGTTTTCTTCCTCAACTGGCTGAGCCATGATGGGGGAAGAAGAAGAGCTTGGTTCTGAATCAGATGAGAGAATAATGTGGTGGAGTTGCTGCACAAACACGGGCGTCGAGGCTTGGCCTTGACTAGAGTGAATTTCTAAAGGAGGTCTTAAGGGTGGTCTTAAGGACCACCTACCGTACATGCACTGTTGGAATAGATGAGTTTAGAAGGTGCTAGACCCAATCGAGACACCCAAAAATTGTTGGGTGACTATAGAGGTGCGGGGCAGATGGACCCCTTCATCAAAAAGATCGTCCACCTGAGAATTACCTGGGAAGCCAGAGAGGGTGAGTCCCGCAAAGACCTCTACACGGTAGAGAGTCCCCACGGGTTACAGGGTTTCCCCCACCCGACCTCTCTTGTCACTACGGTTCCAGGTAGACTAGAATGGGGATCTTGACCTCTTAAGTCTACCTCTTTTACTTTAAGATCAAGGTGCTTAAGGTTCCACTTGAACTTTTAAGTATTTTGAGTGAAAAAGTGACCTAATTTGAAGGTTGGTTGACCCAAGGGGTCAACTTCACCTCTTGTTCTTTTGAGAGCTTTTGGGTCCTTTCTTTTAAGGTTCAAATGGATTTAAGAGCCTGATTTGCTTAGGGTTCCTCTTGTATAGATCTTTTTCAAATAAGGTTTAGGCACACCTCTTTTTAGGAAGATCTTTTCTTTGTTAATAGAAGGTGTGTCTCTAGAAACCCTAAATTTTCAATCCTTGGATTGGCTCTAGTTGGTCCATTTTAGTTGCCTCAAAATTTTAGTATCTAGGGCTCAATCAAGAAGGTTTTAGCCCTAGTTACCTTAGTTGGACGAACAGTTAAGCATGTGTTGAAATAGGCAATTTTGATGAATTACTATGTATAACACAGGTAGCCCTAAGTTGATTCTTCATTTTGTTCCTTTTTAGATTTTAAGGGAGTTAAGAAAGGGCTAATAGAGATTACCTGTTTGTTGGAGTGTTTGTCATGCAGCTGCTCTTCTTTTCCTTTACCTGCACACAAGAGAGAGAAAAAGATTAGCAATCTTTTAAAAGAAACTCAAAGCTTCTAGAATAGTCGTTGCTCCCCGGCAACGGCGCAAAGAAAATGATGACGTTTCCCAACCGTGGCTAGTCTTTGTTTGTTTTAATGCTTATTACAGTAATGTCATTGTGGTATAAAATAAGACAGCTACGGTTGTCATTACCATTACAATTTTACTCGAAAATAGTTTCCTGAGGTCAAACTCAGGGAGCTACTGGAATTCTAGAAGTACAATGTTTCTTCATTACAAAAATAAGAGAGAGAGAGAGGGAGAAATAGATTTCTGTCTGCTTGTCTTCTTCTTCTCTTCTTTCTCTTTTCTTTATCTTTGTGGGTCTTCTTCCTTGGCTCTGATTGCCTTCAGTTCCTCTTCTTCTTCTGCTTGTCTCCTAGTTCTTTTCTTATTTAGTTCTTCTTTTTCTTGTTGTTATCTTCTTTCTTCCTTCTTCTCTTTTCTTTCTCTTCAGCTGCGGAGCCTTTTCTTTTCTTTTTCTTCTTCTCTGCTTTATCTCCTCTAAAGCTTCATCTGTCGTCTGATATCACAGTCAGACGACTTAAACAGCGGTCCTCTATAGTGCTTCCCCTCTCTTTTCTTCCTTCGTTGCTTCTTCTTCTTCCGCTCCTCTTCTTCTTCCTTGGTCTTCTGCCTTGCTCAGCTGCAAGGCTTCTTCAGAGTTTCTTCTTCTGCTCCTCTTCTTCTTCCTGCGGCTAAGTGGTGAGGCCTTCTTCCTTCGCGCCCTGTTCCTGCGCAAGGCACAGCAAAACCTATCCCTTTCCTCTACCCGCACGTCTCTCTCTCTCTCTCTGTGTAAATCGCGAAGCTCTCCCAGAGCCGGGTTAACGGGTCAGGCTGCGTAACCGGGACCAGGTGCACCGGCATGGGTGGTGCGCGAGGAGTGCAGGGTAGTGTCCGGTCGAATCCGCCAGGTTCGCGTGGCGTGGGTCGCGACAAGGTGGGCGAGTGGGCGAGGGGACCTCACCCAGTGTTCTGAGGCGCTAAGAGAAAAACACAATCAATTTAAATGGGTGCGGCGGTTCGAAATCTTACGATGTGGGACTAAACTTCGTTTCTTCGAGCGAGCGCTCGCAGGAAGAATCACGACCTTGCCTCAGCAGCCGTGTCCTTGCTTCCCTTCGCGTGCCAGCTGCCTACCTTCACCTGGGTCTCTCCAATTCGCCTCGGCTGGAATCCTGCTGCTTCGAGGCCTGGAGCTCGCTTGGAAGCTCCTTGCTTCGTCGCCAATGGCGGCCGAGGCTGAAAATCTGCCTAACACAAACAGGGCCTCTCGGCCAAATCAGACCACAGGGAAACCTTCGTCGTGGCACAGCGAAGGTAGTGCGGGCTGCAGCAGGTTGCGGGGCGGTGTCTGGCGGTAGCCCTAGGTCGGACTGCAACCGAAAAAATGGGTTTGATCGGGGGAGTGTTGTGGAGGTGTGGAGTGGCAGTGGAGGGGTGGGGGGTGTTGGGTTGAGTGAGGCAGAGCTTTTGGGACAGCTGGCGAGTTGTGTGGAGCGACGGATCGACGGGGGAAACTCGCCGGAGGGTTGTCGGAGGGATGGAAGATGATGGTGGTCGGGTGTAGTCGAGGGGTAATCAACTGAAATGAAGTGTGGAAAAGAAAGAGGGGACGAAGGGAAATAACAGTAACCTACCTACAGGGACGAAGGGGCCCAGAGCAAGGCGGCAGTCGTATCAACTGTCGCCGGAGAAGAAACACAGAGAGGGAGAGAGCGGCGGCGAGGAAGAAGGCAGGGAGGTGCATGCTTGGTACGGCGCGACGCGGGGAGATCAGGCGAAGGTGGCTCTGCTGCTGGTATTGCAGCGGAGCGACGAGATGGAGGAGGAGGAGCCGCCGGAGCTGGTGGGTCCCTGTCGGAGTGGGGAGAGAGGAAGGGTTAGGGTTTTATCCGTCAAGACCAAGCTGCCTCCAACTGGCTGGCGACGCTGGTCTTTATAAAGGCGGTGGCGGAGGGGTGGACGCAGGGAGGCGACGTGCCTCCCTCGCCAGAGAATGGCCGGAGGTGCGACACATACCTTCCGTGCATTCTCACGGAAAGTGTGGGCATCGTCAGGCGGCAAGGCGGTGTCCCTGCGACAGCAGACGTGCAGGGAACACCAGGTTCAATTTGCAGGACATCCCCCTCATCCTGCGCGGCGCCATGCTCTGCGCAAAGTCGTCGGAGCATGGCGCTGCGCAGAGACTTGCAGGAGGGACCTAAATGCAAAGAACGACGAGGAAATTAGGGGCCATAATGCATGGGTTTCGAAAGTTGAGGGTCAAAAAGTAATAGATGAGGACCAAATTGCAAAGTCGTTCAAGAAGGTCTCTTCTTAGGCTCAAGCTTTTATGCATGACTAAATTTGACCTAAGGATTTTAATGGTGAATTTTTTTTCTAGGTCAAACCTTGTTTGATAGGCCAATTTACGTAAAAACCCAAATTAAATCATTAATTGGGCATGGTTCTCAATGTAGGTCAAAATGGGTTTCTATGGCCAAATTGAAGGTTCTAAACCCTAGAGATTATTTTTATATGAATTTTAGAGGGTTTAGTCAATTTTTACTCTGCCTCGAACCTCGTGAATTGAAGTGAGTTTGTTTTAGGGTTATAGAATGTCATTTAATTCCTTGGAGTTGCTGTAGCCCTTGTTGGATCAGATCATCCCACTTTCCTTATTATTAGGTTAGTTTGGCCTATGTTTGGACCCTGAGTTACCCTGTTTGCAGATTGTGTTGGTGAAATTGCATTTTTACCCCTTATGACTTGTTTTCTTCTTTAACTCAGAATTCTCTGAGTCAAGCCTTTCTTTGAGTTATGTAGGAGCATTTTCTCGCATATCTAGGTTAGATTGTGCTAGTTAGGGTTCATGATGAGGTTCTTATCAAGTAGCTTTTAGTGTTTAGAATTAGGTTGATTTCAATAAAGTTTGAGGCAAACTAGGTTTTCAAGCACGGGTGAAGATTGCTTTCCTTTAAAACCAGAAATAAAGTGGAGTACCTGGTATGAACCTAGATTGAAAACCCTAAGAGAAAGCTACTTGATGAGGATTTTAGGTTGAGTGGTGTGGCCCAAAAAACCAAAATAATTGGTCACAACTGCACCACTAGGTTAGGCACACAGAAATGGTTAACCTAGAATGATTTCTACTCTTTTATGTGTTGATTTGTGTGTACTAGTTCCACTTATGAGAATCCGGTTGAGTAGAAGAAAATCAAGTAGGTTAAGTGCCTTGAATGTGGGTGTATGTTGTGTGTATATTGAAAATTACCACACAAAATTATCTTTTAGTTTTTCTTGTATAAGCGAGGGTGAAATGAGTGTGAGTGGGAATTCAAACAACCAAACTAACCTTGGATTTATGTAAACACCTAGGTTAATTGGAATTTGAATTTAATGTGACAAATGAAATCTATGGAGGGGGAAGAATGGGGAGCACTTACAGTCGTCTTCAACTGCACTTTACTCTGACCTACTGCTGGACGATTCCTTGATGGAGGTCTCTGCAAAATAATAGACACAAGAGAAAGCAAGTTAAAAGATAGTAAAGTGCGTGAAATGCAAAAAGAAGATCGAAAATCATTGCCTCCCCAACAACGATGCCAAAATGTTGAAATGCCAAAAGACTACACTATCGGATTTGGTTTTGAAAACCTGTCGTTGTAGTTTGAATAGTGAAGAACTCGAGTTCAACAAATAAAATTTATACCAGAATAGGAATCCCAGGTCGAACTCAGGGAGGCTAAGTCAATCCAAATTTGCAATTATATTCTTTTTGTGCTTTTGTTAAAAAATGGAGTAATTACAATGAAATTAAGTACTATAGACAATAAGAGAGAGAGAGAGAAAACATCCAGTTGATATTTCAAAATGTTTATACAACTAAGTAAGTGAGAAATTACACTAGAAAGTAAACTATTACAACTAGAAAGCAGGAAAATTCTACTCTAGAAAGTAGGAAAAAGGAATGGGAGAGAGAAGTTCTCCTCCACGATGATTGCTTGGAGGATGAGCCGGACGAGAAGATGCCTAGAAGATGAGGAATGAAGCAGGAAGAAGGAGTTTGAGGCAGGAAGAACGGGAACGAGGCAGCACGTCATCGTCATCATGGGATCCGCTTCCGGAATGGGGGTAAAAATTTGATTTTATCTCTTGGGGAGCATCCTGGGTGTGGGATAAGCTTCTCTTGAGCTTTGGAGAGGGAGAGAAGAGAAGGAAGGGATGAGAAATTCGTATGGAGGGGGTCTCATTTTATAGTTGCAAGGAGTGGGGACATTTTGGTCATAACATTTTGAAAAACATTAATTCAGGACCTTTAGTGATGGATAAATTCGTCACCAAAGGCCTGAACGTGGCCTTCGTGGGTGGCGCTCGCACGCCCGCTTGCCTTCTGCGCCTCACTCAACTGCCCACGTTCTTCAAATCTTAGCTATTCAATCACGAGATCGGACGGCTTAGATCTCTCATCACACCTCAACTACGTGCTCCTTGTGCGTGCGATCTCGCGTCAAGCGGGGGCTCAGATAACGCGTGGGAGATATCGACTACGTGGTACTGTTGGATGCACATCGTGCGGCTCCTCGCGCCTGCGCGCCTGCTCCAATTTGAGGCGCCTACGGCTCGATCCTGCGACCTCTGCCACACCCACGAGCATGCAACCGCTGTGTTATGCTGGTGGATGGTCATGGTTATGGAAGCGTGCTCGGCCATTGGATCTTCATCCATTGGTCGAGATCAAATTAGCAGGTGAAGAAGGATGGCTGTGGTCGGTGTTGGGTGGCTATGATGGCTCCACGTGGTGCCATCTAGGCAGTCCATCTTCTGAGTGTTGTAGATGGTGCCACAAGTGTCGGATTGGACCGATTTTCATGCCGTTAGGCTGCGATCGTCGATCCGAACCTATCCATGTGGTCGGATTTGTTGTCTGAAGTGCAGATTAACACCATCTTGGCCCTTGATCTTCTAGGGTTCCTCGATCTCTATCTGATGCTACAGATATTCGATTAGGGCGATCTTGGAGTCATTGGACTCCGATCATCGCCCTAATTAGATCCGTATGGTTGGATCTTCGATCCGAGACCCCGATAAAAAGTCACCTTGTCTCTGACCATAAAAAGGAGACAATTACTGTATAATTTATACAGCTTAATCATTATTCATGATTATGCATGTTATGCACTATTTACAATGTATGATGCTAATGTGACACTAAGAACATGCATTAATAGACATTTTAGGTTAATCAGATGTATACACATCACAAGGCTAAGGCCTTGTCAATTAGGTGGTTCTTATGATCAGGTGACCAAATTTTTCGTTAAGATTCTAATTTATGAAGAAAAATTTGTTATAAAACCAATTGCAAGTAATCCCAACCCCCAAAGCTAACCCAGCCAATCTATATGAGGGGACTAGGGGGAAGGTTCTTCCTTTGTCTTTTGCCTTTGGTTCCTTTGTACCCCTTAGATGCGATCATTTAATGTTGCCTTCTAGATTCGACTAAGGTTTAACTATGGCGGTTGTGATGACCCAGTAGTTCGACAACAATTGTAGGTAATTTAATTATTTTACGTAAGTTTTAGCTAACCTTTTTTTCTTCAAATTGGGGGTTTTTGTTAGTGGCCCATAAGGTGACCTAGCTCACCAACTAGCCATTAGACTTGATTAAGTCTAGGTTAGCCCAGTGTCATCTCTAAGTTTCAACCCTAAAAATTGAGCCTAGGGTTCATGCAATGGTTAAGTGTTCGGCAGACCATAGTTCGATTCAACTATTCTCTACAGCACAATTTGAATCCACAAAATTTGAAATCTAAAAGGTAGATTTTTTTTCAGTTAGCTTTTTATAGAATATTTTTTTTGAAATTTTTATTATTTCAAATGAATTAATATAAATTTTTAACTGTCAGGGGGTCAAATCTAGAATTTTGACCCATCATCAATTTTTCAATTTGAAAATGTACCAATTTAACTCCAAAAATTCTGAGAAAATATGGAAATGAAGGCTAGTTTGATAGCCTTTGAAGCCCTGCCATTTTTGGTCAAATCTAATTTGTGTATTATTCGAAATCACTTTTTGAAATTCAAAAATTTTTGGATCTGAGTCAGTTTGATCCCCTTATATTTCGCAAATTTTCAAAAGTTACACGATTGAAATTTTTTTAAATGAACAACGTTGTTTGAAAGCTGATTTGAAAATATAGCTTTAGCTTAAATTTAGAATTTTTAGATAAGAAAATATTATGGAATTGAATTTTTAAATTGCAACAAAAATCTAGTTGAATTTCTAGGAGTGGTGAAAAGACTTTTGAAAACATTTGAAATAAAAAATGAGCCTTTTTCTCCAGTATATATATCTTCAATTTTGGGGATTTTTTCAAAAATTTTCAAAATTTTTGAATTTTTTTTGGAGGGAAAATTTTTCAAATTTTTTTTCTTTTTTTTTCAAAAAGAACTTTAGCACTAATATTCAAAAGAAACCTAAGTCTAATTTCTTTTTCACAAAAATATGTAGATTTTTTTTTGAAAGCAAATCTACCTAAGGTTCAAATGGAAAATCTGAAACTAAGATTTTTGGATGTGCACCTGAATTCTTCAACTGCATCAGATGTGTGCGTAGAATTCGCTTTTCCTATTCCTGGACATCAAAATGCACGTAGAAACAGATGTGTCAGTATTAGGCACAAAGAAATCAAAAATCAAAATTGCATTGCCTCCATGGCAATGGCAACATTTGTTGTAATTGTAAAACACAGATTTAGTGAGAAAATTGTTATAGTATAGCACGAATCACAACTCAAACAAAAATTTAAATAACGAGATAGTGAGTCCCAGTCGATCTTAGGGAGGCATTTAAGAAGTGAGATTGATTTTTGATTTTATACTTGCTTAAAATCGGACCCCAGTTTCTAAAGTGTGAATTAGAGATGCACCAATCGCATTATTTATATGGACAACGTGTGCATGTGTGAAATATATCATGAATGTGAAAGTGTGTGTTGGCATTCGCATGACTTTAATAAAATGATGGCGACTAGTGAAAAATGAATCGATCGCTAATTCATTAATATCCTCGGGGATCGGTATTTTGCTGCATCAAGATAAACATGTAAAGTGATTGCACAACAATCATAGTTCCTAATCAACGTAAATAATGTTTGACCCTAGCTTAATTTGTAAATATTGCATTCATATCATGCATATCATGCATTGCATCTTTTTATATAAAATAAGATGATATACCTTGCTATTTAAGGATTCTATTGCTATTTGCAGGCAATAAAGTGATCCAGGAAGCGAGAGAGAGTGGAATAAGGCAATAAAGAGAGAAGACTGATCCAGACAAGAGGAGTGAGGAGGATAGCCTTATCCCTACCCTTAGAAACCCTAGGATAGCCTTCCTAAACCCAAAACCTCTTCCATTAGGACATCTTAGCCTTAGAACCTAAACATGGATTGCACTATCCATGTTTCTATCCACACTATCCTTATCCCTACCCTACACTTTAGAAACCCTAGGAAATTAGTGCCTAAAACCTTTTTAGGATACCCAAGCACTTAGGAACCCGAACCTAGCATAGAAAACCCAAAACTCACTCCCAGCACATTTCTGGACATCCAGACAGTGTGTCTAGACGTTCGATTTTTGCAGAAGTGCTCACCAGAACCCAACTCCAACACTGACAAAGAATTAGACGTGCAATTTACTATTCGGATGTCCAATTTTGGACTTTAAGATGACTGATATGTGCCCTAGATGTCTGATACCATTCTCTAGTTCCTATTTTTGGCACTAAAAGCCCGATTTCACCTCCTTTAACCTAGAAACCCTACCATATGCCTCAACAAACCTAGTTAGACACCTCCTAGCCTATCCTACTGCTTCTATCCCTAACCTAATTAGGCTACACCCAAATCCCAGTCCAAGAACCTAACTAGGGATCTCCTAATCCAATCACACACATCCCAATTAGACTCACCTACTCCCACCAGATCCTGACTAGACCCACTAACACCCAACCTAAATAAACCCACAAACACACATCCACGCACACTCAACTGCACACACACACACACACACTTCTTCCTTAGTCTAGAAAACACCCAAATATAGCCTATTCTAGAAACACCTATTCTTAGCCATCCTAATCTTAGTAAGCCCAACCTAACACCTACTACTAAGACCCCTTCGATGGCCACCTTAGATTCCATTCAATTCTCGTCCACTCCACTCTTGCAACCACCAACACCTTCCCTTCCACCCTCCCAAGGCCATCCAATCTCCTCCTCCATGGATGGCTAGGAGAAGATCCAAGGTGTTCCCTCATGGATGAGCAAGTCAAGCTCCAATGTGTTCTCCTGCATGGCTTTAAGGACAACTAGAAGATAAAGGGTTCACCACCCTCTTCTCCTCCTCTTCTTCATGGATGTGCCCTCTTCTCTCTCCTTGAAAGATGAGCCCACACCCTCCCTCTCTTTCTCCTTCTGATGGCCAAGAAGGCTTCTTCATAAGCCTCTCTTGGTTGATCTTAGCATTCTCTTAGTTTAGTTCTTTTTATGTGTTCTTTTGCAACTTCATATGATTAGTCATTGCATGATTAGTTCTTCTTTGAATAATTAGTGACATGCTTCTATTTATCATTGTGAATACACACCCATTAGTTAGGTTAAGATTAGGTTTTCGCTAGTATATTTAGATTTAGGTTTCATGTTTGCTTTTCAAGAACACAAAAGCATAAAAAAAAATACAAAAACAAAAAGACCAAAAGATTTAGGTTAGATTAGATTAGATTTAGTTTAGAAAAGTGGATCCAATTCGAATACTCGTTTTCACACCTCCCAGAGACTAACGACATGGACTCAAGTTCTAAAATAAAAAAATCAATGTGAGTTTCGTTAAACAAATAAATATTTTTGATCAAGGGTTTAGTGTAACTATGCTATGAATTTCAACACATTTCAAAACACATGAAAATGCCTTGTCAAATGGCACTGTTGCCGGGAGGCAACAAACAAGTTTTTTGATTTGGATTTGCTTAACATATGTTTGTATTTATTTTGGTTATAGTCAAGATGAAGATCCATGTATGCATCAACCCATGGTGAAGATCACCGTCAAGATGAGGATCCGTGCACGCATCAACCTGTGGTGAAGATCACAGGTATTATTCTTGATCCTCTATTTGGTTGATTTCTTAGGTTTGAAAAAGAATCAAAAAATATATATATAAATTCAAATTCAAATTTATAGATTTGAATTAAAAAGAAAATCTTTGTTTGGTGTACATTTGACTTGGAAACTACCTAAAATACACCAACTCTATATTTAGAAACTCAGTCTGAAATTGATTTTGATTTTCAAAAATTAATTGCTGCCAAATTACGAATTCAAAAATCTTGAGATTCGGTCTGATATTAGGGTTTCAAACCAGCTTTCTAATGCCATATTTTATTTGGAAAAATTCATACCATACAAATTTTAAAAATTCATACAGTGGATGAAGGTCAGAACAGTTCGTACATTGATTTTATCTAACTTTAAACATTAGTCTGACCTCTATATAAATCAGATTGATCTGAAATTTATGGGGTTGGAAAGCCACTGAAACGTAGTTTCTCACATAAGTTTTCAAGAATTTTTGGATTTTCTATGATATTGTTTCAAACTAAATTACTCACAAAAGGTCCATCTTGCATGTTTGACCCCTTGACACTCAAAAATTCATGAAAATTTTATAAAATAGTAAAAATCTTCCAAAAATACACCTTGAATGCCTTATTGAAAAAGAAAGGTCTCAATCAAATTTCATCTTATTTTTCTCCATTTATTTATCTAGGGTGTGATGTCAAGTTAGAACAAGGTCTGACTGCAGGTTTTTAGAAGAGCATAAACCTTAGGACATAAAACTTCAGGGTTTAGTTCTTTTTCTGGAGAACTAAACTGACTTGACCCAACTTATTTGCCTAGTAGGTGAGGTTGATTTCTTGATGGATCCCCTCACCTACCTGAATTAAACTGATTTACATTTTAAGTTTGGCAACCAGTTAGGTCTATTTCACTTAGTAGTGGTGCATTAGGACCATTGTTTTCTCTGATTTGATCGCACCACTTCGGCCTTGTTTGACTTAAAATAATCACCTACACCTATTTGATATTAGGGTTTTCACATTAAGGTGAAGCACATTGTATTCCGTACTTAAAGGAAATTCATAAAACAAATTGGGACTTGCAAAACCTATTGCGTGCTTCACTACAACCTTGCTTGAGTTGACTTAGACAGGGAAACCCTAAAAGAAATTAATACAAGCACTTGAACCACAAAAGCCACTACACCAATTAGAGCTTGTATTGAAAATCCTCTATCTGTGCACTTCACACTACTAAATCTAATTTGAAGGGCAACACCCTCATAATGACCAATCACATTCCAAGAGCACTTCAAGCCCAAGCCTAAAATTAAGAGACGTGCCCTAGGTAGGACTAACTGACTTGGTAATTGAAGTTTAATTAGGTGAAAAATCAAGGCCTTATCTATTTGGACTAACTACTGACAAGAAAGGTCGATGTGGTAGCCTCGTTAACCTTTAGTGGTGTCCTACCGTGCGGGGTGTCCTAGGGGGTCCCACCCTTCTGGCCAGCTAAGTAATTCAAGGGTTGGTTTAATCCAAGCCCATTTCAGGGTGCCAGGTTTAGGTCCATTTAGGGTATACAATTTAGGGCTAGCTTGTTTGCTTGATTTGGGGCTTTCTCTCATTTTAGGCCTTTGCCTTTTTTTCTAGCCCCTTATAGCTAGTTGTATCTTCCTGAGGAAGACCTTTTCTTCTCTCTATTCTCTTTTTTTCTCGAATATCCATGAACCCATTTCATCCTTTTGACCCTCAGGGTCCTCCATCTCCCAACCCAACCTTGATTTCGACTCCTCCTAGTTAGGACTCATCCTCAGTAGCTGGGATACGATTATTCTCATGCTCCTTATCCCCCAACTTATTTAGAACCTGAACCTCATGGATCCGACCCTTATCTAGATCAAAATCGATTGAAGGCCATAGTTGCTAAATTTTGGGAGTATAACAAGGATTATAAGGATCAATGTGCCATGCTCCTGGAGCAAATTAGACAATGCCAGACACAATCTCAATCTTATCACTCCTCCCAGGAACAAGAGACTTGGAATACCCAACCTAGTTGATTAGGTGATCCATATTTTGGATCCAATGACTATGCTACTAACTCTTGTTACCTTGGCGAGGCATCCTAGACTCAGCCAACCCAGAAGGCACCTTTGGACCTACTTCATGACTTGGGTAGATCATTTGGGGAAAGCACCATTTCTGATACACTAGTTCTTGATGATATATCACTAAAGAATTGGAACAATGGATCACAAGTAAAGGACCGCACATTAGGTGCTCAATCATCTCCCTATATAGTTAGCCCCACACAGGGTGATACACACGTTAATTCATATCCTAATTTGTATAACCCAGAGTGGAGAGACAATCCTGATCTTTCATGGCCTCCACAGAGAAAAAATCAAACTCAAGATCAATCTAGGCCAGACGAATACTCCACTCAAACCACTTTAGGGCAACCATCTAGTCCAACCCAACCCGCAACCACCCTTGAGGATATCATGAACATTTTGTTGGACTTTGACAAGAAAAATGAAAAAAGGCTGACTAATTTGGAAAATGAAGTGAAATCTCAAGTTGATCAAATCGAGAGACTTCAAGAATCATTCTATCCCTGTATGTACACTCCTCTTCACTCCTATTCTCCACCTATTCTTTTGATCCCTCCTCTAATTTATCATATGTGCCATTATGCAGGTGCCAATTCATTGTCTTCTAAAAGAAAGAGAAAAGCTAGGAACCTACCAAAATGATTTGATTTGGGCTCAACCAAAAATCTTAAAACTAAACCTACATCCATCTCTGACTCAGACTCTAGGGACAAAAAGAAGAAAAAGGCTCTTGAAGTTGATTTGACCTATTTACCCTTTCCTGGCTGGGGCCTTAAAGAAAGAGTTACAAAAAAAGAAAAAGACTTGGACACCTAAAGAGGTGGTTTTATTTGCTAACATAAGTGCATTTGTTTTTGGCACTGTACCACCTAAAAAGACCGACCCTGGAAAGCCATTCATATCTTGTGCCATCAAGGGATTCACCTTTAATAGAGCCCTTGTGGATCTAGGGTTTTCCATCAACTTGATTCCTACCGCTCTTTTTGACCGCACCAGACCTGGAGATCTGCACCACACACCTGTCACCATTCGAATGAAAGATGGCTCCATCAACACACCTATGGGGGTAGTTCATGATGTAATCATTAAGATGCAAGGTTTTAGCTCTCTAGTTGATTTTATTTTTTTGGACATGGATATGCCAGAGAAGCTAAGTGATTCACCCATCATTCTAGGTCGTCCTTTCTAAGTGATTCACCCATCATTATAGGTCGTCCTTTCTTGGCTACGACCAATGCATGGATTGATTGTTACTCAAGATGTATGGAAATGAGTAGCGGCAATGAGAAGATTCACTTTGATATTTATGCAGCCGCTAAGAAAACAAAGTCAGGGTATTTTTTGGATGATACGGAAAGTGATTCAGAGGGTAACTAGGAAGAAACACCTGGGTATGACCACGTGACCCGAATCAAGAATCCACTAGATCACAAAAGCGCCCTTAATACTAGGTCAAATCATTGATAGTATGGTTGACTATCTTGACAAACCTAGCCCAATTCAAACCCCTACCCCTTGCAATGAATCGTAGATTACTCAATTGATCAAAATGGCTTATGAAATAAAAGAAACTGTGAGGGAATATGATGATATAAGAAAATAGCTTCATAAAATCTAGGACAAGCAACAAAAATCAGAAACAAAATTTGGGTCGGGTGTGCCACAAAAGATTTGTGATTCTGAGGTGTTCAGTGAGGATTTTGTAGATCAGACACCCAAGGTGGATGATATTGATGTTCCCATTAAAGTTGAGGAGGGAGATTCTTTTGTCGATCTTGATCTTGATTTAGGGCCTGAATATCAATCACTTCATTTTGATCAACCATGCATTAATGGGCCTTTGTATGATTTTTTTGTATTTGAGAGTACCCATTAGACATTGATGAATTGATTTAAATGATCACAACCATGAAGCAACAAAATCAAAATGACTTTAATGACTCCTCAATCAATGATTTAGCCCATTCCACTCTCATGGAGGAACTCACTACCGAATCTAATGCCCAATTCCATCTAAGTGAGGAGAAAATATCCCCCTATGAAAAAGATATTCAAGAGATTGAAAAATTATTAGGGATTACATATGATGAGTTATCTGAGGAAGCTAAAAAGTTTACTGAATCATGTGATAATTGGGAATTAGAATTGAATTATTTGAAAAAGGATGGCAATGATACTCAGGAAGAAACGTCCTTGGGAGACACAGAGATTGATCATTGGACCTTGATTTCCAGATCTGACCACATCACTTGGGTCATGCCTTCCATTTATCACCATTATCAGGACCCATATGATTATACCCCACATGACTCCTCTCATACCCTAACCACTCGTCTTCTCCATCACCACTTCAGGATGCCTTCATTTTTATGTTTTCTAGGCACCCGCATTTATTTGTCTTTCTATGGTAGCACTTGGTTGCAGATAATCCCAAGCCCCATCTACATATTTTTTTGATTATTTGGGCTTAGAATTCATGGATAGCTGGTTCGCATTTGTGGCCCGCTGTTGGCAAACGGGATTAAAATTCTTATTATTTTACTCGCCATTCTTAATATAGTATTAACATATCCTTTTCGAGTTTACGCCCAACTGAAGGTGTTAAACTCAGCACTTATATATAGCATATTTAGCATATTTTCCTACATATTTATTTTACTTCTTAGGTGTTGGAATAAGCAGAATGAAAAATTCAGGAGCTATTCCAGTTGATTTCCACCCATTTACTCCCTATCTTAATTTATTTTTCATTATACTATGCATAACGACATGCAAGAAAGTAGGCATGGGGGGGAAGTACATGTAAACTGAAATTTTTCTACCAACACCTAAGAAAAACCTTTCATACATCGTGCTAATTACACTTTAGGGTCCTTAAATTAAGAACAACTGACTCCACCTCCAATGTTTGCATTGGAGCTAAAAATTGTTCCCAACAACCACTTCCGACTCATCCACTCACCTTTTTCTTCTAAATTTAAGGTCCAGCTGAATGTAACCCAAATTAGGGAAATCTTCGAAGTACAACTTTGAAAGGTTATACATAGTATTTATATATATTCATGCATTAATTTTTATTATGAAATTTTTATTAGGGATTTTATTCTTGAGTTGATTTTGAATCTAGAGTTCAATACCATGTTTAACTTGCACGTAGATTTTCCAATGATCTATTATGGAAACTAATAGACATTTTTAGTTTGCCTAAGAGAATCATTGCCTCTTTTCCTAAACCCTTGGATAGTGGCTAGGGAGTCAGGCAAACCGTCTTCCACTAAATTCACCAAACAATTGTAAGGTGAGAGTAAAATGTCTACTAGTTCTCTAAGTTTAGTGCAAGGATTCTTAGTCTCTGGATAATTAGATAATGAAACTTGTAGTTAGGTATAGTTTTCGCTCTCAAGTTCTTGCGTATGAATCTTGTGAGAATTCTTGAGAGCCACCAAATAAGGCAGATACATGGAGATCAAGTTCTAATAAAACTACGACTAAGGTGGATGGTCACAACCGTCCTCTATGGAATCCTCAGCTGAAGGAGGGAATTAGTGCCAAAGGTCAGAAAATACGTTGTCCTATCTGTTCCCTTCCTGGTGCTGAGAGTAGGCACTTCCACCAAATAAGCCACCCGATATCCTCTTGAACATCACCAATCCCTAATAATGCCTCTTGAATAAAATTTAAGTTTGTTGTGTTGTATTGCGTTGTGTTCATAGATATGCATAAAACGAAAAAAGGAGGAAGAAGAAGAAGAAAATATATATATATGAAAAAAAGAAAGAAGAAAGAAAAAAAAAGGAGAAAAAGTCTGAAAGAAAAGTGTTGAGTTCATAATTGTGTTTATCTATTTATTTCATTTTTGAGTCATTTATATTGAGGTAGCAAAACAAACTACCATTGCGATCCACCAAATATGGCCCATACCTACCTTTCTATATTTCTAACCTCCTGAATACGAGCTAAGGAATTCTGACTTAGTTGTAGGGTTGTTAGAATTTTCATAAAAGTGTTAATGCTATGTGAGACTACCAAATATTGAGCACATTGACAGAATATGGTGAGATTGTGAGCTCGAAAAGAAAATGAGAAGAAAAAGTGAGAGTATGAAGGAACTAAAGAGAGCATGGTTTTTAGCCTCTCTCTAGGTTGATTTGTTTGATAGTCTAGAAATTTAGAATCTGTACTACTAGATTATATGTAACACCAGATGAGTGCGAGTCACCAAATATAAAACTGCTTGACTAGACATCTTCTACCTAAGCTAAATGGCCAGGCTAAAATTATAGATTATTTGTTATGTATCCCCGAGGGAAGAGTTTACCTATCTCGATAGAATTTTTTTTACTAAGGGCCAAGTATGAACTTTAAGTGTGAATTGGCTTTTCACTTGGGTCCATTGCTTAAGCTACCATCACTACACTCTCACAATTGTCTAGATTTCTAGTTTTTTGGATGAAACAAAAAGAGAAAAATCGTTAGTCAAACTCCTTGATAAAAAGAATAAGTAGTCATTGAGGGACCAAACTTGTAAACAACTTAGTCACGCACTTAATTTTGCATTTGCTAGGGACTAGCAATGTTCAGGCATGGGGGTATGATTGTGTAGCAATCATAGGTCCTAATAAACCTAAATAATGTTTGAACCAAGCCTAATTTGTAAATATTGCATTCATATCATGAATATCATGCATTGCATCTTTTTATATAGAATAAGATGAGATATCTTGCTATTTAATGTTTCTGTTTCTACTTGAGGGAAATAAAGTGATTTAAGATGCGAGATAGAGTGGAATAAGGCAATAGAGAAGAAGACTAATCCAGACAAGAGGAGTGAGGAGGATAGCCTTATCCCTACCCTTAGAAACCCTAGGATAGCCTTCCTAAGCCAAAACCTCTCCCATTAGGACATCTTGGCCTTAGAACCTAAAACATGGACAGCACTGTCCATGTTTCTATCCACACTATCCCTGTCCCTACCCTAAACCTTAGAAACCTTTGGAAACTAGTGCCTAAAAGCTATTTAGGATACCCAAGAACATAGGAACCCAAACCTACCATAGAAAACCCAAAACTCACTCCCAACACATTTTTGGACGTTTAGACGGTGTGCTTGGACGTCCGATTTTTGCAGCAATGCTCGACAAAACCCAATTCCAACACTGACACAAAATTGGACGTCCAATTTACTATTCGGACGTCCAACTTTGGACATTAAGATGACTGATATGTTCCCTGGACGTCTAATACTATTCTTTAGTCCATGCTTTTGGATTTAGAAGCCTGAGCTCGCCACCTTTGACCTAAAAACTCTACCATACACCTCAGGAAACCTAGTTAGACACCTCGTAGCCTATCCTACTACCTCTAGCCCTAACCTAACTATGCTACACCCAAATCCCAGTCCAAGAACCTAATTAGGATCTCCTAATCTGATCACACACATCCCAATCAGACTCACCTACTCCCACCATATCCTTACTAGACCCACCACCACCCAACCTAAATAAACCCACAAACACACATCCATGCACACTCAACTACACACACACACTTCTTCTACCTTAGTCTAGAAAACACCTAAATATAGCCTATTCTAGAATCACCTATTCTTAGCCATCCTAATCTTAGTAAACCCAACCTAAGCACCCACTACTAAGACCCCTTTGACGGCACCCTTAGATTCCATTCAATTCTCGTCTACTCCACTCTTGTGACCACCAACACCTTCTCTTCCACCTTCCCAAGGTTGTCCACTCTCCTCCTCCATGGATGGCTAGGAGAAGCTCCATGGTGTTCCTCTATGGACGAGGAAGTGAAGCTCCAAGGTGTTCTCCTTCAAGGCTTTAAGGACAGCTAGAAGAGAAAGGGTCCAGCACCCATTTCTCCTCTTCTTCTTCATGGATGTGCCCTCTTCTCTCTCCTTAGAAGATGAGCCCACACCCTCCCTCTCTTTCTCCTTTTGGACAACCAAGAAGGCTTCTTCATATGCCTCTCTTGGTTGACCCTAGCATTCTCTTAGTTTAGTTCATTTTTTGTATTCTTTTGCAACTTCATATGATTAGTCAATGCATGATTAGTTTTTCTTTGAATAATTAGTGTCATGCTTCTTTTTATCATTGTGAATACAAGCTTATTAGTTAGGTTAAGATTAGGTTTTTACTAGCATATTTAGATTTAGGTTTCATTTCACTTTTCAAAAAATCAAAAAAATAAAAAAAAAATGCAAAAACAAAATGGCCAAAAGATTTAGGTTAGATTAGACTAGATTTAGGTTAGAAAAGTGGATCTAATTTGAATACTCGTTTTCACGCCACCTAGAGATGAACAATCGGGACTCAAGTTCTAAAAGAAAAAAAATCAATGCAAGTTTCGTTAAATAAATAAATATTTTTGATCGAATGTTTAGCTCAACTATACTACGAATTCCGACGCATTTCAAAATGTGCAAAAATGCCTTGTCTTAAAGTAGGCAACTGATGATTGCAATATAAATATATGAAATAGATGTTAGGCAACTATTAATAGTGTCATTACAATCAAATCTAGAGGAATGCTTGTATAGGAAAGCTTAAAAACAACACTTCTGGCTATCAGAAAAGTGATGCATGCATGGATCTAAGGAAGATTATGCATGCATTCATTTAGCTAGAGAACTACTATGCTACTAAGCAAAAAATTAATGCATGAATTAAAAACTATGAAGAACTAAGCTAGCTAACAGAGAGCAGGCATTGGAGGTGGTCTCCAATGGTTGTGTTGCTTGAGGTGGTGGGAAGGGAAAGAGGGAGGGCCAAGGTGGTTGGATGGCCTCTTGAGAAGGTGGTGGAGGTGCTCTAGCTCTTGGACATGGAGTGGAATGGAGATAGAGGTGATGGAGCTCACCAATGGAGTGATGAGTGGAGGTGCTATCAAAGAACTAGATGGGGTCATTTGGCCCTCCCCTTAGGTCCTTAAATAGACCAAGGGAGAGACCCTCTAGAGAAGTGTGGAGTTCTCTAGAAGAGCCTCCATCATGGCTAGATACCCTATTTGAAATGGGTTTTCTTAGATCCACATTTCATGGGTGTGGTTGTGGACTCCTTGAAAGACTATAAATAAGCGCAACTAGGTGAAGGTTAAAGAGGTCTCTAGAGTGGACGGCTAGTTGTGTGCGTGTGTGGGTGTGTGTGAGTGAATACGTGGGTGTGGCTAGGTGGTTTAGGTCAAGTCTTATAGGTCTAGGTGATTGGGCTTAGGTAGGTTTCTAGAGATAGGGTTATAAACCCTAATACTAAAGTTATAAGTGCAATTAAACTTATTACAAGTTTAATTGAGTGGATATGTGTCTAATTGGAAGAGAATGTTCCTAATTAGGTCAAACTTGAGTCAATTGGACTCTGACTAAGTCCAATTAGACTTGTGTTGGTTGAGGTTTGAGCTCAATTAGACTCTATGAGTCCAATTGACTAGGTGAACTATGAATGACTTAGATCCAAGTCAATTGGGCTTGGTAAGAACCTAATTAGGTTCTTAGGAAGGTCTTGGGGTAGTGTACTAGGCTTAGGGCACCTTGACTTAGGTTCCGTAGGGTATAGAATATGTTTAGGGGCTTAGGAAATCAAGATCAACGCTTGATTTCAAGAACAATGATTTGAGAAGAGTCCCGGATCTTTCATTTAGTAATAAGATGACTTATACCTCAAAATCAAAAGTCCAAAACTCTAGTGTCGATGTCCAAAGTTGGATCAGGGTGAAGTTTAGGTTCTATTTTGGAATTCTACAGAAATTGGACATCTGACACCTTGTCTAGACATCCTATATTCTAGCAGAATAGGGTTCTAGGTCTGCAAGTGGTGTCTAACGGTACTGGACATCCAGCAACCTATCTGGACATCCAGATATGACCTAGAATGATGGTTTTGAAGTATCCTAGGCTAAGGTGACCTAATCTAATGGTGGTTCGGGTTTAGGAAGGTCGCTAAGGCTGTCCTAAGGCTAGGAAAAGTCCTATGTTCTTCATAATTTAATTCCTACATTAAAATTCTACTAGTAAGGTAGTATACCTCATCCCTACATTATTTCTTTATTTTTATTCCAAGGCTTCTGCTCCAGCTCTACTGTAACTCTAACTTCGTCCTTGCTTTAGATCTAGCTCTAGGCCATCTCCTGAGCTTCTTATTGCCTACAATCCAAATAATGCACTAACTAGTACATTATAGCATTATTTCGTGAATATCTAAGAAAAGCAGAAAAGATGCAATGTATGTTACTTATGCATGAATTACACTACAATTATGCTACACAATCACACTACTAGGATGATTATTTTTCGTAATGGTTGAAAATTGTCGCCTATATAGTCAAAACTGTTGTATTCTGTCGTCACGAAAGTGTGTCATGTTAGTGTATACACAATAATTTTGCTTTTAAACCGTTGTATTTTACATGATGGTTCTAGAGATCGTCGTCTCTTTTTTACAAATGACAGTTACATTACAAACTTTCTTTAAGTACCATTCAGTGACAGTTTTGATAACCATCGTGTATGATACATGTGAACCATACACAATGGTTATTAAACTGTCATGTACTGTACTACACGACAGTTTGGAACATAATCGTCGTGTATATATAAACAATGGTTATAATATAACCGTTGTGTATATATGTGTATTTTTCTTTTCGCTATATAATGTTGCTAAACATATGCAACATACAACATACACAATATAAAAATTTCATCAGCATACAACATGCAACATAAAACATTCAACATACAACAAATATATATATAAACCTAATGACAAGAGAATGTTATAATGTCAAAATATACTTAAGCAAAATACAAAACCTAACTAACAAAAAGATAAATAATCTAAACTTATGGCTCAGCTCCTACCTCCTGTCCTGCTCCACTACCTCCAAGGTTGTTGTCATCTCTATGAGGCAGCTAGTGCTAGGAAGTTTGATCTCGACTACTACCCTATTGATGAGTCCAACTTAATGGACTATTATTACACCTAAGTTAACTTTATTCCGATAATTTTTGTTTGTTAATACCTACATTAGGTCATAAATTGATTGCATCTATTAAATTGCATTCTATAACTTATTATGTAATTATTTTATGTTTCATTATTGTAGGAATAATTTGTGTAAAGAAAAGGGTGGTGAAGATTAATTTCCCTTTCAGCCGCTGACCTCAACAAACACCAACAGCCACTGGCCAAGTTTAGTAAGGGATTTGAAAATCCCTTGACTTATGGATGGGGGGGAGGAGACAAAAAGAGAGGGCTCTAGGCGAGGAGGTCTGGCTTCTTCTCCCCCTGTGAGGATCATCTCCACCTTCCCCACCGTGGAGAGGGCATGCACTGTGGAACAAGCAAGCACCACGCACCGCCAACCTCTCCAACACTGCAGCGCCCCCACGTGCAACCACCATCGCTGGTCCCTCTCTATTGTAGCACTGCCACAACCTCCACTGTGTGCCTGATGAGAACCTCATCATGAGCCATAACTAGCTCATTTTGACCCAATACAAAGGATAAAAGCTCCTACATATCTCAAGGAAAAGCTTAACTCAGAGAATTCTGAGTTTGAGAAGAAAACAAGTCATAAGGGGTAAAAGTGCAATTTTACCAGTATAATCTGCATACAGGGTAATTCAGGGCCCAAACATAGGTCAAAACAGCTTAATAAGAATAAAAGTGGGATGAGATGATCTAGCAAGGGCTACAGCACTTCCAAGGAACCAAATGATAATCTGTAACCCTAAAACAACCCACTTCAATTCACAAGGTTAGAGGCAAAGTAAAAATAGAATAAACCCTCTAAAATTCATAGAAAAATAATCTCTGGGGTTTAGAACCATCAATTTGGCCTTTAGAACCCTTTTTGACCTACATTGAGAACCATGCCCAATTAATAACTTAATTTGGGTTTTTGCGCAAATTGACCGGTCAAACAAGGTTTAATATGAAAATAAAATTCACCATCAGATTCCTTAGGTCCTAATTAGTCATGTATAAAAACTTGAGCCTAAGAAGAAACCTCCTTGACCGACTTCACACTTTGGTCCTCATATATTTACTCTTTGGCCCTCAACTTTTGAACCCTCGCATTTTGGCCCCTAACTCTCCTTCGTTCTTTGCAAACAGGTCCCTCCTGCAAAACCCTGCCAGCACCATGCTCCGGCGACCTTGCGCGGAGCATGGCGCCGCGCAGGGTGAGGTGGGGGACCTGGCAAGTGTACCGGGGGTGCCCTGCGTCGTCAGCCGTCGCAGGAGCACCCCCATGGTCACTGTAGCCCCCCATACCGGCCGTGCGAACGCACGGACGGTATGGGTTCGTATTCCGACCATTCTCCGGCGAGGGAGACACGTCGTCTCCCTCCGCCTTCCTCCCTGCTTCAACCCTATAAATACCCCCGCCGCTCCACCGACGAAGGCAGCCTGGATCTGACGGAGAAAACCCCCAGCTTTCTTCTCTTCTTTCTCCGGCAGACGCTCACCAGCTCCGGCGACTTCCTCCCCCTCCACCTCTTCGCTCTGCCGCAATACCAGCAGCAGAGACCTCCTCCCCTGCTCTTCCCGCGCCACGCCGCACCCAGCTGGCGCCTCTCCAGCCCTCTGCTCGCCGCCGCCCCTCTCTCTGAGCATCATCTTCTCCGGCGACAGTCGATACGACTGTCGCCCTATTCCTCCCCCTTCGTCCCTGCAGTTAAGTTAGACTTACTCCCCTTCTCCTCCTCTTTCTTTCCCCGCTTTCGATTTAGTCAATTAAGCCCTCTACCGACCCTGTTCACCCTCACCCTCTCCGCCTCCGACCACCCTCCGGCGAGCCGCTCCCATCACCTCAGCGACCCACACGGCTCGCCAACCACCGCAGAACCTCCGCCTCCTCACCCTGATCCTCTTCCGCCCCTCCACTTCCCACCAAACACCCTCTGCAGACCCACCGAACACACCCACTCCCTCGCTCACAGTTTGACCTAGGACGGCCTGATAGCTCCATCTCGCCCCCTGCAGACCCCCTGACCACCTTCGCCGTGCCACGGCGAAGGTCCCCCGCCTGTCTGATTTGGCCGAGAAGCCGTGCTATTGATTTCAGGTTCCAGGCCTTGACCGCCATTGACGAGGAAGCTCGAAGCTTGCTCGAGGTTGCTTCAAGCCGAGATATCCCAGGTTGAAAAGCCACGGCCAGCGCGGAAGAGTCTCGCGCATACACCCTGGCCCTCAATTGGAGCTGTGCGCCTCAACAGCTGATGCAATTGGAAGCGCCATCCCTGCTGCAGGCGTGAGAGAAACGGGTGCGCGGATAGTCCCACCTCGGAACCTCTCGAAGGCGCGCGGACGCATAAAGGCAAAAACTGCCTTATGCTGTTTGCCTCAGTTACCACGGGGTGAGGTCCCTCTCACCCGACCCGACCCGACTCGGCCTCGTCCGTGACCACGCTCCGCGGACCTGGCCCGACCCGATTAGACTGACCTGCACTCCTCGCCCACCACGCACGCCGGTGGGCCTGGACCCGGGCCTGAACCGAACCCGATTACCCGGTAGCGCTCTGGGAGAGCTTCCGAAGAGTGATTTCAGAGAGAGAGATACGCGGGGGAGGGGGGTAGAGTAGGTTTTTGCCTTGATGAATAAACTCTGAAGTGTGCAGGCCAAAGAAGAAGAAGCAGACCCGCTGAAGAAGAAGGAGCTGCTGCACTGTAGCGAAGGCATTGTTAAGTTGTCTCAGCACTGGCGCAGACGACGGAAGGTCAGCAGCCAAAGAAGAAGAAGACCCGCTGAAGAAAAAGGAAGAGCAACGGCCATCGCGAAAGAAGAAAAAGAGAGGTCAAGGCAGGTGAAGACAAAGAAGAAGAAGGAATGAAGAGAAGCAAGAAGCAAGAAAAGAAGAAGACGATCTGACGAAAAAGAAAGAAAGGAAACAAGGAAGAACAGAAGAAGAGCACGAGGGGAAAATCTGAAGAAAGCAGAAGAAAAAGAAGAAGAAGAAGAAGAAGAAGAACAGGAAGAACCAAAGACAAAGAGGAAGAAAGAAGAAAAGAAGAAGAAGCCAAATTTTCATCTCTCTCTCTCTCTTTATTTTTGTAATAGAACTTGTATATCTCTAGAATACAACTTGCTCCCTGAGTTCGACCTCGGGAACTCTTTTATTTTTCCGAGTAAAAAATTTTTATATGAAACGTTGGTAACAACCGGCTTTACTACAACGATATAACACAACCCGGTCAAACCAGACGCGTATCATCATTTTGGCGCCGCTGCCGGGGAGCAACGGCTATTCTAGAGGTAAACATTCCTGTATCTTTTAATTTCTGATAATCTCCTCTCTTTTGTGTAGCTACAGGAACTCAAGAAGACAAGCAACCACACGACAACCACTCCGAAGACAGCTACAGGAACTCAAGAAGACAAGCAACCACACGACAACCACTCCGAAGACAGGTAAATCTTTTCTCTCACTATTAACCCCTACACTCTAAAGAGAAAGAAAAGAAAAGAACAAGCAATATAGGGCTAACCTGTCTTCCATATTTAGTAACCATAAAAGTTGCATGTTTTCAACTCATTATTTCTGCACACTATCAAGGGTATTTAAGGGCTAACACATTCTTGCTTGAGCCCTAATTACCCAACAAAGAATTAACTGGACCAAGTAGAGCCAACCTAGGATCCAACACTAGGGATTTAGAGACACACTACTTAACTCAAGAATTGAGAAAACCAAATGAAGTGTGCCCAAGCCCTTGTCTGAAAATACCTATACAAGAAAAATCCTAAACAATTGGCTCTCTCTAAACACTTGAACCCTAAAAGACAGGACCTAAAAGCTCTTAAAGAAAACAATAGGTAAAGTTGACCCCTTGGGTTAACCAACCTTAAATTAGGTCACTCTTTGCACTTAAAAAGACTAAAGTTCAAGTGAAACCTTAAGCACCCTGATCTTAAAATTGGTAGACTTAAGAGGTCAAGATCCCCATTCTGGTCTACCTGGAACCGCAGTGACAAGAGAGGTCGGGTGGGGGAAACCCTGTAACCCGTGGGGACGCTCTACCGTGTAGGGGTCTTCGCGGGACTCTCCCTCTCTGGCTGCCCAGGTAATTCTCAGGTGGACGATCTTTCTGATCAAGGGGTCCATCTGCCCCGCACCTCTATAGTCACCCAACACATTTTTGGGTGTCTTGATTGGGTCCATCACCTTCTAAACTTACCTCTCCCAACTGTGCATGTACGGAAGGAGGTCTCTAAGACCACCCTTAAGACCTCCTTTAGAAATTCACTCTCGTCAAGGTCAAGCCTCGACGCCCGTGTTTGTGCAGCAACACCCTCACATTATTCTCTCTTCTGATTCAGAACCAAGTTCTTCTTCTTCCCCCATCATGGCTCAGCCAGTTGAGGAAGAAAATAATCTGGAACACCAGCTCCAGCGACTCAATGACCTCTTCCAAAACTTCGTGCACCCACCACAGCGTCCTATGATGCGGGACCACTACAATCCTGCTGCGGTGGCAATTGAGCCTCGAGTTAGAATCCCGATTGGAGGACCTGATTCCGAACTAAAGCCCAACATGATTCACGCTATACCTAAATTCCATGGGCTTAATTCTGAAGATCCCTTCCAGCACATCAAACAGCTTAAGCATCTGGCCCACACTTTTGGATCAGATGCGCAAAATCGGGATATTCTTCTCATGAAGATGTTCTCCTTTTCTCTTATGGACAAGGCCGCCCATTGGTATCAAACTCAGACCCGGCCGATCAACACTTGGGAAGAACTTCAATCCGAGTTTTTGAAAAAGTTCTTTCCCGTTGGTCGGACCAACGCCTTGCGCCATCAGATTACACACTTCACTCAACAATCAGGAGAACCTCTCCATGAGGCATGGGATCGTTTTCAGGATCTCATGAGGAAGTGCCCCCATCACGGAGTTCCTAAATGGGAACAAGTCCAATCTTTTTACCAGGGACTCCGTGAGGACATCCGCCTTTTCGTCAATGCAACCTGCGGAGGAAACATCATGGGTCAACATGAAGACACCGTATGGGAGATTCTCGAAAACATGTGCGAGAACTCCATCAACAATGACTCCATGGGATTATTCGACAGGACGAATACCCGCGCAGCGACGAATCTTAAGGGAGCACATGAGACGCAGGGCCTGTCCGCATCAGTCGACCTGGAATTAATGGCCAGTCGATTGGACAAGGTCTCAATTATTGAAAAGAAGGTGGATGAGCTGACTCAGCACTTGCAGCGAGCCACCTCTGCGCGTAACTCCTTTGCACAACCTCCTTCCACACAGGAGACTGTGCAAAACATCCTACACCGATCCTCCCCTGGGATGGATCCATATCCATCCCCATCTGATTCTTGGACTGGAAGATCATCCGATCCTTTCTTCACCAGCCGGGGGAACTCCATTCCCCCTTTCCCTGATTCTCAGGAGGTTCCTCAGACCTGCGAGGACCTCAACGCCATCCAGAACGACCCATTCTCCAACACTTACAACCCTGGATGGCGAAACCATCCAAATTTTCAGTGGGCGGGAAATTCTCAAACCCAAAGACCACCTTTTCAGTCCCGCCCACAGCCCTCTCATCACTACCAGCCGCCTCAGCCTCGGCCCAACCCTACTTATCCATCAGGGCCAAATCAAGATCAAATGTCCTTAATCCTTCAGACTCTGGCTGACATTCAAAAATCGAATGCGGCCATTCAAAAACAGCACAAGGACGAGCTTACTGAAGTTAAAACTCAGCTGGCCCAGTTGGCAAATTCTCGCCAGCCAGGCACACTCCCTTCCCAACCCCTTCCTAACCCAAATAACGTGCCAACACAGAAGCGCGTTATGAATCCAAATTTAGGCCAAGCTCAATGGATTTATCAGGCCCCCACTGCTCCATCTCCAGACAAGATGGAAGCCTCTACTTCTCGTACGGGATTTCAGCAGCAGCCACCCCTCCTACCAAATCCAAACCAAAATCAGGCCGGATTAAATTCTGTAACAACACGTAGTGGTAAGACAACTCAGGACCCGCGTTATCCAAACCACTCCCAGCCTGATAATCATGACCCTAGGATAGTTATCCAAGGTACCGCTGTTCCAGACCCACAACCAGGACCTATCCTAGAGGAACCAACCAAGATCCCGTTTCCCGAAGCCCTGACCAAGGGAAAGAAGACCACCAAACCCGTGGCCCCTGAGGAGGACCTGGTCAAGCTCTTTGAGCAGGTCCACATAAACATCCCCTTGATGGATGCAATCCGCCACGTACCAGCTTACGCACGATTTCTAAAGAATATATGTACACCCCAGCGTAAGCCGCGAACCAAGGGAGGGAGCCCAATTGTTCTGTCAGAGCAAGCCAGCTCTGTAATCCTTAGTAGACTCCCACCCAAGGCAAAAGACCCTGGAACTCCCCTGATCTCCTGTAAGATAGGTGGTACCCAATTGGACAGAGCATTGTTAGACTTAGGTGCATCTATAAATCTGATACCCACATCCTTACTTGACCATCTGGAAGAATCTGAGCTGAAACCAACTGAGGTGACATTACAATTAGCAGATCGATCTATAAAGTCACCAAAAGGGATTCTCGAGGATGTTATCGTGAGAGTGCGGGATTTCTATTTTCCAGTGGACTTTATAGTCTTAGACATGGATGCACCTGAGAACCCTAGGGATACACCAATCATTCTAGGGAGACCTTTCTTGGCTACTGCTAGAGCCAACATCAGCTGTGAGGAGGGCCAAATAGAGCTTAAGTTTGGAGATCAAACACTGAAAATTGATATATTTAAGGCCCAACAAGGAATTAATTGCGGCGTCATCGAACAAATTTGTGACATCAAGACTTTGGTTGATGAATCACACCTCCAGAATGACTTGAGTATTCCTCATCAACCACAGAAGGATCTTGACCCGCAAATAGAGGAGTCCAATCCGGATGTGAACAACCCAGTAACTCCCACCCTTGAACCTCACATCTATACTGAACCACCCGCTGCTGCTGAAAACCCCATCCTTGAACTGAAACCCCTTCCTGCTCATTTGAAATACATCTTTTTGGGTTCTAATCAGACCCTTCCTGTGATCATCAATTCCAACCTCAATCCTGAACAGGAATCCCGTCTGATTGTTGTCCTCCAGCAACATCGCAGAGCCATCGGATGGACTCTCGATGATTTGACTGGAATAAGTCCCTCTTATTGTACTCATCATATCTATTCAGAAGAGGGCACACGACCTTCTCGTGAAATGCAGAGACGCTTAAACCCCAATCTGCAGGAGGTCGTGAAAAAGGAGATCATCAAGTGGTTAGATGCCGGGATCATCTACCCGATCTCCGATAGTCGTTGGGTGAGCCCGATTCAGGTCGTGCCTAAAAAGGCAGGACTCACCACTATAACGACTGAGACCGGAGAAATCATTCCTACCCGATTAGCCAACTCGTGGAGAGTCTGTATAGATTACCGTCGACTCAATTCCTCCACAAAGAAGGATCATTTCCCACTACCCTTCATTGATCAAATTCTCGAAAAACTAGCGGGAAATAGGTTCTTCTGCTTTCTTGACGGGTACTCCGGTTATAACCAGGTGGCAATCCATCCTGAGGACCAAGAAAAGACCACATTCACCTGCCCCTTCGGAACATACGCTTTCCGAAGGATGCCTTTTGGTCTTTGCAATGCACCCGCTACTTTTCAGCGATGCATGCTTGCCATATTCTCAGATATGGTAGGTGATTATCTGGAAGTCTTCATGGATGACTTTTCAGTTTTCGGAGCATCATTCGACGATTGCCTCCAGCACTTGGTCCAGATACTCAGGCGGTGCATCGACGTGAATTTGGTTCTTTCCTGGGAAAAGAGCCATTTCATGGTGCCTGAGGGAATTATCCTGGGACACTCAATTTCGGAGAAAGGTATCCAAGTGGATCGAGCTAAGGTTAATCTGATTTCTCGCCTTCCTATGCCTAGCTCGATCAGGGACATCCGATCCTTTTTAGGGCATGTCGGTTTTTATCGACGATTTATCCCTGATTTTTCAAAAATCGCACGCCCCCTGACCACTCTTCTCTCCAAGGATGTTCCCTTCGAAATCTCCAAGGAATGCACTCAAGCATTTGAAATCCTGCGTGACCGAGTCACCCAAGCCCCGATCCTACAGTCCCCTGATTGGTCTCAACCCTTTGAGATCATGTGTGATGCATCCGACTTCGCTGTAGGAGCGGTCTTGGGGCAGAAAAATGACAAGAAACCTGTGGTCATTTACTACGCCAGCAAAACACTCGATGAGGCTCAGCGTAACTATACAGTTACTGAGAAAGAGCTGCTAGCTGTAGTATTTGCCCTAGAGAAATTCAGATCATACCTTCTGGGTTCCCATGTCATCATATACTCGGATCACACGGCTGTGAGGCATCTCCTTGCAAAGAAGGACGCGAAACCTCGATTGATCCGATGGATCTTGCTGTTGCAAGAATTTGACCTCGAGATTCGCGATAAAGCGGGAAAACAAAACGTGGTAGCTGATCACTTGTCTCGTCTTCCTTCTGAAATGATAGACCCTTCCGGACCCATCACTGAGCATTTTCCCGATGAGCACCTGCTGACTATTGGTACTAGCCTTCCATGGTTTGCTAATATTGTAAATTACTTGGCATCTCATCAGACCCCGTCCGATTGGCCGAAGGCCAAGAAAGACAAATTACGCTCCGATGCCAAGTATTACATTTGGGAAGACCCGTACCTCTTCCGCATAGGTGCCGATCAGATCATCCGGAGATGTATCCCGGAAGGGGAAGTCAACAATATCCTCTCTTTCTGCCATGACCAGGCATGCGGTGGCCATTTTGCCAGGCATAAAACCGCATCAAAAGTCCTCCAGTGCGGCTTTTACTGGCCCACACTGTTCAAAGACGCATACAGTCATTGCAAGGCATGCAGTCGTTGCCAGACTTTGGGCAACATGAGCCATCGCGACATGATGCCTATGCAACCGATTCTAGTATGCGAAATCTTTGATGTTTGGGGGATTGATTTTATGGGCCCCTTTCCTGTTTCGGATGGTTTCGAATACATTCTGTTGGCTGTGGACTACGTGTCCAAATGGATCGAAGCCATACCGACCCGAACCTGTGATCACAAAATCGTTCTCAAATTCATTCATCAACACATTTTCTCAAGGTTCGGGATTCCTCGTGCAATAATCTCTGATGGGGGGACCCATTTCACAAATGCTCAGTTTAGGTCACTGATGACCAAATACGGGGTGTCTCACCGAATCTCTACTCCTTACCACCCCCAAACTAATGGTCTAGTTGAGCTGTCGAATCGGGAGATCAAGAAAATCCTACAGGTCACTGTTCGACCTGATAGGAAGGACTGGTCGTCCCGACTTCCGGAAGCATTGTGGGCCTATAGGACCGCCCACAAGACCCAATTGGGCATGTCCCCCTTTAGATTGGTGTACGGAAAGGCATGCCACCTTCCCGTCGAACTGGAGCATAAAGCCTATTGGGCAGTACGGAACTGTAATCTAGATCTTTCCAAGGCTGGGACCCACAGAAAACTCCAAATCAGCGAGATCGATGAATTACGCACAGACGCGTACGAGAACTCGCAAATCTACAAGGAGCGGGTTAAAGCCTTCCACGACAAACACATCTCGAGAAAGATCTTTCATCCAGGTCAAAAGGTCCTACTCTTTGATGCCCGACTCAAACTCTTCCCAGGAAAACTGAGATCTAAGTGGGTCGGACCATATTTGGTCCGACAGGTTTTTGGAAATGGAGCAATCGAAATCAGTCCACTCAGCCACGATTCTGAACCTTTCATCGTGAATGGTCAAAGACTCAAGCCGTTCATTGATGTAACTTCTACTGATTTGGCTGAGGCATCTCATATCCTCCTTTCCCCTTGAGCTTATTGCGCCCAGCCGATGGCGTAAAACTCAGCGCTTAACGGGAGGCAGCCCGTCATTCTCTTTGAAAACCTGAAACTTGTTCTGACACCTTTCAGCACTCGAAGTTCACCCTGAACTAAGACCCCCTAGGTTACAATGAGGACATTGCAAATCTTAGGCATGGGGGGGTAGGAAAGTGCAAAAACTTGTAAGAAAAGGTTTCAAACAAAAAAATTCACATATGCCAAAAATACCATAAAAATTAAAAAAATTTTCGAAAAAGAATAAGAGGAAAAGAGGAGAAGGAAAATTTTGTGAAGGAGAAAAGAAACAAAATGAAAAAGGAGCACAAAATTATAAGAAAAGTTGATAGTCATTAGTAAGGAACTAAGGAATTAACCTAAGTTCTAGACCTCATTCAAGAAAATAACTGAAAAGTGCACAATGAGATTAGTAAGAATGCAAACCTTAGGCATTCTTGAATAAACTCTTAGTACTCATTAAGATCTGGACACTCCTCAAGAGGTTGAGGAAAATGAAAAGCTGAAGTATTAGGTCTAAGGCTTAGGGAGTATTCGGCCTCGTTAACTAATTTTTGGTTTACGGGACTCAGTAACCTAAGCACCCTAATCTCACACACAGCCTGGTTCAGTAAGCATAAAAATCAGAATCACGCAGAAGCGTCGCAAAAATCTGAAAAGAACACCTAGAATAGGAATGGCCGATCAACACAAGTTGATTTGGACGAGTTCCCAGCGCGGAGAGGCGGGAAATCCCCTCGAAGATGCGTAACAAAATATCATCTCCTCGGTGCTTGTCTCTTAGGATATTTACATATCCTACGGGGGGCATGTAAGCACTCTGCTGGTTCAGATTCCATGGATGGCATTATCTCGAAGTGTCAATTGCCAGGGTCTGGATTCGGCCACGGAATACCATGGATGGGATTATCTCGAAATCTCAGTAGCCAGGGTTCCGGGGGTTGCCATGGGCGGTGCTATCTCGAAGCATCGATCGCCAGGAACCCTTGAGGATTGATGATGGGAGCAAGGAATCTGATACAGACCGTGTTGAAAAGCCAATCCTAGACTAGAACTAAAAAGAAAAAGAGAGAGAAAACTCTCCAAACAGAAAAAACTTTCTATCTCTCTCTTACAAAACGCACTGCGAACTGAGCCAGGGCTAAAATCATTTCAAGCACGGGTGCTTTAACCACGAAGTCCAATAAACCTTAGGTTAGTTCTTGTGGGCCTTAAAAACCTTTGCTAAAAGACTGAGGCTAAGGCTAGACAGATTTGGATCTTGATTGGTACTAGAGTATCTTTTAGGCCTATGGTCAGCATTCTAACCTAATCTATGCTCAAATAAAAAGGCACTTATCTAAAACCATTGAAAACTTCATGGTCTAGAACAAGGGTTGAAACCTTAAGTTTTTTTGCTAAGGGACTAGCAAAAGCTAGGCATGGGGGTATGATGAGAACCTCATCATGAGCCATAACTAGCTCATTTTGACCCAATACAAAGGATAAAAGCTCCTACATATCTCAAGGAAAAGCTTAACTCAGAGAATTCTGAGTTTGAGAAGAAAACAAGTCATAAGGGGTAAAAGTGCAATTTTACCAGTATAATCTGCATACAGGGTAATTCAGGGCCCAAACATAGGTCAAAACAGCTTAATAAGAATAAAAGTGGGATGAGATGATCTAGCAAGGGCTACAGCACTTCCAAGGAACCAAATGATAATCTGTAACCCTAAAACAACCCACTTCAATTCACAAGGTTAGAGGCAAAGTAAAAATAGAATAAACCCTCTAAAATTCATAGAAAAATAATCTCTGGGGTTTAGAACCATCAATTTGGCCTTTAGAACCCTTTTTGACCTACATTGAGAACCATGCCCAATTAATAACTTAATTTGGGTTTTTGCGCAAATTGACCGGTCAAACAAGGTTTAATATGAAAATAAAATTCACCATCAGATTCCTTAGGTCCTAATTAGTCATGTATAAAAACTTGAGCCTAAGAAGAAACCTCCTTGACCGACTTCACACTTTGGTCCTCATATATTTACTCTTTGGCCCTCAACTTTTGAACCCTCGCATTTTGGCCCCTAACTCTCCTTCGTTCTTTGCAAACAGGTCCCTCCTGCAAAACCCTGCCAGCACCATGCTCCGGCGACCTTGCGCGGAGCATGGCGCCGCGCAGGGTGAGGTGGGGGACCTGGCAAGTGTACCGGGGGTGCCCTGCGTCGTCAGCCGTCGCAGGAGCACCCCCATGGTCACTGTAGCCCCCCATACCGGCCGTGCGAACGCACGGACGGTATGGGTTCGTATTCCGACCATTCTCCGGCGAGGGAGACACGTCGTCTCCCTCCGCCTTCCTCCCTGCTTCAACCCTATAAATACCCCCGCCGCTCCACCGACGAAGGCAGCCTGGATCTGACGGAGAAAACCCCCAGCTTTCTTCTCTTCTTTCTCCGGCAGACGCTCACCAGCTCCGGCGACTTCCTCCCCCTCCACCTCTTCGCTCTGCCGCAATACCAGCAGCAGAGACCTCCTCCCCTGCTCTTCCCGCGCCACGCCGCACCCAGCTGGCGCCTCTCCAGCCCTCTGCTCGCCGCCGCCCCTCTCTCTGAGCATCATCTTCTCCGGCGACAGTCGATACGACTGTCGCCCTATTCCTCCCCCTTCGTCCCTGCAGTTAAGTTAGACTTACTCCCCTTCTCCTCCTCTTTCTTTCCCCGCTTTCGATTTAGTCAATTAAGCCCTCTACCGACCCTGTTCACCCTCACCCTCTCCGCCTCCGACCACCCTCCGGCGAGCCGCTCCCATCACCTCAGCGACCCACACGGCTCGCCAACCACCGCAGAACCTCCGCCTCCTCACCCTGATCCTCTTCCGCCCCTCCACTTCCCACCAAACACCCTCTGCAGACCCACCGAACACACCCACTCCCTCGCTCACAGTTTGACCTAGGACGGCCTGATAGCTCCATCTCGCCCCCTGCAGACCCCCTGACCACCTTCGCCGTGCCACGGCGAAGGTCCCCCGCCTGTCTGATTTGGCCGAGAAGCCGTGCTATTGATTTCAGGTTCCAGGCCTTGACCGCCATTGACGAGGAAGCTCGAAGCTTGCTCGAGGTTGCTTCAAGCCGAGATATCCCAGGTTGAAAAGCCACGGCCAGCGCGGAAGAGTCTCGCGCATACACCCTGGCCCTCAATTGGAGCTGTGCGCCTCAACAGCTGATGCAATTGGAAGCGCCATCCCTGCTGCAGGCGTGAGAGAAACGGGTGCGCGGATAGTCCCACCTCGGAACCTCTCGAAGGCGCGCGGACGCATAAAGGCAAAAACTGCCTTATGCTGTTTGCCTCAGTTACCACGGGGTGAGGTCCCTCTCACCCGACCCGACCCGACTCGGCCTCGTCCGTGACCACGCTCCGCGGACCTGGCCCGACCCGATTAGACTGACCTGCACTCCTCGCCCACCACGCACGCCGGTGGGCCTGGACCCGGGCCTGAACCGAACCCGATTACCCGGTAGCGCTCTGGGAGAGCTTCCGAAGAGTGATTTCAGAGAGAGAGATACGCGGGGGAGGGGGGTAGAGTAGGTTTTTGCCTTGATGAATAAACTCTGAAGTGTGCAGGCCAAAGAAGAAGAAGCAGACCCGCTGAAGAAGAAGGAGCTGCTGCACTGTAGCGAAGGCATTGTTAAGTTGTCTCAGCACTGGCGCAGACGACGGAAGGTCAGCAGCCAAAGAAGAAGAAGACCCGCTGAAGAAAAAGGAAGAGCAACGGCCATCGCGAAAGAAGAAAAAGAGAGGTCAAGGCAGGTGAAGACAAAGAAGAAGAAGGAATGAAGAGAAGCAAGAAGCAAGAAAAGAAGAAGACGATCTGACGAAAAAGAAAGAAAGGAAACAAGGAAGAACAGAAGAAGAGCACGAGGGGAAAATCTGAAGAAAGCAGAAGAAAAAGAAGAAGAAGAAGAAGAAGAAGAACAGGAAGAACCAAAGACAAAGAGGAAGAAAGAAGAAAAGAAGAAGAAGCCAAATTTTCATCTCTCTCTCTCTCTTTATTTTTGTAATAGAACTTGTATATCTCTAGAATACAACTTGCTCCCTGAGTTCGACCTCGGGAACTCTTTTATTTTTCCGAGTAAAAAATTTTTATATGAAACGTTGGTAACAACCGGCTTTACTACAACGATATAACACAACCCGGTCAAACCAGACGCGTATCATCATTTTGGCGCCGCTGCCGGGGAGCAACGGCTATTCTAGAGGTAAACATTCCTGTATCTTTTAATTTCTGATAATCTCCTCTCTTTTGTGTAGCTACAGGAACTCAAGAAGACAAGCAACCACACGACAACCACTCCGAAGACAGCTACAGGAACTCAAGAAGACAAGCAACCACACGACAACCACTCCGAAGACAGGTAAATCTTTTCTCTCACTATTAACCCCTACACTCTAAAGAGAAAGAAAAGAAAAGAACAAGCAATATAGGGCTAACCTGTCTTCCATATTTAGTAACCATAAAAGTTGCATGTTTTCAACTCATTATTTCTGCACACTATCAAGGGTATTTAAGGGCTAACACATTCTTGCTTGAGCCCTAATTACCCAACAAAGAATTAACTGGACCAAGTAGAGCCAACCTAGGATCCAACACTAGGGATTTAGAGACACACTACTTAACTCAAGAATTGAGAAAACCAAATGAAGTGTGCCCAAGCCCTTGTCTGAAAATACCTATACAAGAAAAATCCTAAACAATTGGCTCTCTCTAAACACTTGAACCCTAAAAGACAGGACCTAAAAGCTCTTAAAGAAAACAATAGGTAAAGTTGACCCCTTGGGTTAACCAACCTTAAATTAGGTCACTCTTTGCACTTAAAAAGACTAAAGTTCAAGTGAAACCTTAAGCACCCTGATCTTAAAATTGGTAGACTTAAGAGGTCAAGATCCCCATTCTGGTCTACCTGGAACCGCAGTGACAAGAGAGGTCGGGTGGGGGAAACCCTGTAACCCGTGGGGACGCTCTACCGTGTAGGGGTCTTCGCGGGACTCTCCCTCTCTGGCTGCCCAGGTAATTCTCAGGTGGACGATCTTTCTGATCAAGGGGTCCATCTGCCCCGCACCTCTATAGTCACCCAACACATTTTTGGGTGTCTTGATTGGGTCCATCACCTTCTAAACTTACCTCTCCCAACTGTGCATGTACGGAAGGAGGTCTCTAAGACCACCCTTAAGACCTCCTTTAGAAATTCACTCTCGTCAAGGTCAAGCCTCGACGCCCGTGTTTGTGCAGCAACACCCTCACATTATTCTCTCTTCTGATTCAGAACCAAGTTCTTCTTCTTCCCCCATCATGGCTCAGCCAGTTGAGGAAGAAAATAATCTGGAACACCAGCTCCAGCGACTCAATGACCTCTTCCAAAACTTCGTGCACCCACCACAGCGTCCTATGATGCGGGACCACTACAATCCTGCTGCGGTGGCAATTGAGCCTCGAGTTAGAATCCCGATTGGAGGACCTGATTCCGAACTAAAGCCCAACATGATTCACGCTATACCTAAATTCCATGGGCTTAATTCTGAAGATCCCTTCCAGCACATCAAACAGCTTAAGCATCTGGCCCACACTTTTGGATCAGATGCGCAAAATCGGGATATTCTTCTCATGAAGATGTTCTCCTTTTCTCTTATGGACAAGGCCGCCCATTGGTATCAAACTCAGACCCGGCCGATCAACACTTGGGAAGAACTTCAATCCGAGTTTTTGAAAAAGTTCTTTCCCGTTGGTCGGACCAACGCCTTGCGCCATCAGATTACACACTTCACTCAACAATCAGGAGAACCTCTCCATGAGGCATGGGATCGTTTTCAGGATCTCATGAGGAAGTGCCCCCATCACGGAGTTCCTAAATGGGAACAAGTCCAATCTTTTTACCAGGGACTCCGTGAGGACATCCGCCTTTTCGTCAATGCAACCTGCGGAGGAAACATCATGGGTCAACATGAAGACACCGTATGGGAGATTCTCGAAAACATGTGCGAGAACTCCATCAACAATGACTCCATGGGATTATTCGACAGGACGAATACCCGCGCAGCGACGAATCTTAAGGGAGCACATGAGACGCAGGGCCTGTCCGCATCAGTCGACCTGGAATTAATGGCCAGTCGATTGGACAAGGTCTCAATTATTGAAAAGAAGGTGGATGAGCTGACTCAGCACTTGCAGCGAGCCACCTCTGCGCGTAACTCCTTTGCACAACCTCCTTCCACACAGGAGACTGTGCAAAACATCCTACACCGATCCTCCCCTGGGATGGATCCATATCCATCCCCATCTGATTCTTGGACTGGAAGATCATCCGATCCTTTCTTCACCAGCCGGGGGAACTCCATTCCCCCTTTCCCTGATTCTCAGGAGGTTCCTCAGACCTGCGAGGACCTCAACGCCATCCAGAACGACCCATTCTCCAACACTTACAACCCTGGATGGCGAAACCATCCAAATTTTCAGTGGGCGGGAAATTCTCAAACCCAAAGACCACCTTTTCAGTCCCGCCCACAGCCCTCTCATCACTACCAGCCGCCTCAGCCTCGGCCCAACCCTACTTATCCATCAGGGCCAAATCAAGATCAAATGTCCTTAATCCTTCAGACTCTGGCTGACATTCAAAAATCGAATGCGGCCATTCAAAAACAGCACAAGGACGAGCTTACTGAAGTTAAAACTCAGCTGGCCCAGTTGGCAAATTCTCGCCAGCCAGGCACACTCCCTTCCCAACCCCTTCCTAACCCAAATAACGTGCCAACACAGAAGCGCGTTATGAATCCAAATTTAGGCCAAGCTCAATGGATTTATCAGGCCCCCACTGCTCCATCTCCAGACAAGATGGAAGCCTCTACTTCTCGTACGGGATTTCAGCAGCAGCCACCCCTCCTACCAAATCCAAACCAAAATCAGGCCGGATTAAATTCTGTAACAACACGTAGTGGTAAGACAACTCAGGACCCGCGTTATCCAAACCACTCCCAGCCTGATAATCATGACCCTAGGATAGTTATCCAAGGTACCGCTGTTCCAGACCCACAACCAGGACCTATCCTAGAGGAACCAACCAAGATCCCGTTTCCCGAAGCCCTGACCAAGGGAAAGAAGACCACCAAACCCGTGGCCCCTGAGGAGGACCTGGTCAAGCTCTTTGAGCAGGTCCACATAAACATCCCCTTGATGGATGCAATCCGCCACGTACCAGCTTACGCACGATTTCTAAAGAATATATGTACACCCCAGCGTAAGCCGCGAACCAAGGGAGGGAGCCCAATTGTTCTGTCAGAGCAAGCCAGCTCTGTAATCCTTAGTAGACTCCCACCCAAGGCAAAAGACCCTGGAACTCCCCTGATCTCCTGTAAGATAGGTGGTACCCAATTGGACAGAGCATTGTTAGACTTAGGTGCATCTATAAATCTGATACCCACATCCTTACTTGACCATCTGGAAGAATCTGAGCTGAAACCAACTGAGGTGACATTACAATTAGCAGATCGATCTATAAAGTCACCAAAAGGGATTCTCGAGGATGTTATCGTGAGAGTGCGGGATTTCTATTTTCCAGTGGACTTTATAGTCTTAGACATGGATGCACCTGAGAACCCTAGGGATACACCAATCATTCTAGGGAGACCTTTCTTGGCTACTGCTAGAGCCAACATCAGCTGTGAGGAGGGCCAAATAGAGCTTAAGTTTGGAGATCAAACACTGAAAATTGATATATTTAAGGCCCAACAAGGAATTAATTGCGGCGTCATCGAACAAATTTGTGACATCAAGACTTTGGTTGATGAATCACACCTCCAGAATGACTTGAGTATTCCTCATCAACCACAGAAGGATCTTGACCCGCAAATAGAGGAGTCCAATCCGGATGTGAACAACCCAGTAACTCCCACCCTTGAACCTCACATCTATACTGAACCACCCGCTGCTGCTGAAAACCCCATCCTTGAACTGAAACCCCTTCCTGCTCATTTGAAATACATCTTTTTGGGTTCTAATCAGACCCTTCCTGTGATCATCAATTCCAACCTCAATCCTGAACAGGAATCCCGTCTGATTGTTGTCCTCCAGCAACATCGCAGAGCCATCGGATGGACTCTCGATGATTTGACTGGAATAAGTCCCTCTTATTGTACTCATCATATCTATTCAGAAGAGGGCACACGACCTTCTCGTGAAATGCAGAGACGCTTAAACCCCAATCTGCAGGAGGTCGTGAAAAAGGAGATCATCAAGTGGTTAGATGCCGGGATCATCTACCCGATCTCCGATAGTCGTTGGGTGAGCCCGATTCAGGTCGTGCCTAAAAAGGCAGGACTCACCACTATAACGACTGAGACCGGAGAAATCATTCCTACCCGATTAGCCAACTCGTGGAGAGTCTGTATAGATTACCGTCGACTCAATTCCTCCACAAAGAAGGATCATTTCCCACTACCCTTCATTGATCAAATTCTCGAAAAACTAGCGGGAAATAGGTTCTTCTGCTTTCTTGACGGGTACTCCGGTTATAACCAGGTGGCAATCCATCCTGAGGACCAAGAAAAGACCACATTCACCTGCCCCTTCGGAACATACGCTTTCCGAAGGATGCCTTTTGGTCTTTGCAATGCACCCGCTACTTTTCAGCGATGCATGCTTGCCATATTCTCAGATATGGTAGGTGATTATCTGGAAGTCTTCATGGATGACTTTTCAGTTTTCGGAGCATCATTCGACGATTGCCTCCAGCACTTGGTCCAGATACTCAGGCGGTGCATCGACGTGAATTTGGTTCTTTCCTGGGAAAAGAGCCATTTCATGGTGCCTGAGGGAATTATCCTGGGACACTCAATTTCGGAGAAAGGTATCCAAGTGGATCGAGCTAAGGTTAATCTGATTTCTCGCCTTCCTATGCCTAGCTCGATCAGGGACATCCGATCCTTTTTAGGGCATGTCGGTTTTTATCGACGATTTATCCCTGATTTTTCAAAAATCGCACGCCCCCTGACCACTCTTCTCTCCAAGGATGTTCCCTTCGAAATCTCCAAGGAATGCACTCAAGCATTTGAAATCCTGCGTGACCGAGTCACCCAAGCCCCGATCCTACAGTCCCCTGATTGGTCTCAACCCTTTGAGATCATGTGTGATGCATCCGACTTCGCTGTAGGAGCGGTCTTGGGGCAGAAAAATGACAAGAAACCTGTGGTCATTTACTACGCCAGCAAAACACTCGATGAGGCTCAGCGTAACTATACAGTTACTGAGAAAGAGCTGCTAGCTGTAGTATTTGCCCTAGAGAAATTCAGATCATACCTTCTGGGTTCCCATGTCATCATATACTCGGATCACACGGCTGTGAGGCATCTCCTTGCAAAGAAGGACGCGAAACCTCGATTGATCCGATGGATCTTGCTGTTGCAAGAATTTGACCTCGAGATTCGCGATAAAGCGGGAAAACAAAACGTGGTAGCTGATCACTTGTCTCGTCTTCCTTCTGAAATGATAGACCCTTCCGGACCCATCACTGAGCATTTTCCCGATGAGCACCTGCTGACTATTGGTACTAGCCTTCCATGGTTTGCTAATATTGTAAATTACTTGGCATCTCATCAGACCCCGTCCGATTGGCCGAAGGCCAAGAAAGACAAATTACGCTCCGATGCCAAGTATTACATTTGGGAAGACCCGTACCTCTTCCGCATAGGTGCCGATCAGATCATCCGGAGATGTATCCCGGAAGGGGAAGTCAACAATATCCTCTCTTTCTGCCATGACCAGGCATGCGGTGGCCATTTTGCCAGGCATAAAACCGCATCAAAAGTCCTCCAGTGCGGCTTTTACTGGCCCACACTGTTCAAAGACGCATACAGTCATTGCAAGGCATGCAGTCGTTGCCAGACTTTGGGCAACATGAGCCATCGCGACATGATGCCTATGCAACCGATTCTAGTATGCGAAATCTTTGATGTTTGGGGGATTGATTTTATGGGCCCCTTTCCTGTTTCGGATGGTTTCGAATACATTCTGTTGGCTGTGGACTACGTGTCCAAATGGATCGAAGCCATACCGACCCGAACCTGTGATCACAAAATCGTTCTCAAATTCATTCATCAACACATTTTCTCAAGGTTCGGGATTCCTCGTGCAATAATCTCTGATGGGGGGACCCATTTCACAAATGCTCAGTTTAGGTCACTGATGACCAAATACGGGGTGTCTCACCGAATCTCTACTCCTTACCACCCCCAAACTAATGGTCTAGTTGAGCTGTCGAATCGGGAGATCAAGAAAATCCTACAGGTCACTGTTCGACCTGATAGGAAGGACTGGTCGTCCCGACTTCCGGAAGCATTGTGGGCCTATAGGACCGCCCACAAGACCCAATTGGGCATGTCCCCCTTTAGATTGGTGTACGGAAAGGCATGCCACCTTCCCGTCGAACTGGAGCATAAAGCCTATTGGGCAGTACGGAACTGTAATCTAGATCTTTCCAAGGCTGGGACCCACAGAAAACTCCAAATCAGCGAGATCGATGAATTACGCACAGACGCGTACGAGAACTCGCAAATCTACAAGGAGCGGGTTAAAGCCTTCCACGACAAACACATCTCGAGAAAGATCTTTCATCCAGGTCAAAAGGTCCTACTCTTTGATGCCCGACTCAAACTCTTCCCAGGAAAACTGAGATCTAAGTGGGTCGGACCATATTTGGTCCGACAGGTTTTTGGAAATGGAGCAATCGAAATCAGTCCACTCAGCCACGATTCTGAACCTTTCATCGTGAATGGTCAAAGACTCAAGCCGTTCATTGATGTAACTTCTACTGATTTGGCTGAGGCATCTCATATCCTCCTTTCCCCTTGAGCTTATTGCGCCCAGCCGATGGCGTAAAACTCAGCGCTTAACGGGAGGCAGCCCGTCATTCTCTTTGAAAACCTGAAACTTGTTCTGACACCTTTCAGCACTCGAAGTTCACCCTGAACTAAGACCCCCTAGGTTACAATGAGGACATTGCAAATCTTAGGCATGGGGGGGTAGGAAAGTGCAAAAACTTGTAAGAAAAGGTTTCAAACAAAAAAATTCACATATGCCAAAAATACCATAAAAATTAAAAAAATTTTCGAAAAAGAATAAGAGGAAAAGAGGAGAAGGAAAATTTTGTGAAGGAGAAAAGAAACAAAATGAAAAAGGAGCACAAAATTATAAGAAAAGTTGATAGTCATTAGTAAGGAACTAAGGAATTAACCTAAGTTCTAGACCTCATTCAAGAAAATAACTGAAAAGTGCACAATGAGATTAGTAAGAATGCAAACCTTAGGCATTCTTGAATAAACTCTTAGTACTCATTAAGATCTGGACACTCCTCAAGAGGTTGAGGAAAATGAAAAGCTGAAGTATTAGGTCTAAGGCTTAGGGAGTATTCGGCCTCGTTAACTAATTTTTGGTTTACGGGACTCAGTAACCTAAGCACCCTAATCTCACACACAGCCTGGTTCAGTAAGCATAAAAATCAGAATCACGCAGAAGCGTCGCAAAAATCTGAAAAGAACACCTAGAATAGGAATGGCCGATCAACACAAGTTGATTTGGACGAGTTCCCAGCGCGGAGAGGCGGGAAATCCCCTCGAAGATGCGTAACAAAATATCATCTCCTCGGTGCTTGTCTCTTAGGATATTTACATATCCTACGGGGGGCATGTAAGCACTCTGCTGGTTCAGATTCCATGGATGGCATTATCTCGAAGTGTCAATTGCCAGGGTCTGGATTCGGCCACGGAATACCATGGATGGGATTATCTCGAAATCTCAATAGCCAGGGTTCCGGGGGTTGCCATGGGCGGTGCTATCTCGAAGCATCGATCGCCAGGAACCCTTGAGGATTGATGATGGGAGCAAGGAATCTGATACAGACCGTGTTGAAAAGCCAATCCTAGACTAGAACTAAAAAGAAAAAGAGAGAGAAAACTCTCCAAACAGAAAAAACTTTCTATCTCTCTCTTACAAAACGCACTGCGAACTGAGCCAGGGCTAAAATCATTTCAAGCACGGGTGCTTTAACCACGAAGTCCAATAAACCTTAGGTTAGTTCTTGTGGGCCTTAAAAACCTTTGCTAAAAGACTGAGGCTAAGGCTAGACAGATTTGGATCTTGATTGGTACTAGAGTATCTTTTAGGCCTATGGTCAGCATTCTAACCTAATCTATGCTCAAATAAAAAGGCACTTATCTAAAACCATTGAAAACTTCATGGTCTAGAACAAGGGTTGAAACCTTAAGTTTTTTTGCTAAGGGACTAGCAAAAGCTAGGCATGGGGGTATGATGAGAACCTCATCATGAGCCATAACTAGCTCATTTTGACCCAATACAAAGGATAAAAGCTCCTACATATCTCAAGGAAAAGCTTAACTCAGAGAATTCTGAGTTTGAGAAGAAAACAAGTCATAAGGGGTAAAAGTGCAATTTTACCAGTATAATCTGCATACAGGGTAATTCAGGGCCCAAACATAGGTCAAAACAGCTTAATAAGAATAAAAGTGGGATGAGATGATCTAGCAAGGGCTACAGCACTTCCAAGGAACCAAATGATAATCTGTAACCCTAAAACAACCCACTTCAATTCACAAGGTTAGAGGCAAAGTAAAAATAGAATAAACCCTCTAAAATTCATAGAAAAATAATCTCTGGGGTTTAGAACCATCAATTTGGCCTTTAGAACCCTTTTTGACCTACATTGAGAACCATGCCCAATTAATAACTTAATTTGGGTTTTTGCGCAAATTGACCGGTCAAACAAGGTTTAATATGAAAATAAAATTCACCATCAGATTCCTTAGGTCCTAATTAGTCATGTATAAAAACTTGAGCCTAAGAAGAAACCTCCTTGACCGACTTCACACTTTGGTCCTCATATATTTACTCTTTGGCCCTCAACTTTTGAACCCTCGCATTTTGGCCCCTAACTCTCCTTCGTTCTTTGCAAACAGGTCCCTCCTGCAAAACCCTGCCAGCACCATGCTCCGGCGACCTTGCGCGGAGCATGGCGCCGCGCAGGGTGAGGTGGGGGACCTGGCAAGTGTACCGGGGGTGCCCTGCGTCGTCAGCCGTCGCAGGAGCACCCCCATGGTCACTGTAGCCCCCCATACCGGCCGTGCGAACGCACGGACGGTATGGGTTCGTATTCCGACCATTCTCCGGCGAGGGAGACACGTCGTCTCCCTCCGCCTTCCTCCCTGCTTCAACCCTATAAATACCCCCGCCGCTCCACCGACGAAGGCAGCCTGGATCTGACGGAGAAAACCCCCAGCTTTCTTCTCTTCTTTCTCCGGCAGACGCTCACCAGCTCCGGCGACTTCCTCCCCCTCCACCTCTTCGCTCTGCCGCAATACCAGCAGCAGAGACCTCCTCCCCTGCTCTTCCCGCGCCACGCCGCACCCAGCTGGCGCCTCTCCAGCCCTCTGCTCGCCGCCGCCCCTCTCTCTGAGCATCATCTTCTCCGGCGACAGTCGATACGACTGTCGCCCTATTCCTCCCCCTTCGTCCCTGCAGTTAAGTTAGACTTACTCCCCTTCTCCTCCTCTTTCTTTCCCCGCTTTCGATTTAGTCAATTAAGCCCTCTACCGACCCTGTTCACCCTCACCCTCTCCGCCTCCGACCACCCTCCGGCGAGCCGCTCCCATCACCTCAGCGACCCACACGGCTCGCCAACCACCGCAGAACCTCCGCCTCCTCACCCTGATCCTCTTCCGCCCCTCCACTTCCCACCAAACACCCTCTGCAGACCCACCGAACACACCCACTCCCTCGCTCACAGTTTGACCTAGGACGGCCTGATAGCTCCATCTCGCCCCCTGCAGACCCCCTGACCACCTTCGCCGTGCCACGGCGAAGGTCCCCCGCCTGTCTGATTTGGCCGAGAAGCCGTGCTATTGATTTCAGGTTCCAGGCCTTGACCGCCATTGACGAGGAAGCTCGAAGCTTGCTCGAGGTTGCTTCAAGCCGAGATATCCCAGGTTGAAAAGCCACGGCCAGCGCGGAAGAGTCTCGCGCATACACCCTGGCCCTCAATTGGAGCTGTGCGCCTCAACAGCTGATGCAATTGGAAGCGCCATCCCTGCTGCAGGCGTGAGAGAAACGGGTGCGCGGATAGTCCCACCTCGGAACCTCTCGAAGGCGCGCGGACGCATAAAGGCAAAAACTGCCTTATGCTGTTTGCCTCAGTTACCACGGGGTGAGGTCCCTCTCACCCGACCCGACCCGACTCGGCCTCGTCCGTGACCACGCTCCGCGGACCTGGCCCGACCCGATTAGACTGACCTGCACTCCTCGCCCACCACGCACGCCGGTGGGCCTGGACCCGGGCCTGAACCGAACCCGATTACCCGGTAGCGCTCTGGGAGAGCTTCCGAAGAGTGATTTCAGAGAGAGAGATACGCGGGGGAGGGGGGTAGAGTAGGTTTTTGCCTTGATGAATAAACTCTGAAGTGTGCAGGCCAAAGAAGAAGAAGCAGACCCGCTGAAGAAAAGGAGCTGCTGCACTGTAGCGAAGGCATTGTTAAGTTGTCTCAGCACTGGCGCAGACGACGGAAGGTCAGCAGCCAAAGAAGAAGAAGACCCGCTGAAGAAAAAGGAAGAGCAACGGCCATCGCGAAAGAAGAAAAAGAGAGGTCAAGGCAGGTGAAGACAAAGAAGAAGAAGGAATGAAGAGAAGCAAGAAGCAAGAAAAGAAGAAGACGATCTGACGAAAAAGAAAGAAAGGAAACAAGGAAGAACAGAAGAAGAGCACGAGGGGAAAATCTGAAGAAAGCAGAAGAAAAAGAAGAAGAAGAAGAAGAAGAAGAACAGGAAGAACCAAAGACAAAGAGGAAGAAAGAAGAAAAGAAGAAGAAGCCAAATTTTCATCTCTCTCTCTCTCTTTATTTTTGTAATAGAACTTGTATATCTCTAGAATACAACTTGCTCCCTGAGTTCGACCTCGGGAACTCTTTTATTTTTCCGAGTAAAAAATTTTTATATGAAACGTTGGTAACAACCGGCTTTACTACAACGATATAACACAACCCGGTCAAACCAGACGCGTATCATCATTTTGGCGCCGCTGCCGGGGAGCAACGGCTATTCTAGAGGTAAACATTCCTGTATCTTTTAATTTCTGATAATCTCCTCTCTTTTGTGTAGCTACAGGAACTCAAGAAGACAAGCAACCACACGACAACCACTCCGAAGACAGCTACAGGAACTCAAGAAGACAAGCAACCACACGACAACCACTCCGAAGACAGGTAAATCTTTTCTCTCACTATTAACCCCTACACTCTAAAGAGAAAGAAAAGAAAAGAACAAGCAATATAGGGCTAACCTGTCTTCCATATTTAGTAACCATAAAAGTTGCATGTTTTCAACTCATTATTTCTGCACACTATCAAGGGTATTTAAGGGCTAACACATTCTTGCTTGAGCCCTAATTACCCAACAAAGAATTAACTGGACCAAGTAGAGCCAACCTAGGATCCAACACTAGGGATTTAGAGACACACTACTTAACTCAAGAATTGAGAAAACCAAATGAAGTGTGCCCAAGCCCTTGTCTGAAAATACCTATACAAGAAAAATCCTAAACAATTGGCTCTCTCTAAACACTTGAACCCTAAAAGACAGGACCTAAAAGCTCTTAAAGAAAACAATAGGTAAAGTTGACCCCTTGGGTTAACCAACCTTAAATTAGGTCACTCTTTGCACTTAAAAAGACTAAAGTTCAAGTGAAACCTTAAGCACCCTGATCTTAAAATTGGTAGACTTAAGAGGTCAAGATCCCCATTCTGGTCTACCTGGAACCGCAGTGACAAGAGAGGTCGGGTGGGGGAAACCCTGTAACCCGTGGGGACGCTCTACCGTGTAGGGGTCTTCGCGGGACTCTCCCTCTCTGGCTGCCCAGGTAATTCTCAGGTGGACGATCTTTCTGATCAAGGGGTCCATCTGCCCCGCACCTCTATAGTCACCCAACACATTTTTGGGTGTCTTGATTGGGTCCATCACCTTCTAAACTTACCTCTCCCAACTGTGCATGTACGGAAGGAGGTCTCTAAGACCACCCTTAAGACCTCCTTTAGAAATTCACTCTCGTCAAGGTCAAGCCTCGACGCCCGTGTTTGTGCAGCAACACCCTCACATTATTCTCTCTTCTGATTCAGAACCAAGTTCTTCTTCTTCCCCCATCATGGCTCAGCCAGTTGAGGAAGAAAATAATCTGGAACACCAGCTCCAGCGACTCAATGACCTCTTCCAAAACTTCGTGCACCCACCACAGCGTCCTATGATGCGGGACCACTACAATCCTGCTGCGGTGGCAATTGAGCCTCGAGTTAGAATCCCGATTGGAGGACCTGATTCCGAACTAAAGCCCAACATGATTCACGCTATACCTAAATTCCATGGGCTTAATTCTGAAGATCCCTTCCAGCACATCAAACAGCTTAAGCATCTGGCCCACACTTTTGGATCAGATGCGCAAAATCGGGATATTCTTCTCATGAAGATGTTCTCCTTTTCTCTTATGGACAAGGCCGCCCATTGGTATCAAACTCAGACCCGGCCGATCAACACTTGGGAAGAACTTCAATCCGAGTTTTTGAAAAAGTTCTTTCCCGTTGGTCGGACCAACGCCTTGCGCCATCAGATTACACACTTCACTCAACAATCAGGAGAACCTCTCCATGAGGCATGGGATCGTTTTCAGGATCTCATGAGGAAGTGCCCCCATCACGGAGTTCCTAAATGGGAACAAGTCCAATCTTTTTACCAGGGACTCCGTGAGGACATCCGCCTTTTCGTCAATGCAACCTGCGGAGGAAACATCATGGGTCAACATGAAGACACCGTATGGGAGATTCTCGAAAACATGTGCGAGAACTCCATCAACAATGACTCCATGGGATTATTCGACAGGACGAATACCCGCGCAGCGACGAATCTTAAGGGAGCACATGAGACGCAGGGCCTGTCCGCATCAGTCGACCTGGAATTAATGGCCAGTCGATTGGACAAGGTCTCAATTATTGAAAAGAAGGTGGATGAGCTGACTCAGCACTTGCAGCGAGCCACCTCTGCGCGTAACTCCTTTGCACAACCTCCTTCCACACAGGAGACTGTGCAAAACATCCTACACCGATCCTCCCCTGGGATGGATCCATATCCATCCCCATCTGATTCTTGGACTGGAAGATCATCCGATCCTTTCTTCACCAGCCGGGGGAACTCCATTCCCCCTTTCCCTGATTCTCAGGAGGTTCCTCAGACCTGCGAGGACCTCAACGCCATCCAGAACGACCCATTCTCCAACACTTACAACCCTGGATGGCGAAACCATCCAAATTTTCAGTGGGCGGGAAATTCTCAAACCCAAAGACCACCTTTTCAGTCCCGCCCACAGCCCTCTCATCACTACCAGCCGCCTCAGCCTCGGCCCAACCCTACTTATCCATCAGGGCCAAATCAAGATCAAATGTCCTTAATCCTTCAGACTCTGGCTGACATTCAAAAATCGAATGCGGCCATTCAAAAACAGCACAAGGACGAGCTTACTGAAGTTAAAACTCAGCTGGCCCAGTTGGCAAATTCTCGCCAGCCAGGCACACTCCCTTCCCAACCCCTTCCTAACCCAAATAACGTGCCAACACAGAAGCGCGTTATGAATCCAAATTTAGGCCAAGCTCAATGGATTTATCAGGCCCCCACTGCTCCATCTCCAGACAAGATGGAAGCCTCTACTTCTCGTACGGGATTTCAGCAGCAGCCACCCCTCCTACCAAATCCAAACCAAAATCAGGCCGGATTAAATTCTGTAACAACACGTAGTGGTAAGACAACTCAGGACCCGCGTTATCCAAACCACTCCCAGCCTGATAATCATGACCCTAGGATAGTTATCCAAGGTACCGCTGTTCCAGACCCACAACCAGGACCTATCCTAGAGGAACCAACCAAGATCCCGTTTCCCGAAGCCCTGACCAAGGGAAAGAAGACCACCAAACCCGTGGCCCCTGAGGAGGACCTGGTCAAGCTCTTTGAGCAGGTCCACATAAACATCCCCTTGATGGATGCAATCCGCCACGTACCAGCTTACGCACGATTTCTAAAGAATATATGTACACCCCAGCGTAAGCCGCGAACCAAGGGAGGGAGCCCAATTGTTCTGTCAGAGCAAGCCAGCTCTGTAATCCTTAGTAGACTCCCACCCAAGGCAAAAGACCCTGGAACTCCCCTGATCTCCTGTAAGATAGGTGGTACCCAATTGGACAGAGCATTGTTAGACTTAGGTGCATCTATAAATCTGATACCCACATCCTTACTTGACCATCTGGAAGAATCTGAGCTGAAACCAACTGAGGTGACATTACAATTAGCAGATCGATCTATAAAGTCACCAAAAGGGATTCTCGAGGATGTTATCGTGAGAGTGCGGGATTTCTATTTTCCAGTGGACTTTATAGTCTTAGACATGGATGCACCTGAGAACCCTAGGGATACACCAATCATTCTAGGGAGACCTTTCTTGGCTACTGCTAGAGCCAACATCAGCTGTGAGGAGGGCCAAATAGAGCTTAAGTTTGGAGATCAAACACTGAAAATTGATATATTTAAGGCCCAACAAGGAATTAATTGCGGCGTCATCGAACAAATTTGTGACATCAAGACTTTGGTTGATGAATCACACCTCCAGAATGACTTGAGTATTCCTCATCAACCACAGAAGGATCTTGACCCGCAAATAGAGGAGTCCAATCCGGATGTGAACAACCCAGTAACTCCCACCCTTGAACCTCACATCTATACTGAACCACCCGCTGCTGCTGAAAACCCCATCCTTGAACTGAAACCCCTTCCTGCTCATTTGAAATACATCTTTTTGGGTTCTAATCAGACCCTTCCTGTGATCATCAATTCCAACCTCAATCCTGAACAGGAATCCCGTCTGATTGTTGTCCTCCAGCAACATCGCAGAGCCATCGGATGGACTCTCGATGATTTGACTGGAATAAGTCCCTCTTATTGTACTCATCATATCTATTCAGAAGAGGGCACACGACCTTCTCGTGAAATGCAGAGACGCTTAAACCCCAATCTGCAGGAGGTCGTGAAAAAGGAGATCATCAAGTGGTTAGATGCCGGGATCATCTACCCGATCTCCGATAGTCGTTGGGTGAGCCCGATTCAGGTCGTGCCTAAAAAGGCAGGACTCACCACTATAACGACTGAGACCGGAGAAATCATTCCTACCCGATTAGCCAACTCGTGGAGAGTCTGTATAGATTACCGTCGACTCAATTCCTCCACAAAGAAGGATCATTTCCCACTACCCTTCATTGATCAAATTCTCGAAAAACTAGCGGGAAATAGGTTCTTCTGCTTTCTTGACGGGTACTCCGGTTATAACCAGGTGGCAATCCATCCTGAGGACCAAGAAAAGACCACATTCACCTGCCCCTTCGGAACATACGCTTTCCGAAGGATGCCTTTTGGTCTTTGCAATGCACCCGCTACTTTTCAGCGATGCATGCTTGCCATATTCTCAGATATGGTAGGTGATTATCTGGAAGTCTTCATGGATGACTTTTCAGTTTTCGGAGCATCATTCGACGATTGCCTCCAGCACTTGGTCCAGATACTCAGGCGGTGCATCGACGTGAATTTGGTTCTTTCCTGGGAAAAGAGCCATTTCATGGTGCCTGAGGGAATTATCCTGGGACACTCAATTTCGGAGAAAGGTATCCAAGTGGATCGAGCTAAGGTTAATCTGATTTCTCGCCTTCCTATGCCTAGCTCGATCAGGGACATCCGATCCTTTTTAGGGCATGTCGGTTTTTATCGACGATTTATCCCTGATTTTTCAAAAATCGCACGCCCCCTGACCACTCTTCTCTCCAAGGATGTTCCCTTCGAAATCTCCAAGGAATGCACTCAAGCATTTGAAATCCTGCGTGACCGAGTCACCCAAGCCCCGATCCTACAGTCCCCTGATTGGTCTCAACCCTTTGAGATCATGTGTGATGCATCCGACTTCGCTGTAGGAGCGGTCTTGGGGCAGAAAAATGACAAGAAACCTGTGGTCATTTACTACGCCAGCAAAACACTCGATGAGGCTCAGCGTAACTATACAGTTACTGAGAAAGAGCTGCTAGCTGTAGTATTTGCCCTAGAGAAATTCAGATCATACCTTCTGGGTTCCCATGTCATCATATACTCGGATCACACGGCTGTGAGGCATCTCCTTGCAAAGAAGGACGCGAAACCTCGATTGATCCGATGGATCTTGCTGTTGCAAGAATTTGACCTCGAGATTCGCGATAAAGCGGGAAAACAAAACGTGGTAGCTGATCACTTGTCTCGTCTTCCTTCTGAAATGATAGACCCTTCCGGACCCATCACTGAGCATTTTCCCGATGAGCACCTGCTGACTATTGGTACTAGCCTTCCATGGTTTGCTAATATTGTAAATTACTTGGCATCTCATCAGACCCCGTCCGATTGGCCGAAGGCCAAGAAAGACAAATTACGCTCCGATGCCAAGTATTACATTTGGGAAGACCCGTACCTCTTCCGCATAGGTGCCGATCAGATCATCCGGAGATGTATCCCGGAAGGGGAAGTCAACAATATCCTCTCTTTCTGCCATGACCAGGCATGCGGTGGCCATTTTGCCAGGCATAAAACCGCATCAAAAGTCCTCCAGTGCGGCTTTTACTGGCCCACACTGTTCAAAGACGCATACAGTCATTGCAAGGCATGCAGTCGTTGCCAGACTTTGGGCAACATGAGCCATCGCGACATGATGCCTATGCAACCGATTCTAGTATGCGAAATCTTTGATGTTTGGGGGATTGATTTTATGGGCCCCTTTCCTGTTTCGGATGGTTTCGAATACATTCTGTTGGCTGTGGACTACGTGTCCAAATGGATCGAAGCCATACCGACCCGAACCTGTGATCACAAAATCGTTCTCAAATTCATTCATCAACACATTTTCTCAAGGTTCGGGATTCCTCGTGCAATAATCTCTGATGGGGGGACCCATTTCACAAATGCTCAGTTTAGGTCACTGATGACCAAATACGGGGTGTCTCACCGAATCTCTACTCCTTACCACCCCCAAACTAATGGTCTAGTTGAGCTGTCGAATCGGGAGATCAAGAAAATCCTACAGGTCACTGTTCGACCTGATAGGAAGGACTGGTCGTCCCGACTTCCGGAAGCATTGTGGGCCTATAGGACCGCCCACAAGACCCAATTGGGCATGTCCCCCTTTAGATTGGTGTACGGAAAGGCATGCCACCTTCCCGTCGAACTGGAGCATAAAGCCTATTGGGCAGTACGGAACTGTAATCTAGATCTTTCCAAGGCTGGGACCCACAGAAAACTCCAAATCAGCGAGATCGATGAATTACGCACAGACGCGTACGAGAACTCGCAAATCTACAAGGAGCGGGTTAAAGCCTTCCACGACAAACACATCTCGAGAAAGATCTTTCATCCAGGTCAAAAGGTCCTACTCTTTGATGCCCGACTCAAACTCTTCCCAGGAAAACTGAGATCTAAGTGGGTCGGACCATATTTGGTCCGACAGGTTTTTGGAAATGGAGCAATCGAAATCAGTCCACTCAGCCACGATTCTGAACCTTTCATCGTGAATGGTCAAAGACTCAAGCCGTTCATTGATGTAACTTCTACTGATTTGGCTGAGGCATCTCATATCCTCCTTTCCCCTTGAGCTTATTGCGCCCAGCCGATGGCGTAAAACTCAGCGCTTAACGGGAGGCAGCCCGTCATTCTCTTTGAAAACCTGAAACTTGTTCTGACACCTTTCAGCACTCGAAGTTCACCCTGAACTAAGACCCCCTAGGTTACAATGAGGACATTGCAAATCTTAGGCATGGGGGGGTAGGAAAGTGCAAAAACTTGTAAGAAAAGGTTTCAAACAAAAAAATTCACATATGCCAAAAATACCATAAAAATTAAAAAAATTTTCGAAAAAGAATAAGAGGAAAAGAGGAGAAGGAAAATTTTGTGAAGGAGAAAAGAAACAAAATGAAAAAGGAGCACAAAATTATAAGAAAAGTTGATAGTCATTAGTAAGGAACTAAGGAATTAACCTAAGTTCTAGACCTCATTCAAGAAAATAACTGAAAAGTGCACAATGAGATTAGTAAGAATGCAAACCTTAGGCATTCTTGAATAAACTCTTAGTACTCATTAAGATCTGGACACTCCTCAAGAGGTTGAGGAAAATGAAAAGCTGAAGTATTAGGTCTAAGGCTTAGGGAGTATTCGGCCTCGTTAACTAATTTTTGGTTTACGGGACTCAGTAACCTAAGCACCCTAATCTCACACACAGCCTGGTTCAGTAAGCATAAAAATCAGAATCACGCAGAAGCGTCGCAAAAATCTGAAAAGAACACCTAGAATAGGAATGGCCGATCAACACAAGTTGATTTGGACGAGTTCCCAGCGCGGAGAGGCGGGAAATCCCCTCGAAGATGCGTAACAAAATATCATCTCCTCGGTGCTTGTCTCTTAGGATATTTACATATCCTACGGGGGGCATGTAAGCACTCTGCTGGTTCAGATTCCATGGATGACATTATCTCGAAGTGTCAATTGCCAGGGTCTGGATTCGGCCACGGAATACCATGGATGGGATTATCTCGAAATCTCAATAGCCAGGGTTCCGGGGGTTGCCATGGGCGGTGCTATCTCGAAGCATCGATCGCCAGGAACCCTTGAGGATTGATGATGGGAGCAAGGAATCTGATACAGACCGTGTTGAAAAGCCAATCCTAGACTAGAACTAAAAAGAAAAAGAGAGAGAAAACTCTCCAAACAGAAAAAACTTTCTATCTCTCTCTTACAAAACGCACTGCGAACTGAGCCAGGGCTAAAATCATTTCAAGCACGGGTGCTTTAACCACGAAGTCCAATAAACCTTAGGTTAGTTCTTGTGGGCCTTAAAAACCTTTGCTAAAAGACTGAGGCTAAGGCTAGACAGATTTGGATCTTGATTGGTACTAGAGTATCTTTTAGGCCTATGGTCAGCATTCTAACCTAATCTATGCTCAAATAAAAAGGCACTTATCTAAAACCATTGAAAACTTCATGGTCTAGAACAAGGGTTGAAACCTTAAGTTTTTTTGCTAAGGGACTAGCAAAAGCTAGGCATGGGGGTATGATGAGAACCTCATCATGAGCCATAACTAGCTCATTTTGACCCAATACAAAGGATAAAAGCTCCTACATATCTCAAGGAAAAGCTTAACTCAGAGAATTCTGAGTTTGAGAAGAAAACAAGTCATAAGGGGTAAAAGTGCAATTTTACCAGTATAATCTGCATACAGGGTAATTCAGGGCCCAAACATAGGTCAAAACAGCTTAATAAGAATAAAAGTGGGATGAGATGATCTAGCAAGGGCTACAGCACTTCCAAGGAACCAAATGATAATCTGTAACCCTAAAACAACCCACTTCAATTCACAAGGTTAGAGGCAAAGTAAAAATAGAATAAACCCTCTAAAATTCATAGAAAAATAATCTCTGGGGTTTAGAACCATCAATTTGGCCTTTAGAACCCTTTTTGACCTACATTGAGAACCATGCCCAATTAATAACTTAATTTGGGTTTTTGCGCAAATTGACCGGTCAAACAAGGTTTAATATGAAAATAAAATTCACCATCAGATTCCTTAGGTCCTAATTAGTCATGTATAAAAACTTGAGCCTAAGAAGAAACCTCCTTGACCGACTTCACACTTTGGTCCTCATATATTTACTCTTTGGCCCTCAACTTTTGAACCCTCGCATTTTGGCCCCTAACTCTCCTTCGTTCTTTGCAAACAGGTCCCTCCTGCAAAACCCTGCCAGCACCATGCTCCGGCGACCTTGCGCGGAGCATGGCGCCGCGCAGGGTGAGGTGGGGGACCTGGCAAGTGTACCGGGGGTGCCCTGCGTCGTCAGCCGTCGCAGGAGCACCCCCATGGTCACTGTAGCCCCCCATACCGGCCGTGCGAACGCACGGACGGTATGGGTTCGTATTCCGACCATTCTCCGGCGAGGGAGACACGTCGTCTCCCTCCGCCTTCCTCCCTGCTTCAACCCTATAAATACCCCCGCCGCTCCACCGACGAAGGCAGCCTGGATCTGACGGAGAAAACCCCCAGCTTTCTTCTCTTCTTTCTCCGGCAGACGCTCACCAGCTCCGGCGACTTCCTCCCCCTCCACCTCTTCGCTCTGCCGCAATACCAGCAGCAGAGACCTCCTCCCCTGCTCTTCCCGCGCCACGCCGCACCCAGCTGGCGCCTCTCCAGCCCTCTGCTCGCCGCCGCCCCTCTCTCTGAGCATCATCTTCTCCGGCGACAGTCGATACGACTGTCGCCCTATTCCTCCCCCTTCGTCCCTGCAGTTAAGTTAGACTTACTCCCCTTCTCCTCCTCTTTCTTTCCCCGCTTTCGATTTAGTCAATTAAGCCCTCTACCGACCCTGTTCACCCTCACCCTCTCCGCCTCCGACCACCCTCCGGCGAGCCGCTCCCATCACCTCAGCGACCCACACGGCTCGCCAACCACCGCAGAACCTCCGCCTCCTCACCCTGATCCTCTTCCGCCCCTCCACTTCCCACCAAACACCCTCTGCAGACCCACCGAACACACCCACTCCCTCGCTCACAGTTTGACCTAGGACGGCCTGATAGCTCCATCTCGCCCCCTGCAGACCCCCTGACCACCTTCGCCGTGCCACGGCGAAGGTCCCCCGCCTGTCTGATTTGGCCGAGAAGCCGTGCTATTGATTTCAGGTTCCAGGCCTTGACCGCCATTGACGAGGAAGCTCGAAGCTTGCTCGAGGTTGCTTCAAGCCGAGATATCCCAGGTTGAAAAGCCACGGCCAGCGCGGAAGAGTCTCGCGCATACACCCTGGCCCTCAATTGGAGCTGTGCGCCTCAACAGCTGATGCAATTGGAAGCGCCATCCCTGCTGCAGGCGTGAGAGAAACGGGTGCGCGGATAGTCCCACCTCGGAACCTCTCGAAGGCGCGCGGACGCATAAAGGCAAAAACTGCCTTATGCTGTTTGCCTCAGTTACCACGGGGTGAGGTCCCTCTCACCCGACCCGACCCGACTCGGCCTCGTCCGTGACCACGCTCCGCGGACCTGGCCCGACCCGATTAGACTGACCTGCACTCCTCGCCCACCACGCACGCCGGTGGGCCTGGACCCGGGCCTGAACCGAACCCGATTACCCGGTAGCGCTCTGGGAGAGCTTCCGAAGAGTGATTTCAGAGAGAGAGATACGCGGGGGAGGGGGGTAGAGTAGGTTTTTGCCTTGATGAATAAACTCTGAAGTGTGCAGGCCAAAGAAGAAGAAGCAGACCCGCTGAAGAAGAAGGAGCTGCTGCACTGTAGCGAAGGCATTGTTAAGTTGTCTCAGCACTGGCGCAGACGACGGAAGGTCAGCAGCCAAAGAAGAAGAAGACCCGCTGAAGAAAAAGGAAGAGCAACGGCCATCGCGAAAGAAGAAAAAGAGAGGTCAAGGCAGGTGAAGACAAAGAAGAAGAAGGAATGAAGAGAAGCAAGAAGCAAGAAAAGAAGAAGACGATCTGACGAAAAAGAAAGAAAGGAAACAAGGAAGAACAGAAGAAGAGCACGAGGGGAAAATCTGAAGAAAGCAGAAGAAAAAGAAGAAGAAGAAGAAGAAGAAGAACAGGAAGAACCAAAGACAAAGAGGAAGAAAGAAGAAAAGAAGAAGAAGCCAAATTTTCATCTCTCTCTCTCTCTTTATTTTTGTAATAGAACTTGTATATCTCTAGAATACAACTTGCTCCCTGAGTTCGACCTCGGGAACTCTTTTATTTTTCCGAGTAAAAAATTTTTATATGAAACGTTGGTAACAACCGGCTTTACTACAACGATATAACACAACCCGGTCAAACCAGACGCGTATCATCAGTGCCCTACAGACACCACGCGCACGCCTGTCCTTCTCCCTCTTCCTCTCTGCAGCCTCCACGTAGATCACCATGTAGCGTCCTCCTCCAGCCTGCCCCACACCGTAGCCCTGCAAGCGTGCAGCCTCTGCGCCCTGTAAGCCATCTTGCCTGTCCACCGCAGCACGCCCACCTTACGCAAAGGACCCTTTCACCGTGCGCTGCCCTCACCGCACTCGCGCATGGCCAAGCACGCCTGCAGGCAGCAGCACGCCCACAGGCAGCCGCACGCCTGCAAGCAGACCGCCTACAGGCAGCCAAGTAGGCCTATAGGCAGCTGCGCTCTTAGGCAGCATGCGCCCTTGCACACCCTTGTGCGTGCACCATCGCACAGCCACACCCGCAAGCAGCAGCTCTTCCTCCTTTCCACGCACGGTTCATCTCCTCTGACAGAACCCAATGCCAGCGTTCTTCTCCTCGACCGTCCGGCTGCTGCCAGCCACCTCTGGCCGCCACGTCACCACCATCGCGAAGCACTCGTCGAGGTGCACCATCCTGTTGACTCTCGTCGCCAACCATGCACAGTCGTTCAAGCGAGGAAGATAGAGGAGAAATCCTCTATTTTTGCTCCAATTAAAATTTACATTGCCACTTTGATATTATTATTTTATTTAGGCCACATTGCATGGATGCACTTATAGTTTCATGAATTTACTTAACTTGTGTTATGTGCATCATTCAACATTGAAATTCAAATCAAATTTGCATGCAAGTCAAATTTACACGATATGCCACTACACCTGCATCATATACATACTTTAGGGAGCTTAATTCCTAACATGAAAATTGCATAAATAGCCTTGAACTTTTAAGGAAATTGCAAGCACCATTTAGAGTAGCACATTCCTCGCATTGAAGTCGCGAAGTTGTTTGCAAACATTATAATCCTCTACTCGTGAATTTATTTATTCTATTCCTCCTTGTGGATGCAACATTTTTATTGTGGTTAAATTTGATATTTATTTTAATTTTTGATTGAGAGATTTTCCACCACATAAAACATAACGACATATCAATTTATTGCTATCATCTTCATAAATAAGCAAAAATCTCTCCATTACCTATAATAATGCCATCATCTCTCTCGTCTCTACTCTCTGCTACTCCATATCCTTCCTCTACTGGTCCATGAATTTCTTGGCATCTTGCCAAGCTTGAGTTTGCTGGTGGAACTCTGAGGTGACATCGTGGAGTTATGTTTGTAGCTACTAGACGATGGCTGTTGTTGCTGACCCCTTCTGCCCATACCAGCTGGAGATCGTTTGACTCCTACCCCAACTATTAAATAAGCGACCATGCTTTGGAGGCATGACGCTCCTAAAAGCCTCCTCAGGTGTCATAGGAGGGTGCTGCTGAGTGCTCGAAGCGGCATTTGGTGGACATGTTTCGACGAACGGAAAGTTGGGGTTAGGAGAAACCCATCGCTGTAGTCACAAAACACGTTATCAAATACAATTTTTTATTGAAACTCCGAGGGAGTTCCGGGTTGAACACAAGGAGATGACGTTTGTTTTCGTTGAAATCCGTGATCCATGTTGTTTCTTTTTGGTATTTTACGGTTTTGTTATTTTTTTGTGTTTTTGTAATAAAGAGATAAGCAAGATAACTTCACAAAGTGGAAAGAACAAATTTGATATATCATAATGTGATGCAAATGTTTATTACAATATGCTAAGAAAATATAAAAGAGATAGGGGTGAGAAGAAATCTCCCAAATCAGCTGTTCGACGAGATGATGGTGCTTGGCAGTAGCTTGGACGAAGGAGGTGAGAGGCTGGATGACGGGGTTGAGATGCCGGAGGATGCCAGGTAGAGGTATGCTTCACCAAGGCATGGAATGAGAATGAGGAGGTGGAGGTGATCTTCTACCGAAATGAAGGTTGGAGGATGGCTCCAAGGCTCCCTATAAAGGTGGTGAGAGGGACGAGGAATATCTGGTGGGGTAAGGGATCGCTACACTAGTAGGGGACCTTTGGAGCTTTAATGGGCTTCTAGAACTTGAGACTAGGTGGGAATAGCAAAGGTAGAGATGGCTTGGAAGGGAGAGGGTCACGGGGTTCATATAGTGGTGGAAGGGATGTGTTTTGCACACACGGGTCTTCAACGACATTTAAAATGTCGCTGAAGACCTATCGGGGGTGTTGCTAAAGCCTTCACTCCCCTCCACTAGGGCAAGGTGGAGCTGGTAAAGCTGGCACAGTATGAGGAAAGCATCAACCGTTGGATCAGGAGCGAATGGTTGGGATCGTGAGGAGATCGCGCACGCTCACTACCATTTGAATCTCGTGCTCGCTGGCAAGGATGCATCTCCACCGTCTAATCCAAATCGTGCGGATGAAGAGCATGCATGGATTGCACCCTCGCAAAATTTGAAGATTGCGCACATCACCCCTCTCAGTGATCAGACGGCGGAGAGCACTCGTTGACGACTGAAATGAGCACCCTGGATGAGTCGTGTCTGATTTAGCATGCGTATGTGCATCATCGAGCGATGTTTGATTGTGCGTGTGCCATGCTGATCGCTCGATCAAGATTGAGTGATCCAATTCATTCTGGCACTGAGGCAGTTGCGGCGCATTGAAGCTCGAACTTGCGCCCTTCCTTTACGAAGCGGGTGCACTACCACTTGGACATTGGCATTGGTTGGTCGCACAGAGGTGTTGGTGTAGTTGTGGCCTCGACAGTTGGATGAAGATCTAATAGTCGTGGATCTTTGTTGTAGATCTTTGAAGGAGGCTGATGAGAGCCTCATCATGAGCCATAACTAGCTCATTTTGACCCAATAAAGAAGATAAACGCTCCTACATAACCTAGAAGAAGGCCTAACTGAAGGAACAAGTGCTCTGAGAAGAAAACATGAAATAAAGGTTAAAACTGTAATTTTACCATTGCAGTACATAAACGGGATTTCTCAGAGGCAAAACATAGGTCAAATGGTCTAAATGAGATAAAAAGAGTGTTGAGTCAATCAGAAATGGGTTCATGTGCAATCTAGGAATTAAATGACACCTGGTAACCCTAAAACAGACCTGCTTTAATTAACAAGGTTCCGATTAGGATAAAAATCGAGTAAACCCTCTAAAAGTCATGGAAAAACATCCTCTAGGGTTTAGAACACTTACTTTGGCCTTTGGAACCTAGTTTGACCTAGATTAGGGTCCTAGCTCCTCAATTAACCTAATTTGGGTTTTTACGCAAAATATCCAGTCAAACGAGGGCAAACCTGAAATACAACTTCTCCATTGGATTCCTTAGGTCCAAATTAGGTTTATACCAAAATTTGGACCTAAGGGGAGGTCATCTTGACCTACTTTGCAATTTAGTACACCAAAATCACAAATAGGTCCCTATCTTTTGAATATCCTTGCAAAGAGCCCCCCAAGTTCTTCGCCCCCTTTGCAATCCGGTCCTGTCGCCATTGTTAGGGCAGAACCGAGCTCCAGCGAGGCTCAGAGAGGGATTGCTCTCTAATCCCTCAGAGATTCCCTCCCAGAAATGGAAGGGGGATTCTCTAAGGAATTCCCTTCCTTATAGAGCCAATTACAATCGCTGGTGTGAACCCAATCTCTCTTGCGAACGCACGAGAGATTTGGGTATCCACCTTCCTTCCAACTCCGGCAAGCCAGCAGACCTAATTGCGCGCTCTCCACGCGCTGATAGGAGCGGCCAGCACCTATAAAACACCCCCCAGACCCTGTCGCAGAAGGCAAGCTTGATTTAGCCGAGTGTCCACCCCCAATTCGTCACCTCCTGCCCGGCCAAAAGCCCCAGCAAGCTCCGGCGAGCCCCCCTCCCCTCCCTCTTCGCTCTGCCACAAAACCAGTGGCAGAGTGAGCTTCCTGACTTCCCTCCGCGTCGCGCAGTACCCGCGCATGCCGCCTCAGCCCCGTCGTTGCCGCCGTTCTCCCCCATTGGGCATCATCTTCTCTGGCGACAGCAGGTACTGCTGTCCGCCTTCCATCCCCTTTTCTCCTTACAATTAGGTTAGAACTCCTCTCCATCCTCTCCTCTCTGTTTTCCCCCTGCTATCTCATCTGATTACCCCTCGACCGACGCTGACCACCCTCATCTTCCACATCACCGACCGACCTCCGGCGAGCTGCTTCCACCATTCCAGCCCCCCACATGGCTCGCCAACCACCTCGAGAGCTCCGCCTCACCACCAGGAACTTGCTCCACCCCACAACTGCCATTCCAGACCTCCATAATCACCCCCCGAACAACCCACCATCTCCGGCCACAGGTTGACCTAGGCACGCACGCCTAGGCCGACCTGCAGCCTGCAGCATCGTCCACCACCTTCGCCGTGCCACGGCGAAGGTCTCTAGCTGATCTGATTGGGCCGAGAGGCTCGTTTTGTGCATGACAGTGTTTGAGCTCCTGCCACCATGGACGACCTCTGATGAAGCTCCAACGAAGCTCCAGGCACCCGGTCTCCCAGGCTACAGGTGCTGCATACTCGCGCGAGTGTCGTGAGGTGAGTGAGTCCAGCAAGGAGCGCCAGTAGAGCCAGCAGCTGTGGCGTTTGCACGCAGATCTGCGGGCACGCGCAATGGCAGGGCGGAACCTTTAGTCCCACATCGTGGAATCGCGAGGTGCGGGCATACCATAAATTTAATTTGTGTTTTACTCTCACTGCCTCCGTAAGCACAGGGGTGAGGTCCCTCACTGACCCCACACCCGCCTCGTCCGCGGCTTGACCACGCGGATCTGGCAGATCCGACCCAACCTAAACCTACGCACTCCTCGCGCATCACACCACCTGCAGGTGTGCCTGGTCCCGGGTACGATCTGACCCGATTATGGCTGTGGCTCTGGGAGAGCGTCCCGGAGTGAATTGCTTGAGAGAGAGAGACGCGTGGGTAGAGGGAGAAAGGATAGGTTTTGCTCTGTGTAGGCACAGGCTGAACGTTGAGGAAGAAAGACTTGGTCGCGAGAAGGAAAAGAAAGAAGAAGTAGGAGCAAGACAGAGAAGAAACAAGGCAGAGAAGAAGAAGAAAGAAAGAAGCCTTCGCAGGAGAAGAAGAAAGAGAAGAAAAGAAAGCAAACACAGCAGCAGAAAAAGAAGAAACAGAGAGACTGCAGAGGAAGAAGAATAATCAAGAAGAAAAGGGAACATACTTTTAAGACGTCTGATCACAAGATCAGACGTCCAATTTCATTTCTTTTTGTCCTAACTACTTTTAATCGCATACATTCATAGTTGAATTGATATTTTGAGTAAATTAGAGTGTTCAATTATATTTTGACTAGTAGTAAATTCCATTTGCTCCCTGTGATTGACCTCGGATACTCCGATTTTTGAGTAATAAAATTCTTTATATTTGTTTAAACGTTTTGTCGGTTGTACTACAACGTGATATACTTTAAACCCGCACAAAACGTTGACAACAGAGGCCGAGTGAGATTGGGTGCTTCTCAACCGTTGGATTGAGATCAAACAGTTGGGATCATTCCTTGCGATGAGGCTGGGGAGGCTGCGGCTCATGTAAGGCAACCTGGATGATGCCACGTGGTGCCATCTGGGTCATCCATGCTCTTCTTCTTGTATAGGGTGCTACAGTGATCTTCACCAACGTGATTTTTGAGTTGACGGACTATGATTGTCACTTTGGATCCATTCGTATGGTTGGATTCTTCATCCGAAGCTTGTAAAGATGTTGCACTGCCTCATGACCACATAAAACATCAGAATTCATATACGAAATACGCAAACTATCCTAAATGTAATGCACTGAATGTTATGCAATATTTATACTATGAAATGTAATCCTAGGCCTAGGAACTATCATAAGTAAGCATTTTATCATGAATTCATGAATGTTTATCATAACCCCCATGCTTACTTTTTGCTAGTCCCTTGCAAAACTAACCTAAATGCTATGTGTAAAAGTAGAATCAAGGTTTGATTACTTAGGCGAGATTTGTTGGTTGCTTTAGAAAATTTCAACCCAAGACCTGGTTACAAAAACTCGACAGTGCCCAGGTGTTTGCCAGAATGTAGACTGCCTAAGTCCTCGCCTTATTTGGAAAGGGAAGATACACATTTTTTCTTGTTTTTATTCTTTTCTAATTTTTTGGAATTTTGGAGTTGAGAGTTTCAGGATAACTTTTTATGGCTACCCAACCCACCCAAGACTTAAAAAGGACTCTAAGTGCTAAGCATCTTGTAAAAGAGTGATAGACTTACTAAGTAGCCATTTAAATAGACTTTAGGTTTCTACGACCCTAGGTGAGCTTAAAAGTTTCTGCCTAAAGGTTCATCTTTTCGAACGGTTGCTTTCTCCTTACTTTTTATTTTTTTATGGGTTCAACACAAGGATGAACCCAGTGTATATCTTCCCAGCTTATTCTACTTTCCCGCTTCTTCATTAAGTGTTTTAGGAATTATTTGTGCATTTTTATGAGCTGGGCTCTAGACAACCGGCCAATGGGCTGTTACCCACTACAACTTACCAATCATACTCGTGCGATGAAGTGTGATATTCTTTTTTATAATTTTTCTCCTTTTTCTATTTTTCTATTTCTTTTTATTGTTGAGTATCATTTTTTCCTTTTTCTGCGTAGGTGGCTTCCCCAATCTAGGATTTACCTAAAGGTAGTAGAATGAGTCTGGCCATGTAGCTGAGCTCTGGACAGCTGGCTAATGGGTTGTTACCCATGACAACTTGCCAGCCATGTTACCCTAGAAAGTTCATTAGCTACCTAATTTCTGTAAAAACCATCGAAAAGTGAGTCAGTGCAAATAGTGTGTAGATGCTTAGACTTATAGTCCCCTCAAATCAGAGGGTAGGTTGATAAGTCGTGTACTTATCACCCCAATTTTTTGGTCAAATTAGAATAAAATTACTTGGCAAGGACTCGAGACAGTCTACAATCGAGTGGACACCCGGGCTAATTAATCTTGAAGACCTGAAGAGTCTAAGCACTCAAGTCCTAAAGTATCATTTCCTAAAGTTCGCAACTCGTAATGCCTAAGTTCCCTTCTCCTGATTCTAGTTTTTTTTTCTTAAATAACAGGATAGGAAATTACTATTATGGGCTAACAAAATAATCATTTCACAAAATATCCAGCCCCCCATGCTTAGCTAATGCAATGGCCTCATTGTTAAAATAAAAGCATATAGGTGGTTAAAATTGGAAAAATAGCACCTGATTTTCATGAGATTCTAGTCAGCTGCAAACAATCTTTGCATGTGTTGAGGTTAGTGCCTTCAGCTAGGTGATGTTCGACCAGCAGTGGTTGGGGCAAGGTGAGAGCAACCTTGTCAGAGATGAGTTTAGGGAGCACATGGTCAACATAGGTTTTAAGGCATTGTCCGCTGGCCTTGAAGGAATTACCTGTCTTTGGGTTAGAGATTTCGACGGCCCCATTAGGAATAATTCGCTTAATAATGAATGGGCTGTTCCACTTAGACCTAAGCTTACCAGGGAAGGGCTTCAGTCGAGAATCAAAAAGCCAGACCCTCTGGTTTTGGCTCAAAGCTCTTACGTGAAATCATTTGGTCACGAAGAGCTTTGGTCCTTGCCTTATAGATTCTGTCATTCTCATAGGCATTATTTCTAAGCTCCTCTAACTCAGATAGTTGGAGTTTCCTGGTCTTCTCAGCCAACTTTAGGTTGAAATTACATTTCTTGATGGCCCAAAATGCCTGGTGTTCTAACTCTACGTGTAAGTGACACACTGTACCGAACACCAGATGGAATGGAGACATACCGATAGGCATTTTGTATGCCGTACAGTAGGCCCAAAGAGCATCATCTAGCTTTTCGGTCCAATCCTTCCTATCAGGGCTCACGATTTTTTGCAAAATGCTTTTGATCTCCTGATTGCAGACCTCAGCCTGTCAGTTCTTTTGGGGGTGGTAAGGTGTGGAAATTGATGATTCGCCTCGTATTTCACTAGTAAATTCCAAAACTAGGCATGAGTGAAGTGCGTGCCACCATCAGTGATAATGGCATGAGGAATCTCGAATCAATTGAAGATATTTTTCTTCACAAAATTGATGACCACCTTGTGGCCATTGGTTCAGGTGAGAATTGCCTTAATCCATTTGGACACATCATTAACAGCGACCAGAATATACTGGTGTCCAAATGGAGGGAAGGGTCCCATGAAATCAATGCCCCAAATGTCAAAAATTTCGACGAGAAGTATCGGGTTTAGGGGCATCATGTCCCTCTTGGCCATGTTCCCGAGTGTCTGGCATTGGGCACACAACCTTGAGAATTCCTGGGCATCCTTAAACAATGATGGCAAAAAGAGTTTGGACTGCAAAATTTGCCACTGTCATTTTCCTGGAAAAGTGTCCACCACATGCAGATGCATGGCAAAACTCAAGTATACTATGGAACTCATTTTCTGGGATGCATCGGCGAATAATCATGCTGGTGCCGATTCAGTATAGTTCGGGATCGTTCCAAAAGTAGTATTTAGCCTCGAACATAAGTCTGTCTCATTATTATTTGGTCCAATTTTGAGGGATTTCTCCAACGGCCAAATAATTGACGATATCTACAAACCAAGGGGTTCGGATAGCTGAGACTATAAGGATAGTCTCATTCAAAAAAGTTTTAGAGATAGGGATATCCAGATGAGGAGAATCAATTAGGATTCTTGACAGGTGATCCACCACTACATTTTGTGCCCTAGCTTTGTCCCTGATTTCAAGGTCAAATTCTTGAAGTTATAGAATCCAGCGAGTAAGTCGAGGCTTGGCATCCTTTTTGGCCAAGATATGCTTCAAGGCTAAGTGGTCAGTGTAAATGATAACATAAGAACCTAAAAGATAAGCCCTGAATTTTTCTAAGGTGAAGACTACAGCTAGCAAGTCATTTATAGTAATGGTGTAGTTCCTCTAGGCCTCATCCAGAGTCTTGCTAGCATAGCTGATCACAGAGGACTTATCTACTTTTTGACCCGAGACAGCCCCGACGGCATAATCAGATGTGCCAGCCATGATCACAAATGGGGCTGTCCAGACCAATGGTTGCAACACTGGGGCACAGGTGACTGTCGTTTGCAATAAATCAAATGCTTTATGACACGATTCATTAAACACGAACAGCGTGTCTTTGGCTAAAAGGTTACTCAAGGGTCAAGCAACCTTTGAGAAGTCCTTGATAAATCTTTGATAAAAACCCACATGCGCAAGGAATGATCAGATCTGTTTCACGGATGTGGGTGGAAGAAGTCTAGAGATAGCATCCACCTTACCCTTATCAACTTCAATACCCTAATTGGAAATCACGTGACCCAAGACAATGCTTTCTTGGGTCATGAAGTGGCTCTTCTCCCAGCTAAGGACCAGCCATGTCTTGATGCATCTCTGAAGGATCAATTCTAAGTTAGCTAGACATGACTCAAAGGAATCTTTGAAAATGGTGAAATCATCCATGAACACCTCAAGATAGACTCCCACCATGTTCGAAAAGATAGCTAGCATCACCTTTGAAAAGTCACAAGTGCATTGAAAAGCCCAAACAACATTCTATGGAATGCAAAGGTTCTATAGGGATATGTGAAAGTTGTCTTTTCCTGATCTTCGAGATGGATAGGGACTTGGTTATATCCTGAATAACCATCCAGGAAGAAAAAAAGTTTTTGCCCAACTAACCTTTCTTGGATTTGATCAGTGAATGGCAAGGGGAAATAATCCTTTTTGGTGGTTGTGTTCAGCTTCCTATAGTCAATACAAACTCTCCAGGCAGAAGCTGAATGGGAGGTAAAGGATTCCCCTTTCTCGTGAGTCGTAACGGTTATTCCTACCTTTCTGGGTACAATCTGAATGGGGCTAACCCATAGATTATCCGAGATCGGGTAAATAATGCCTGCATCAAGCCACTTTATTATCTCCTTTTTCACCACTTATCGCATATTCGGGTTTAGTCTCCTTTGCATTTTGCGAAAGGGGTGGGATCCATCTTCCATGAAAATATGGTGATTACGGTAAAATGGCTCGATCCCCCTAAGGTAGTGGATGGTCTAACCAATTTCCTCTTTATTGTTCTTAAGGACCTTAATCAGTCTCAATTCTTGATCCATAGTCAAATTAGCTACAATAATCACAGGGAGCATATTCTTAGGTCCTAAGAACTCGAATTTTAAACTTTCCAGCAATGGTTTCAATTTCAGCTGAGGTGGGTTCAGTATAGAGGGTAAGGAGGATGCTAATTAAGATTCATCAATGGAAGAGATCCAGTGGAAGAGGTTGGGAATGAACAAAATCAACAACCTCTTCCGGATGTGGCGAGTCTACCATAGAGGGTTGTGAGTTGGGTTCGCTAAAGCTGGTGGAGTCCTTAAGTACATTATCATCATACAATGCTCAACATTAAATGATGATCCTTGAACTCCTCAATGAATCCACGATCCTCAAATTCTTTTATCACCTTGAAAATATCAAGAGTCAATTTCCTATCCCCAAAGGCGATCTCCATATTACCACTCTCACAATTTATGTTGAGCTTGGCGATAGCTAGAAACGGACACCCTAGAATGATGGGCATATTCCTCAATTCTTCAGGTATATCCATGTCAAGGACCAGGAAATCTATGGGAAAATAGAAGTCGACCTTGACAATAACGTCCTCAATAGTGCCTTTCGATGTGATGACCGAATGGTCCGCTAGCTATAACATTACTGAGGTTGGTCAAAGTTCACCCATGCCAAACCTTTCATAAAGAGAGGTCGAGATTAGGTTGATGGATGCACCTAGATCCAGTAGTGACCTATTAAAAGTGTAATCTCTAATGATGCATGAAATCAATGGGGCACCTAGATCGCTCTTCTTCTAAGGAAGGTGGTGTAGGATGATAGAACTTGCCTGCTCAGAGAGAATCACCTTCCTTGGGGTAGGTTCTTTTGGCTTATGCTTTTGGGTACATAGATCTTTCAGGAATTTAGCATAAGCCGAGATATACTTAATAGCATCGAGGAGCGGGATATTGATCTCTACACTCTTGAATAAATTCAGGAGCCCCTCATTGCTATCAAGGGTTTTCCTCTTCCTGGATTTCAATAAGGCTTCAGGGAATGGGATGTGGGTGGTGTCCTCAATTTTAGGTCCCTGGGCCATGTTGTCTTCTTCAATCTCCTTCTCTCCCTCGGGCTCCCCAGGGTCTAGGTTTCTCAAAGGTAATTCGAGGTCCTGGGTCTGCTTCGTGCTCCTCAAGGTGACAGTTTGTGGAAGCGTATGGGTTCGGGTCTTGGGGCAGGTTAGGAAAGATTGGAGGTCCTTGATTGGTCAAATATCCAGGAGCAGAAGAAGAGGAGGGACCCTACTCAACCACCTGAGCACGTGCGTGTGGATCCCTTTGATTTCCGTACCCATGGGCTCTTTTACCCTGATTTTCCACGTTACACGGGTTGGGTACAGGTTGGGATGGTAGAAATCTGAGTTGTCAGGTGTTAGCAACAAAGTTGGATTGAAAGTTGTTAAATGCTCTCTTCATTTGCTGCATAAGCTGAAGCGTGGACCCTTGCATTTCTACCATCTGCCAATTTAAATTAACCTGCTGATATAGACACATATATTTAGATTAAAAATGCCTAATCGTGCATGTTCCTAGGCTTAGATTTGCATTTCATGTTATAAATATTACATAGCATGCATCATCCTACATTTAGAGTAGTTGTATATATTTTAGGCCAATTAGGTCCTTTTTATGGTCAGTAGAGAAGAAAATTTATTTCATGGCCTCGAATGGATGATTAGACCATACGGATCTGATCAGGACGACGATTGAAGTCTAACACCTCCGAGAACGTCTAGATTGGAGTCTCGTAGTACCTTATGCGGTCCAAGGAATATCAATGGCTAGGAGGGTAATGTGACATTCTCATGGGTTTCGGATGGAAAATCTGACCATACAGATGGATCCAGAGCGACGATCATAGTTCGACAATGTGGGAATCATCTCGATCTGAGCACCTTGGCACCACTGCAACAGACAGAAGATGGACGACCCAGATGGTGCGATGTGGTGCCATCCAGGCCACCCAACATCGGCCAGCAGCAACTGGGAGGTGCCCCCTCATCATCTTCATCACCAATTCATAGCTATTAGATCTTGATCCAATGGATGAGAGCTCTCCTCCACCGTGTGCCTTAAGATGTCTGCGCGACCATCCGGATGATTTGGTGCAATGGTGGAGGCGTGGGTTCTCTACAGAGGAACGCGGGTTCGAATCCCCGCTGCCCCCCAAATTGGCCAAATGAGCACACAACGCAAGCACAGTGCACAAGGCAGCTCAGCACGGTGCCAACACACAAGCATGCGCGTGACAAGGAGCGTGCAATGCGCACACCAGTGGAGCGTGAGCAGCAGGGTACATTCTTCAGCGACAGTTGGGTGGGCATTTAGTGACGCTTGTAGCTGTCACTAATGGCCTATGCTATGCGTGTACCAGTAAAGGATTTGAAGGCTGTGGATCTCCAGCGACAGTTGGGCAGATCTTCAGCGATGATTACAGCCATCACTAATTGCCCATGGACGATTTTGTCTCTCCACTATAAAAGGACCTATGCCCCTCCATTCCAGACCATCTCTTCTTTTCTTCCTCTCATTACCTCCAACTCTCTAAAGAGAGCTTGTCCCAAGCCTGGGATGCTCCTCTAGAGTAGAAAACAAATATTTGTTCCTGCCTCTCATCCCCCTTCGTGGAGCATCCCGTGGTCATCTTCTCACCTCCCTTTGGGAAGAAGATCCTCATCATGATGCTGTCCTACCCCATCCTCCGTCCTCTGACTACATCCTCCTTCGTCCCACTCCTCACCACCTTCCTCCAAGCGATGTCAGAGAGAGTCATCCTCCAAGCGACCGTCGAGGGGGATTCTCTCAAGTCTTTCTATCTTTATTGCTTTCGTAGTATAGTTTTTCTGCTTTCATAGTTGTAACAAACATTTATTCATAAATAGATGATTGTTCTTCTCTCTGTCTCTCTCTCTCTCTCTTTCCTTTATAGTTTGCAAGTAGATTAGCTAGAATTCATCAACTGGATCTCTTGCCCTATTAAAATACAAAAAAAATTATAAAAGATGAAAATGACAAAAACAAATAAAAAATGAAACGCGTATCTTTCAAAACCAAACGTTCTCCTCCCTGTGTTCAACCCGAGACTCACATGTCAAGTTTTGGTTATAAATTTTATCTGATCGGTGGATTTTCTCACGAATCAAACAACGACGGCGAGTTTTCCAAATCAAATCCTTTCCACATGCGAATACGCTGTCATCACCTACCCTAAAGATTGTTGGGCATTCCACAGTGGCTAAGTAACCAATCTCGAGGGCAACTGGGTGTATGCTTGACCTTAACCCATTGGTCATTGAGATGCATAGTTGCTGGGTCGTGTTTGGGTCTGTTGGCCCTAACTTTTCCAAGAGAAGTTAGGGTGGTTCCTCCAACCTGGATTATAAGTGTTGGAATACAGGCTAGACCTAGCATTCTCGTGTATCGTATATACATCCTCTTAGGGTGAGGATGGAGAGAAAGAAGGATAAAAACTGGGATCAAAGGCCCCAGTTTGGAACCCATAAGGTTCTGAGAAATCCTGGTTCATAGGTTGAGCCGATTCTAGTTGGTTCACAAATTCTCGCCCCGTGGAAGCTCGTGAAGAATGGAATCTTGCATTTTGGGATTGAGTGGGTGTAGAAGTGTTTCTTGAGTTTCCATCCATCCACTCTTCCAACCTTTTCACAACCAAGTCCACCTTATCTAGTTTGTTGTAAATCAATTCCATGTCAAATGAATGAGAATTTTGGATCTCAATAGCATTTGACTTGGGTTGTTGGGACCGGTTGAAGGTATCCATGGAGGCATGATTTATTGAATTCTCGCTCATTTCCTCAAATAGGTCGTATGCGCTATTTGCATCCCTGTTGAGGAAATTACCTCCGCAGGAGGTGTCCACGTGATTACGGAGTTGTTCGACCAACCTGTGATAGAATATCTGCATGAGTTGCTATTTTGCCACCTCGTGGTGTGGACACTTCTTCAAAAGATCCTAGAGTCACTCCCAGGCACCATGAAACAATTCCTCCAGCCGCTGGCAAAAGTGGTAATCGTTCGTCGCAAGGCATTAGTCCATCCAATTAGGAAGAATTTATTCAGGAAAGTAAACTTAAGAGCAACCCATGTTTCTATCGGCCTTCCAATGGTCAGGTACCAATGTGTGGCCTTATCCTTGAGAGAGTGGGGAAAGGGACTCATGATCATCTGCTCTTTGTTCACAATCTTGGCTTTGGTGGTTTGAACCAAAGTGGTCAAATCCTTCAACTGCTGGAATGGGTCCTCCGAGCCAAGCCCATTGAAATGCTTAATCAAACTTAAGACTTGGGGCTTGATTTCTACATCTTCAGTAGGAATCATGACGTCGAGATGTTCCCCATAGTTTGAATGATCATAGAAATTCTTCAAGGGCCGAGTGCCTTGACTATTCATTCGTTGGAACCATTGCTGCATCTACTGCAATTCTTCCAACTGCCTCTGAATCTACTCCTGCTGGTTTCGGGGTGGGGGGGGTGGTTGTTAATCAGCCATGGGATCTGCTTGACTATAACTCAACCTCCGCCTTCGAGAATGGTCTAAAGGTCCTTCCAAGTGAGGGTTCAATGACCTCCTTCCAAGCATACAATAAAAGGAAGTTGGAAGGATGGGGAAAAGAATGAACCCAGCAGTACAAAAATGCAAGCCTATCCTTAGGTTGTATAGCCTAAAGATCTACAGATCCTCAAAATCCATCATAAGATTATAAACGATTTACTCTACTTTTATTCAATCAATCTAACTAGTTAGAAGGAGGGGCTGGGTAGAAGGTTCTTCCATTGGCTTGCTCCTCCGATTCCTTTGATGCCCCCCAACCACAATTGTTTGACACTACTCCCCTACCTAGACATCAGATTAACCAGTATAAGTAGGTTAATCGAGAATAATCTCAATCTGGGCCCCAAAGAGCGAATCAATACTTAAGGCCAACATCTAATCAATTTTAGTTAGGCTTGGGATATTAGTGCCTCTGGAATGTGATGGGACCTTAATGGGTTGTGCCCTTAATGATTCATTTGAGAATGTGTGTATGTGTACAACCAAAATGTTTTCAAGCAAGATTATTGAGGATGAAGTGAGTTTTAGGGTTTAGATCTTGCTTAGTAGCTTTTAGGATTCAAGTATAAGGTATATTCAACCAAATGTTCGAGAGGCAAACAAAGTTTGAAAGCACGTGTTGGAGTATTTTCCTTTATAGACCAAGAAAATACGGAGTTCCTGGCTTGACCTAACTATTGAATCCTACGGGGTAGCTACAGGATGAATTTCTTTTAGATTAGGTGGTGTGGCCCAAACAATTCAATCAACTGGCCCAAATGCACCACTGATTAAGGCACACAAAAGGTGATTAACTTAATCTAATTTCTACTCCATTATGTGTTGATTTGTATGTGTACCAATTCCATAGGTTGGAATCCTGGTTGAGTAGATAAAATCATAAAAGGTTATGTGCCTCAAATGTTGGTGTATGTAGTGTGTATGTTGATTTGTCCCACAATCAGAAGATATATATATATTTATATATGCGGGGGTGAGATGAGTGTAGGTGGCAAATAAGACAAATAGATTCTAACCTAGGGTTTATGCTAACATCTAAGTAGATTAGGTATTGATTATTGATGTGGCAAAAGTGAAACTAATGGGGGGAATGTGGGGGGGAACTTATAGAAATCTCTACCTTCACTTTACTACAATCTACCGCCTTCAGCTCCTCGAATGAGTTCCTGAAATACAGTGAATCGAAGAAGAAAGATAGATTAGAAAAATATGTAAGTAATGTGGAGAAACACAGAGAAAACCAAAGAGCCCTAGCAACAGCACCAAAATGATGGATTTGTTTTGGTGAACGAAAAGTTGGGGTTAGGAGAAACCCGTCACTGTAGTCGCAAAACATGTTATCAAATACAATTTTTTATCGAAACTCCGAGGGAGGCGTTGGAGTGGGCGCACTACCACTTGGCTGTAAGTGCTGGTTGGTCGCATGGAAGTGTTGGTGTAGCTGTGGCCTCTATCATTGGATGAAGATCCAACAGTCATGGATCTTCCTTGTAGGGCTTCGAAGGAGGCTAGTTTGGGTTGGGAGCTTCTCAGCCATGGGATTGAGATCCAATGGCTGGGACAACTCCTTGCGGTGAGGTTAGGGAGGCTGCGACTCATGTAGGGAGGCCTGGATGGCTCCACAGGGCGCCATCTAGGCTGTCCATCCTCTTCTTGTAGAGGGTGCTACGGTGCTCTTAATCGATGTGATTTTTGCATTGATGGACTGTGATCATTGCTTCGGATCCATCCGTGTGGTCGGATTCTTCATCCGAACCCCATAAAGATGTCGCACTACCTCCTGGCCATATAAAATGTCAGAATTAATATACAAAATACACAAACTATCCTAAATGCAATGCAGTGAATGTTATGCAATATTTATACTATGAAATGCAATTTTAGGCCTAGGAACTATCATTAATAAGCATTTTATCATGAAGTCATGCATGTTTATCAGCATCTGTAGGGGGTTGATTAAGTTCATCATTTCTCCCTACAAATTACAATAATTTAATGTCTTATTAAAGTAAGCAAAAAGATTAAAGTAGTTGATAAATAAATGTCATTTACATGCTTTGTTTGTTATGTCTCATGTATCCATGTTTGCCCATCATTGGTGGTGGCTTGCTATGAGTAACCTCATACGCACCAACCTGACTGAGCATCGCACCATCATGTGGATGTGCTCGTAAATATCTTTTAGAGATTTGCAGGTAATAGTTATAATTAAAACTTTAATTAAAAACATAAAAGTGACATAATTATAAGGAATTACTTGCATATTTAGCCTTAACTCTATCTATACTAGTTTGACCCAAACAGTGGGTCTGTGGTGGAGCTTTGGCCCTATTGGCCTTGTTCCTCTTTGCCTGATCTTATAAATATAACATATTGTAATGGGAAACAATTAAATAATTTATCTCTAAATGCTCTTAAAAGTATTTGTAATTACCTCCTTCTCAGGCTTATTCCAATTCTTACAGCGTTCTTTCCACACATCTACTACTTTTATAGGAGGCACATTCCTCAATGCCTCCTCATTTGATGACATTGTATTATAATATTAAATTATACAAATAAATTGTCAAAAGAAATTAATTAAGTAAATAATAAAAAATGAGAAATATTACAAATTTCACATTTCTCTTCGTTGTCATCCCCCAATCACGATGTCATCTAGTGGCATGATTGAGGACGTACTTGGTGACATTCGAATCGTCACCCAAATCGATGATCACCTGTAATATTGCAAATCGTATAAACAAATTAAATATTATTAAAGTAAACTTATATATATACATTAATATATAATTTATTTACCTCCATATTACAAATAAGTTGCCTTTTGATCTCCTTGGAGAACCCCCTTCGTCGGGCATGTTTCACGTGTTAGAAATTGAGGTTACAAGTAACCTGTCATCGTAGTTGAGAAGCATGTCGATCAGATAAAATTTATACTGAAACTCCAAGGGAGTCCCAGGTCGAACATAGGGAGGCGACATTTACTTTAATTGAAAACCTCTCTTCAATTTATTTTTTTTTTGTATTTTAGGGTTTTGTTATTTCTTTTGTATTTTTGTAAGAAGAAAACAAGCAAACGAATCACAAGATAGAGATGGGATGAAAGTGGTATAGATATCACTTCAATGTCTATTACAATCTAATATGAATGCATAAAAGGAGAGGGGATGAGAGGAAATCTCCCGAATCGGCTGCTTGATGAGACAACGGCGCCTGACGGAAGCTCGGAAGGAGATGAGGAGCGAGATGCTAGAGGTGAGATGCAGGAGGACGTTAGGTTGAAGAAGGCTTCGGCATGGCTTCGGATGGAGGTGAGAAGACAGAGATGATCTGCTACCGGAATGGAGGTGGGAGGATGGCTCCAAGGTGACCTATGAAAAGGGATGGGAAGTTGGAGGTGTATTTGGTGGGGCAGAGGTTCGCTATACTAATAGACACCTTGGGAGCTTGAGAACAAGCTCTAATGGAACGTTAGTAGGCTTACTAGAGCTTAGGAGTAGGTTGGAGTAGAGTAGGTAGAGATGGCTTGGAAGGGAGGGGGTGTAGGTCCTTTTATAGTGGAGAAGAGGCAAAAATAGGTATGGGACCATTAGTGACATCCAGGCCGTCGATGGAAGAGTTGCTGCAGACAGCTCACATCTGCTCACGCCCTTAGCTTGCTTTGCTAGCTTGCAATGAAGTAGCGATGGCTGTAAGCATCGCTGTAGGTCAATCCAATTGTCACTGAAAGCTGGCACCAACCGCGCACGTGCCCACGCTATGTTGCCGCCCATCACGTGTCATTCACTTTCATTACTTGCAGAGGATGCCACAGTGCTCGGATCAAGGTGATTTCTACGTTGTCGGACTACGGTCGATGCTTCGGATCCATCCGTACAATCGGATTTTCCATCCAAAACCCATATGATGTCTCATTACCCCTTGTTCGTTGATCTTCCTCGGATTTTGTATGATGCTATGGTTCTTCGATCTAGATGATTTCAGAGGCATTAGACTCTGATCGTCGTCTTAATCAGATTCGTACAATCCGATCATCCATCCGAGGCCCTAAAATAAGTCTTCTTCTTCCTTGACCATAAAAAGGACCTAATTAACCTAAAATATTTACAACTACTCTAAATTCAAAATGATCCATGTTACGCAATATTTATAACATGAAATGCTAATCTAAGCCTACGAACATGCATGAATAGCCATTTTAACCTAAATAGATGTATCTATATCATACCCCCATGCCTATCTTTTGCTAGTCCCTAGCAAAATTAAACTATATGCTATGTATCAAAGTAGAATTAGGATTAGATCACTTAGGCCTAAGTCATTTATTAACAATAGAAAATTTCAACTAAGGTCCTAAACAGCGAAAACTCAACAGTACCTGGGTACTTGCCAAAATGCTGACCGCCCAAGTCCTCGCCTTATTTGAAAAGGGAAGATACATTTTTTTTATTCTTTTCTAATTTTTTTTGTACTTTTGGAGTTTGAGAGTTTCGGGATAACTTTTTATGGCTACCCGACCCACCAAAGACTCGAAAAGGACTCTAAGTGCTAAGCATCTTGTGAAAATAGTGAAAGACTCACTAGATGGCCGTTAAAACGGACTTCGGGCTTCTAAGACCCTAGGTGACCTTGCCTAGAGTTTATCTTTTCAATTGGTAGCTTTTTGCCTACTTTTATTTATGGGGTCAACACAAGGGCGAACCTAGTGTATATCTCCCTGGTTTATTCTACTTCCCCGCTTCTTCCCTAAGTGTTTGGAAATTATTGTGCATTTTTTTGTGAGCTAGGTTTTGGATAACTGGCTGATGAGCTGTTACCACCGACAACTTGCCAACCATACTCGCGCGGTGAAGTGTGGTTTTATTTATTTTTTATTTTCTCTTTTTTCTTTTTTTTCTATATATATATATATATATATTTTTTTTTTTTTTAAGTGTGTGGCTTTCCTGATCTAAGATTTACCTAAAGGCAGTACAATGAAAATGGTCTCATGACTAGACTCTAGACAACCAGCCGATGAGCTGTTACCATCGACAACTTGCCAACCATACCACCCTAGATAGTTCATTAGCTACCCAATTTCCGAAGAAACTGCTGAAAAGTGATTCAGTGCAAAAAATGTGTGTAGAAGCTTAGGCTTAAAGTCCCCCAAAATCAAAGGGTGGGTTGATAAGTCACATACTTATCATCCCAATTTATTTGCCAAATTAAAAATGATTTTGAATTGGCGAGGACTCGAGACTAAGTCCACATTCAAGTGGACACCCAGGCTAATTAAGGCCGAAGACCTGAAGAGTTTAAGTGTTTAGGTCCTATCGTATCATTTCCTAAAGTTAATAACCTCCAAATGCCTAAGTTTTCTTCTCCTAATTCTTCCCCTTTTTTATCTTTTTGAATTTCCATTTTTTTTCCTTTTTTTTAAAGAAACTAAAAGAAATTATACGGAGTTAACAAAATGATTTTAGGATTAAGTATCCACCCCCCCATGCCTAAATGATGCAATGTCCTCATTGTAAAAATAAAGACATGAAAAGGGCAGAGTAAACAAAATATCACCTGAACATCATGAGGAATCCGGTTAGCTCCACAGAGAACATGAAATATAAACATGTGCTAAATTTAATGCCTTCAGCTAAGCATAAAATACATACAAGGAAGAAATTGAGAATTCACAAGTGCGGGTTAGAATTAAAATAAAAATATTAATGCTCTATCTTGCCAACAGAAGATGTCCACAGGCGTGGACCAGATTATGATGCAGACCCATGCCCCACGGTCGAGTGGTTCTAAGGTTCTGGATGAAAATCACCTAGAATCGAAGGTTGCTGTCTTTGCAGGGCCGGGCCTACGATTTAGTGGTGTGCAACCCAAGACTAAAGTGTCGAATAATGGGTAAAGATGGTTCAATAGGTGCAATTGTCCACTTAACATCTAGTTCAGAGAAATAATCAGTTATTTTGAGCTTGGGTTGCACGTGGAAAGATATTGTAAGGGTCCTGGTGGAAAGTAGGTGGTTTCAGGGCAACAGGAACACTTAGATCCAAAATCAAAGTTCCCTCAGAATTAGCTTCCTATATTTTTAATTCCAGCTTCCTATCCTTTGAAATCAATGTTTGCATGACCTCCAAATTGTTGTATACCCCATCTAAAGTACCCAAGTCCAACAATTATGGCTGAATTAGGATTGACTTAGGTTTGGTGACCTCAAAAATATCATCATTCAATTCTTTAGGGTGTGTTTAAGGAATGGGGCTACTGATTGAATCATCAGGATTCGAATCGTCCAAGTTAGCCCCAACATGATCATAATCTTCAATGATCGTGCTATCAAATAGTTCGTCATACTCCTTGGGCCCGATTGTCTCACTAGAATCCTCTTCCTTGAGTTCAAATGAGACTTTACCAAAAGATTCTTCACCCTCAGCATCAAAGAATTCATGATCCTCATTTATATATATCTCAAAATCATATGTCATTTCATGGTCTAGGGAGACATATTTTCCGTCATTCCCTGGCTCTAGGATCTCAGGCGAGAAGCTCAATTCATCCTTAAAGGGTTGCTCTAGCCCAACCTGGTCATCTCCAATCTCAGAATATGTATCCCCCCCAATAGGTGCTTGAGCGAGTTCATACATTGGCTCTTTGATGAGAACCTCATCATGAGCAATAACTAGCTTATTTTGACCTAATACAAAGGATAAAAGCTCCTACATATCTCAAGGAAAGGCTTAACTCAGAGAATCCTGAGTTTGAGAAGAAAACAAGTCATAAGGGGTAAAAATGCAATTTTACCAGTATAATCTGCATACAGGGTAATTCAGGGCCCAAACATAGGTCAAAGCAGCTTAATAAGAATAAGAGTGGGATGAAATGATCTAGCAAGGGCTACAGCAATTCCAAGAAACTAAATGATAATCTGTAACCCTAAAACAACCCACTTCAATTCACAAGGTTCGAGGCAAAGTAAAAATAGAATAAACCCTCTAAAATTCATAGAAAAATAATCTCTAGGGTTTAGAACCCTCAATTTGGCCTTCAGAACCCATTTTGACCTACATTGAGAACCATGCCCAATTAATAACTTAATTTGGGTTTTTGCGTAAATTGACCGGTCAAACAAGGTTTAATATGGAAATGAAATTCACCATCAGATTCCTTAGGTCCTAATTAGTCATGTATAAAAACTTGAGCCTAAGAAGAAACCTCCTTGACCGACTTTACACTTTGGTCCTCATATATTTACTCTTTGGCCCTCAACTTTTGAACCCTCGCATTTTGGCCCCTAACTCTCCTTCGTTCTTTGCGATCAGGTCCCCCCTGCAAAACCTGCCAGCACCATGCTCCGGCGACCTTGCGCGGAGCATGGCGCCGCGCAGGGTGAGGTGGGGGACCTGGCAAGTAAACCGGGGGTGCCCTGCGTCGTCAGCCGTCGCAGGGACACCCCCCTGGTCGTTGTAACCCACCATACCGGCCGTGCGAACGCATGGACGGTATGGGTTCTTGTTTCCGGCCATCCTCCGGCGAGGGAGACACGTCGTCTCCCTCCGCCTTCCTCCCTGTTTGATCCCTATAAATACCCCCCGTTGCTCCACCGACCGGGGCAGCCTGGATCTGACGGAGAAAATCCCCAACTTTCCTCTCTTCTCCCTCCGACAGACGCTCACCAGCTCCGGCGGTTTCCTCCCCCTCCACCTCTTCGCTCTGCCGCAACACCAGCAGCAGAGACTTCCTCCCCTGCTCTTCCCGCGCCACGCCGCACCCAGCTGGCGCCTCTCCGGCTCTCTGCTCGCCGTCGCCCCTTTCCCTGACCATCGTCTTCTCCGGCGACAGTCGATACGACTGTCGCCCTGTCCTCCCCCTTCGTCCCTGCAAGTAAGCTAGAACTACCCCCCGTCTTCTCCTCTTTCTTTCCCCGCTTTCAATTTATTCAATTAAGCCCTCGACCGACCCTGACCATCGTCACCCCCTTCGTCTCCGGCCACCCTCCGGCGAGATGCTCCCATCGCTCCACAGCCTCACACACCTCGCCGACCTTCACCGAACCTCCGCCTCATCACACTGAGCTCCCCCCACCCCTTCACTACCACTCCACACCTCCGTAACGCCTCCCCCAACAAACCCATCCTCCGACCCACAGTCCGACCTAGGGCAGCCCTTGCACGCCGCCCCGCGCCTCGCCACCACCCACACGAGCTTCGCCGCACCCTGGCGAAGCTCCTGGCACTTTCTGATTAGGCCGAGAGGCCGTTTTCTTGTGAACAGGCCACCCGACCTCCACCGCCATTGCCGTGCAGGAGGAACTGCTTCCGCCTGCAGCTACAGGCGCGCCACGCTCAGCGCCACACCCAGATTCAACTCCCAGGCCTTGCGAGGCGTTTCGACAAAACACCAGGCTCGCAGCTAAGGCAGAAGGCTTCGCGTGACGCCGCAATCTCCCGCTGATTTCCCCGCTGCGGGCGCGCAATTGAGGTGGGACATTTAGTCCCACCTCGGAAAAGCCTGAAGAGTCGCAGCGATATAAGATGCAAAAGTGCTGGAGGCTTACTGCCTCAGCACACGGGGTGAGGTCCCCTTCACCCGCCCGGTTACCCGGTCTCGTCCACGCTCACGCCCCACTGACCTGACCCGACCCGACCCGACTTAAGACTGACCTGCACTCCTCGCCCACCACGCACGCCGGTGGGCCTGGACCCGGGCACGACCCGTACCCGATTACCCGGCAGCTCTGGGAGAGCTTTCCCAAGAGTGGTTTCAGAGAGAGAGAGACGCGGGGGGGAGAGGGTAGAGTAGGTTTTGTTCTCTGACGTAAGCTCTGAAGTGTGCAGGCACAGGTGAAGAAGAAGAACCGCGGAAGAAGAAGGAAGCTGAGGGAGACACTGTAGCACAGGCAGTTTAAGTCGTCTGATTTGGAAATCAGACGACGGCCTGAAGGGAAAAGAAGAAAGAAGGAGGGGTGACGTCCCTGGCTGAAAAAGAACAGAAGAAGGAGATCTGAAGAAAGGAAGAAAGAGGAGCATCACCTCTGCAGAACAAAGAAGAAGAAGCAACAAAGAAGAAGAAGGAGATCTAAAGAAAGAAGAAAGAGGAGCATCACCTCTGCAGAACAAAGAAGAAGAAGCAACAAAGAAGAAGAAGGAGATCTAAAGAAAGAAGAAAGAGGAGCATCACCTCTACAGCAACAAAGAAGAAGAAGGAGATCTAAAGAAAGAAGAAAGAGGAGCATCACCTCTGCAGAACAAAGAAGAAGAAGAACAAAGAAGAAGAAGGAGATCTGAAGAAAGGAAGAAAGAGGAGCATCACCTCTGCAGAACAAAGAAGAAGAAGGAGATCTGAAGAAAGAAAGAAAGAAGAACATCACGAGGAGAAAACAAAGAGAACAACAAATTCTTTCCCTCTCTCTTTCTTTATTTTTGTAAAAGAAACATGTATATCTCTAGAATACAACTTGCTCCCTGAGTTCGACCTCGGGAACTCTTTTATTCTCCGAGTAAAAAAAAATTTTATATAGTTGAAATGTTGGTAATAACTGGCTATACTACAACGTAATAACAATAAAACCCGGTTGTCCCATCCTCTTCAACCATTTTGGCGCCGTTGCCGGGGAGCAACGGCTATTCTAGAGGTAAACATTCCTGTTTCTTTTAATTTCTGATAATCTCCTCTCTTTTGTGCAGCTACAGGAACTCAAGAAGACAAGCAACCACACGACAACCACTCCGAAGACAGGTAAATTTTTCCTCTCACTATTAACCCCTAAACTCTAAAGAGGAAGAAAAGAAAAGAACAAGCAATATAGAGCTAACCTGTCTTCCATACTTAGTAACCATAAAGAGTTGCATGTTTTCAACTCATCACTCCTGCACACTATTAAGGGTATTTAAGGGCTAACACATTCTTGCTTGAGCCCTAATTGCCCAACAAAGAGTTAAATGGACCAAGTAGAGCCAACATAAGGTCAAACATTAGGATTTCAGTAGAGACACACCCCTTAATCAAGAATTGAGGAAATCCAAAAGAGGTGTGCCCAAGCCATTGATTGAAAATAATTAACAAGAAAAATCCTAAACAATTGGCTCTCTCTAAACACTTGAACCCTAAAAGACAAGACCTGAAAGCTCTCAAAGAAAACAAGAGGTAAAGTTGACCCCTTTGGGTCAACCAACCTTAAATTAGGTCACTCTTTGCACTTAAAAAGACTAAAGTTCAAGTGAAACCTTAAGCACCCTGATCTTAAAATTGGTAGACTTAAGAGGTCAAGATCCCCATTCTGGTCTACCTGGAACCGCAGTGACAAGAGAGGTCGGGTGGGGGAAACCCTGTAAGCCGTGGGGACGCTCTACCGTGTAGGGGTCTTCGCGGGACTCTCCCTCTCTGGCTGCCCAGGTAATTCTCAGGTGGACGATCTTTCTGATCAAGGGGTCCCTCTGCCCCGCACCTCTATAGTCACCCAACACATTTTTGGGTGTCTTGATTGGGTCCAGCACCTTCTAAACTTACCTCTTCCAACAGTGCATGTACGGAAGGAGGTCCCTAAGACCACCCTTAAGACCTCCTTTAGAAATTCGCTCTCGTCAAGGCCAAGCCTCGACGCCCGTGTTTGTACAGCAACACCCTCACATTATTCTCTCTTCTGATTCAGAACCAAGTTCTTCTTCTTCCCCCATCATGGCTCAGCCAGTTGAGGAAGAAAATAATCTGGAACACCAGCTCCAGCGACTCAATGACCTCTTCCAAAACTTCGTGCACCCACCACAGCGTCCTATGATGCGGGACCACTACAATCCTGCTGCGGTGGCCATTGAGCCTCGAGTCAGAATCCCGACTGGAGGACCTGATTCCGAATTAAAGCCCAACATGATTCATGCTATACCTAAATTCCATGGGCTTAATTCTGAAGATCCCTTCCAACATATCAAACAGCTAAAGCATCTGGCCCACACTTTTGGATCAGATGCGCAAAATCGGGATATTCTTCTCATGAAGATGTTCTCCTTTTCTCTTATGGACAAGGCCGCCCATTGGTATCAAACTCAGACCCGGCCGATCAACACTTGGGAAGAACTTCAATCCGAATTTTTGAAAAAGGTTTTTCCCGTTGGTCGGACCAACACCTTGCGCCATCAGATTACACACTTCACTCAACAATCAGGAGAACCTCTCCATGAGGCATGGGATCGTTTTCAGGATCTCATGAGAAAGTGCCCCCATCACGGAGTTCCTAAATGGGAACAAGTCCAATCTTTTTACCAGGGACTCCGTGAGGACATCCGCCTTTTCGTCAATGCAACTTGCGGAGGAAACATCATGGGTCAACATGAAGACACCATATGGGAGATTCTCGAAAACATGTGCGAGAACTCCATCAACAATGACTCCATGGGATTATTCGACAGGACGAATACCCGCGCAGCGACGAATCTTAAGGGAGCACATGAGACGCAGGGCCTGTCCGCATCAGTCGACCTGGAATTAATGGCCAGTCGATTGGACAAGGTCTCAATCATTGAAAAGAAGGTGGATGAGCTGACTCAGCACTTGCAGCGAGCCACCTCCACGCGTAACTCCTTTGCACAACCTCCTTCCACACAGGAGACTGTGCAAAACATCCTCCATCGATCTTCCCCTGGGATGGATCCATATCCACCCCCATCTGATTCTTGGATTGGAAGATCATCCGATCCTTTCTACACCAGCCGAGGGAACTCCATTCCCCCTTTCCCTGACTCTCAGGAGGTTCCTCAGACCTGCGAGGACCTCAACGCCATCCAGAACGACCCATTCTCCAACACTTACAACCCTGGATGGCGAAACCATCCCAATTTTCAGTGGGCAGGAAATTCCCAAACTCAGAGACCACCTTTTCAGTCCCGCCCACAGCCCCCTCGTCATTACCAGCCGCCTCAGCCTCGGCCCAACCCTACTTATCCATCAGGGCCAAATCAGGATCAAATGTCCCTAATCCTTCAGACTCTGGCTGACATTCAAAAAACGAATGCGGCTATTCAAAAACAGCACAAGGACGAGCTTACTGAAGTTAAAACTCAACTGGCCCAGTTGTCAAATTCTCGCCAGCCAGGCACACTCCCTTCCCAACCTCTTCCTAACCCAAATAACGTGCCAACCTAGAAGCGCGTTATGAATCCAAATTTAGGCCACGCTCAATGGATTTATCAGGCCCCTACTGCTCCATCTCCAGACGAGATGGAAGCCTCAACTTCTTATGCGGGATTTCAGCAGCAGCCACCCCTCCTACCAAACCCAAACCAAAATCAGGCCGGATTAAATTCTGTAACAACACGTAGTGGTAAAACAACTCAAGACCCGCATTATCCAAACCACTCCAAGCCTGATAACCATGACCCTAGGATAGTTATCCAAGGTACCGCTGTTCCAGATCCACAACCTGGACCTATCCTAGAAGAACCAACCAAGTTCCCGTTTCCCGAGGCCCTGACCAAGGGAAAGAAGACCACAAAACCCGTGGCCCCTGAGGAGGACCTGGTCAAGCTCTTTGAGCAGGTCCACATAAACATCCCCTTGATGGATGCAATCCGCCACGTACCAGCTTACGCACGATTCTTAAAGAATATATGTACACCCCAGCGTAAGCTGCGAACCAAGGGAGGGAGCCCAATTGTTCTGTCAGAACAAGCCAGCTCTGTAATCCTCAGTAGACTCCCACCCAAGGCAAAAGATCCTGGAACTCCCCTGATTTCCTGTAAGATAGGTGGTACCCAATTTGATAGAGCTTTGTTAGACTTGGGTGCATCCATAAACCTGATACCCACATCCTTACTCGACCATCTAGAAGAATCTGAGCTAAAACCAACCGAGGTGACATTACAATTAGCAGATCGATCTATAAAGTCACCAAAAGGGATTCTCGAGGATGTTATCGTGAGAGTGCGGGATTTCTATTTTCCAGTGGACTTTATAGTCTTAGATATGGATGCACCTGAGAACCCTAGGGATACACCAATCATTCTAGGGAGACCTTTCTTGGCTACTGCTAGAGCCAACATCAGCTGTGAGGAGGGCCAAATAGAGCTTAAGTTTGGAGATCAAACACTGAAAATTGATATATTTAAGGCCCAACAAGGAATTAATTGAGGCGTCATCGAGCAAATTTGTGACATCAAGACTTTGGTTGATGAATCACACCTCCAGAATGACTCGAGTATGCCTCATCAACCACAGAAGGATCTTGACCCGCAAACAGAGGAGTCAAATCCAGATGTGAACAACCCAGTAACTCCCACCCTTGAACCTCACATCTATACTGAACCACCCGCTACTGCTGAAAACCCCATCCTCGAACTGAAACCCCTTCCTGCTCACTTAAAATACGTCTTTTTGGGTTCTAATCAGACCCTTCCTGTGATTATCAATTCCAACCTCAGTCCTGAACAGGAATCCCGTCTGATTGTTGTCCTCCAGCAACATCGCAGAGCCATCGGATGGACTCTCGATGATTTGACTGGAATAAGTCCCTCTTATTGTACTCATCATATCTATTCAGAAGAGGGCACACGACCTTCTCGTGAAATGCAGAGACGCTTAAACCCCAATCTGCAGGAGGTCGTGAAAAAGGAGATCATCAAGTGGTTAGATGCCGGGATCATCTACCCGATCTCCGATAGTCGTTGGGTGAGCCCAATTCAGGTCGTGCCCAAGAAGGCAGGGCTCACCACTATAACGACTGAGACCGGAGAAATCATTCCTACCCGATTAGCCAACTCGTTGAGAGTCTGTATAGATTACCGTCGACTCAATTCCTCCACGAAGAAGGATCATTTCCCACTACCCTTCATTGATCAAATTCTCGAAAAACTAGCGGGAAATAGGTTCTTCTGCTTTCTTGACGGGTACTCCGGTTATAACCAGGTGGCAATCCATCCTGAGGACCAAGAAAAGACCACGTTCACCTGCCCCTTCGGAACATACGCTTTCCGAAGGATGCCTTTCGATCTTTGCAATGCACCCGCTACTTTTCAGCGATGCATGCTTGCCATATTCTCAGATATGGTAGGTGATTATCTGGAAGTCTTCATGGATGACTTTTCAGTTTTCGGAGCATCATTCGACGATTGCCTCCAACACTTGGTCCAGATACTCAGGCGGTGCATCGATGTGAATTTGGTTCTTTCCTGGGAAAAGAGCCATTTCATGGTGCCTGAGGGAATTGTCCTGGGACACTCAATTTCGGAGAAAGGTATCCAAGTGGATCGAGCTAAGGTTAATCTGATCTCTCACCTTCCTATGCCTAGCTCAATCAGGGACATCCGATCCTTTTTAGGGCATGTCGGTTTTTATCGACGATTTATCCCTGATTTTTCAAAAATCGCATGCCCCCTGACCACTCTTCTCTCCAAGGATGTTCCCTTCGAAATCTCCAAGGAATGCACTCAAGCATTTGAAATCCTGCGTGACCGAGTCACCCAAGCCCCGATCCTACAGTCCCCTGATTGGTCTCAACCCTTTGAGATCATGTGTGATGCATCCGACTTCGCTGTAGGAGCGGTTTTGGGACAGAAAAATGACAAGAAACCTGTGGTCATTTACTACGCCAGCAAAACACTCGATGAGGCTCAGCGTAACTATACGGTTACTGAGAAAGAGCTGCTAGCTGTAGTATTTGCCCTAGAAAAGTTCAGATCGTACCTTCTGGGTTCCCATGTCATCATATACTCGGATCACACAGCTGTGAGGCATCTCCTTGCGAAGAAGGACGCGAAACCTCGATTAATCCGATGGATCTTGCTGTTGCAAGAATTTGACCTTGAGATTCGCGACAAAGCGGGAAAGCAAAACGTGGTAGCTGATCACTTGTCCCGTCTTCCTTCTGAAATAATTGACCCTTCCGGACCCATCACTGAGCATTTTCCCGATGAGCACCTGCTGACTATTGGTACTAGCCTTCCATGGTTTGCTAATATAGTAAATTACTTGGCATCTCATCAGATCCCGTCCGATTGGCCGAAGGCCAAGAAAGACAAATTACGCTTCGATGCCAAGTATTACATTTGGGAAGATCCGTACCTCTTCCGCATAGGTGCCGATCAGATCATCCGAAGATGTGTCCCGGAAGGGGAATTCAACAATATCCTCTCTTTCTGCCATGACCAGGCATGCGGTGGCCATTTTGCCGGGCATAAAACCGCATCAAAAGTCCTCCAGTGCGGCTTTTACTGGCCCACACTGTTCAAAGACGCATACAATCACTGCAAGGCATGTAGTTGTTGCCAGACTTTGGGCAACATGAGCCATCGCGACATGATGCCTATGCAACCGATTCTAGTATGCGAAATCTTTGATGTTTGGGGGATTGATTTTATGGGCCCCTTTCCTGTTTCGGATGGTTTTGAATACATTCTGTTGGCTGTGGACTACGTGTCCAAATGGATCGAAGCCATACCGACCCGAACCTGTGATCACAAAATCGTTCTCAAATTCATTCATCAACACATTTTCTCAAGGTTCGGGATTCCTCGTGCAATAATCTCTGATGGAGGGACCCATTTCACAAATGCTCAGTTTAGGTCACTGATGACCAAATACGGGGTGTCTCACCGAATCTCTACTCCTTACCACCCCCAAACTAATGGTCTAGCTGAGCTGTCTAATCGGGAGATCAAGAAAATCCTGCAAGTCACTGTTCGACCTGACAGGAAGGACTGGTCGTCCCGACTTCCGGAAGCATTATGGGCTTATAGGACCGCCCACAAGACCCAATTGGGCATGTCCCCCTTTAGACTGGTATACGGAAAGGCATGCCACCTTCCCGTAGAACTGGAGCATAAAGCCTATTGGGCAGTACGGAACTGTAATCTAGATCTTTCCAAGGCTGGGACCCACAGAAAACTCCAAATCAGCGAGATCGATGAATTACACATAGACGCGTACGAGAACTCGCAAATCTACAAGGAGCGGGTTAAAGCCTTCCACGACAAACACATCTCGAGAAAGATCTTTCATCCTGGTCAAAAGGTCCTACTCTTTGATGCCCGACTCAAACTCTTCCCAGGAAAACTGAGATCTAAGTGGGTCGGACCATATTTGGTCCGACAGGTTTTTGGAAATGGAGCAATCGAAATCAGTCCACTCAGCCACGATTCTGAACCTTTCATCGTGAACGGTCAGAGACTCAAGCCGTTCATTGATGTAACTTCTACTGATTTGGCTGAGGCATCTTATATCCTCCTTTCCCCTTGAGCTTATTGCACCCAGCCGATGGCGTAAAACTCAGCGCTTAACGGGAGGCAGCCCGTCTTTCTCTTTGTAAACCTGAAACTTGTTCTGACACCTTTTAGCACTCGAAGCTCACCCTTGTAGACAGCCGACCCCAACTCAGATGTTTGCATCTGGGATTTGAAATCATCCGCAAAAATTCAACCCGACCCATCCACTCACCCAAATTTCTGTCTTAAGGAATGAACTAAGACCCCCTAGGTTACAATGAGGACATTGCAAATCTTAGGCATGGGGGGGTATGAAAGTGCAAAACTTGTAAGAAAAGGTTTCAAACAAAAAATTCACATATGCCAAAAACACCATAAAAATTAAAAAATTTTTCGAAAAAGAATAAGAGGAAAAGAGGAGATGGAAATTTTGTGAAGGAGAAAAGAAACAAAATGAAAAAGGAGCACAAAATTATGAGAAAAAGTGATAGTCATTAGTAAGGAACTAAGGAATTAACCTAAGTTCTAGACCTCATTGAAGAAAAGTGCACAATGAGATTAGTAAAGAATGCAAACCTTAGGCATTCTTGAATAGACTCTTAGTACCCATTAAGATCTGGACACTCCTCAAGAGGTTGAGGAAAATGAAAAGCTGAAGTATTAGGTCTAAGGCTTAGGGAGTATTCGGCCTCGTTAACTAATTTTTGGTTTACGGGACTCAGTAACCTAAGCACCCTAACCTCACACACAGCCTGGTTCAGTAAGCGTAAAAATCAGAATCACGCAGAAGCGTCGCAAAATTCTGAAAAGAACACCTAGAATAGGAGCGGCCGATCAACACAAGTTGATTTGGACGAGTTCCCAGCGCGGAGAGGCGGGAAATCCCCTCAAAGATGCGTAGCAAAATATCATCTCCTCAGTGCTTGTCTCCTAGGATATTTACATATCCTACTGGGGGCATGTAAGCACTCTGCCAGTTCAGGTTCCATGGATGGCATTATCTCGAAGTGTCAATTGCCAGGGTCTGGATTCGGCCACGGAATACCATGGATGGGATTATCTCGAAATCTCAATAGCCAGGGTTCCGGGGGTTGCCATGGGCGGTGCTATCTCGAAGCATCGATCGCCAGGAACCCTTGAGGATTGATGATGGGAGCAAGGAATCTGATACAGACCGTGTTGAAAAGCCAATCCTAGGCTAGAACTAAAAAGAAAAAGAGAGAGAAAACTCTCCAAACAGAAAAACTTTCTATCTCTCTCTTACAAAACGCACTGCGAACTGAGCCAGGGCTAAAATCATTTCAAGCACGGGTGCTTTAACCACGAAGTCCAATAAACCTTAGGTTAGTTCTTGTGGACCTTAAAAACCTTTGCTAAAAGACTGAGGCTAAGGCTAGACAGAGTTGGATCTTGATTGGTACTAGAGTACCTTTTAGGCCTATGGTCAGCATTCTAACCTAATCTATGCTCAAATAAAAAAGGCACTTATCTAAAACTATTAAAAACTTCATGGTCTAGAACAAGGGTTGAAACCTTAAGTTTTTGCTAAGGGACTAGCAAAAGCTAGGCATGGGGGTATGATGAGAACCTCATCATGAGCCATAACTAGCTCATTTTGACCTAATACAAAGGATAAAAGCTCCTACATATCTCAAGGAAAGGCTTAACTCAGAGAATCCTGAGTTTGAGAAGAAAACAAGTCATAAGGGGTAAAAATGCAATTTTACCAGTATAATCTGCTTACAGGGTAATTCAGGGCCCAAACATAGGTCAAAGCAGCTTAATAAGAATAAGAGTGGGATGAAATGATCTAGCAAGGGCTACAGCAATTCCAAGAAACTAAATGATAATCTGTAACCCTAAAACAACCCACTTCAATTCACAAGGTTCGAGGCAAAGTAAAAATAGAATAAACCCTCTAAAATTCATAGAAAAATAATCTCTAGGGTTTAGAACCTTCAATTTGGCCCTCAGAACCCATTTTGACCTACATTGAGAACCATGCCCAATTAATAACTTAATTTGGGTTTTTGCGTAAATTGACCGGTCAAACAAGGTTTAATATGGAAATGAAATTCACCATCATATTCCTTAGGTCCTAATTAGTCATGTATAAAAACTTGAGCCTAAGAAGAAACCTCCTTGACCGACTTTACACTTTGGTCCTCATATATTTACTCTTTGGCCCTCAACTTTTGAACCCTCGCATTTTGGCCCCTAACTCTCCTTCGTTCTTTGCGATCAGGTCCCCCCTGCAAAACCTGGCAGCACCATGCTCCGGCGACCTTGCGCGGAGCATGGCGCCGCGCAGGGTGAGGTGGGGGACCTGGCAAGTAAACCGGGGGTGCCCTGCGTCGTCAGCCGTCGCAGGGACACCCCCCTGGTCGTTGTAACCCACCATACCGGCCGTGCGAACGCACGGACGGTATGGGTTCTTGTTTCCGGCCATCCTCCGGCGAGGGAGACACGTCGTCTCCCTCCGCCTTCCTCCCTGTTTGATCCCTATAAATACCCCCCGTTGCTCCACCGACCGGGGCAGCCTGGATCTGACGGAGAAAATCCCCAACTTTCCTCTCTTCTCCCTCCGACAGACGCTCACCAGCTCTGGCGGTTTCCTCCCCCTCCACCTCTTCGCTCTGCCGCAACACCAGCAGCAGAGACTTCCTCCCCTGCTCTTCCCGCGCCACGCCGCACCCAGCTGGCGCCTCTCCGGCTCTCTGCTCGCCGTCGCCCCTTTCCCTGAGCATCGTCTTCTCCGGTGACAGTCGATACGACTGTCGCCCTGTCCTCCCCCTTCGTCCCTGCAAGTAAGCTAGAACTACCCCCCGTCTTCTCCTCTTTCTTTCCCCGCTTTCAATTTATTCAATTAAGCCCTCGACCGACCCTGACCATCGTCACCCCCTTCGTCTCCGGCCACCCTCCGGCGAGATGCTCCCATCGCTGCACAGCCTCACACACCTCGCCGACCTTCACCGAACCTCCGCCTCATCACACTGAGCTCCCCCCACCCCTTCACTGCCACTCCACACCTCCGTAACGCCTCCCCCAACAAACCCATCCTCCGACCCACAGTCCGACCTAGGGCAGCCCTTGCACGCCGCCCCGCGCCTCGCCACCACCCACACGAGCTTCGCCGCACCCTGGCGAAGCTCCTGGCACTTTCTGATTAGGCCGAGAGGCCGTTTTCTTGTGAACAGGCCACCCGACCTCCGCCGCCATTGCCGTGCAGGAGGAACTGCTTCCGCCTGCAGCTACAGGCGCGCAACGCTCAGCGCCACGCCCAGATTCAACTCCCAGGCCTTGCGAGGCGTTTCGGCAAAACACCAGGCTCGCAGCTAAGGCAGAAGGCTTCGCGTGACACCGCAATCTCCCGCTGATTTCCCCGCTGCGGGCGCGCAATTGAGGTGGGACATTTAGTCCCACCTCGGAAAAGCCTGAAGAGTCGCAGCGATATAAGATGCAAAAGTGCTGGAGGCTTACTGCCTCAGCACACGGGGTGAGGTCCCCTTCACCCGCCCGGTTACCCGGTCTCGTCCGCGCTCACGCCCCGCGGACCTGACCCGACCCGACCCGACTTAAGACTGACCTGCACTCCTCGCCCACCACGCACGCCGGTGGGCCTGGACCCGGGCACGACCCGTACCCGATTACCCGGCAGCTCTGGGAGAGCTTTCCCAAGAGTGGTTTCAGAGAGAGAGAGACGCGGGGGGGAGAGGGTAGAGTAGGTTTTGTTCTCTGACGTAAGCTCTGAAGTGTGCAGGCACAGGTGAAGAAGAAGAACCGCAGAAGAAGAAGGAAGCTGAGGGAGACACTGTAGCACAGGCAGTTTAAGTCGTCTGATTTGGAAATCAGACGACGGCCTGAAGGGAAAAGAAGAAAGAAGGAGGGGTGACGTCCCTGGCTGAAAAAGAACAGAAGAAGGAGATCTGAAGAAAGGAAGAAAGAGGAGCATCACCTCTGCAGAACAAAGAAGAAGAAGCAACAAAGAAGAAGAAGGAGATCTAAAGAAAGAAGAAAGAGGAGCATCACCTCTGCAGAACAAAGAAGAAGAAGCAACAAAGAAGAAGAAGGAGATCTAAAGAAAGAAGAAAGAGGAGCATCACCTCTACAGCAACAAAGAAGAAGAAGGAGATCTAAAGAAAGAAGAAAGAGGAGCATCACCTCTGCAGAACAAAGAAGAAGAAGAACAAAGAAGAAGAAGGAGATCTGAAGAAAGGAAGAAAGAGGAGCATCACCTCTGCAGAACAAAGAAGAAGAAGGAGATCTGAAGAAAGAAAGAAAGAAGAACATCACGAGGAGAAAACAAAGAGAACAACAAATTCTTTCCCTCTCTCTTTCTTTATTTTTGTAAAAGAAACATGTATATCTCTAGAATACAACTTGCTCCCTGAGTTCGACCTCGGGAACTCTTTTATTCTCCGAGTAAAAAAAAATTTTATATAGTTGAAATGTTGGTAATAACTGGCTATACTACAACGTAATAACAATAAAACCCGATTGTCCCATCCTCTTCAACCACTCTCCTAATGGGGGTTCATCTTGAGAATCGTCCCAAGATTTGACTAGGGCAACCACAAATTTCATCCTCAACCTCAACAATTTCGTAGGAAGAAACTCACCCAGGTCCCGATCCCAATCACTTTGGAGTAAATCCAATAAATAACTATTAAGTTCATTAATCGTTTTGATCATAGGCTCCAGTGCTTCAGTGCATGGTGTAGGTTGAGCTTCTAAAGATTGTATAGTGTTCCTCAAATTAGCCAACACTTTAAATCTAGGTGACTCAAGATGTTGAGGTTCTTGAGTCCCTCCTTGATAGTAGGTCGTTTCAGGTTGTTTAATGGTTGGTGGCGACCTATAAAGGGCCCATCACATTCCAAGAGCACAATCATCCCAAGTCTAACTAAAACTGAGTAGACGTTGGCCATAAGGATTGATTCGCTCTTTGGGGCTCAGACTGAGACTTTTTTCAATTAAGCTGCTTTTGTTGGTCCATTTGATATCTAGCTAGGGGAGTAGCATCAAACGACTGCGGCTGAGGGCTACACTTGGAACCGGAAGAATAAGCCAAAGGAAGAACCTTCTCCCCAGTCCCTCCTAACTGGTTGTATTGACCGGATAAAAGTAGACCAAATCGTTTATAATCTCAAGATGGGTCTTAGGAGTCTGTAGGACATTAGATGGGTTGTGTCCTTAATGATCAGTTAAAATGTGTGTGCGTGCACAACCAGGGTTCTCAAACAAGGTTATTTGATGATGTGTCCTTTTATGATTTAACCTTGTTTAGTAGCTTGGGTTTAATTCTTAGGTTGGTTCAATCAAGGTTTAGTAGAACACTCCAAGTTTTGAAAGCATGAGTGATGATATGTTCCTTTAAAAATCAAAAATAATGTGGAGTGCCTGGTTTAGCCCTAGGAAACAACCCTAAGTGGCAAGCTACTTGATGGATCAGTTTTAGATTGAGTGGTGCGGCCCAAACAGCTCAATCAATTGGCCTGTTGCACCACTTAGTTAAGGCACACAAGAATGTTTAACCTATTTAGATTTTTACTCACTTATGTGTATTGAGTTGAAGTGTACCGGGTCCACAAGTCAAATCCTGATTAACTGGTAGAATTAAAGTGATTGTGCGCCTTATGATAAGAAGTTGTGGGTGTTAAGTGTGTAGCTTTCAGTTAAATCATACAAGAGATGAATATTTTTTAATTTTTTTTATATATGCGGGTGGGTGAGGTGAGTGGAGTGACAATCAAATAACCAAAATCTACCCTAGGTTTTATGTAAAGCACCTAAGTTGATTTAGGTTTGAGTTATTAGGTTATGGAATGAAAACTAAGGTGGGGGTGGTGTGGGGGACACTTACAAAATACTCTACCCACACTTTACTCCAGTCTATCGAACTTGGATTTCCATGCTAGGGTACCTACAAGACAATAGATTAGAGATAAGTGGAGTTTGTGTTATGTAAATGCAAACAGGTGTAGAAAATAATAAAGTAAATTCCGTTGCCTTGCCGGCAACGGCACCAAAATGGTCGGGCATGTTTCGCGTGTTAGAAATCAGGGCTACAAGTAACTTGTAGCCGTAGTTGCAAAACACGTCGACCAGATATAATTTAAATCAAAACTCCAAGGTAAGAACACAGGGAGGCGACATTTAATTTATCTGAAAATCGCACTTCGATTTGTTTTTTCTTGGTATTTTAGGGTTTTGTCATTTTTTTGTATTTTTGTAATAGAAAAATAAGAAAATGAATCATAAGATAGACATGGAACAAAAATGTATAGATATCACATCAATGTCTATTACAAGCTACTATGAAAGAATAAAAGAGAGGGGGGTGAGAGGAAATCTCTCGAATCGGCTATTCGGTGAGACGACGGCACCTGGCAGAAGTTCGGACGAAGGAGGTGAGGAGCGGGATGACGGAGGTGAGATGCATGAGGACGTTGGGCTGAGGAAAGCTTTGACGTGGCTCTGGAATGGAGGTGAGAAGACGGAGATGATCTGCTACTGGTATGGAGGTGGGAGGATGGCTCCAAGGTGACCTATGAAGGGGGATGGGAAGTTGAGGAGTATTTGGTGGGGCAGAGGTTTGCTATACTAATAGGCACCTTGGGAGCTTGAGAACAAGCTATAATGGAACGTTGGTAGGCTTGCTAGAGCTTAGGAGTAGGTGGGAGTAGAGTAGGTAGAGATAGCTTGGAAGGGAAGGGGTGTAGGTCCATTTATAGTGGAGGAGAAGAGGCAAAAATAGGTATGGGACCATTAGTGACATCCAGACCATTGCTAGTAGTGTTGCTATAGACAGCTCACATCCACTCACGCCCTTAGTTGGCTTTGCTGGCTTGTAATGAAGTAGCAACGGCCGTAAGCGTCGTTGTAGGTCAGCCTAACTGTCACTGAAAGCTGGCACCAATTGTGTACTCAACCGCACTACGTTGCCACCCAGCAAGCACGCTGATCGTGCGGCGTCCAGCTGGTGTGTGCACTGGTGTGCACTACCACGCACACACGCTCACGCTGCATTGCCGCTGTTGCTTGCATGCGGTGCTGAATTAAGATTGGGGGGGCCGCAAGGATTCGAACCCATGCCCTTCCCTTGAGAACCGCCGCTCCCACCATTGCACCAAGTCCACCAATTCTTTGTAAGGAAGAGCCGCAGCTGCGTGGCGAGGGCGAGCTCTCAGCCATTGGATTCTCATCCAACAGCTGAGATCACTTGATGATTGGCCTTTGGAGAAGTGGCGGGTGGCATTGGGCGCTCTAGATGGTGCCATGTGGTACCATCAAGACCATCCACCTTTCATTGCTTGCAGAGGATGCCACGGTGCTCCAATCGAGGTGATTTCTATGTTGTCGGACTGCGATCGACGCTCCAGATCCATCTGTATAGTTGGATTTTCCATTCGAAACTCATACGGATGTCGCATTTCCCCCTGGCTATTGATCTTCCTCGAATTTCGTACGATGCTACGATTCTTCGATCTAGACGATTTCAGAGGCGTTAAGACTCTAATTGTCGCCTTAATCAGATCCGTATGGTCCGATCATCCATCTGAGGCCCTAAAATAACTGTTCTTCACCCTACACCATAGAAAGGACCTATTTAACCTAAAATATATACAACTACTCTAAATGCAAAATGATGCATGTTATGTAATATTTATAACATGAAATGCAAATCTAAACTTAGGAACATGCATGAATAGGCATTTTAACCTAAATAGATGTGTCTATATCACCCCTCTAGTTAAAACAACAAAGAGGGATGAGCTACTTTGCCATCCTAGATAGTCTGCTGGAGCAAGGAGGATAGTCTGGATCTTCTCCAGCTTCATTGATATGCACTTTGATTCTCGTCTCCTCTAGAAGTGCATCTAGATGTGCATTGCTTGTTGGATCCCTTCCTTTATTTTATTACCTAATAAGAAAAATATAATTAAAAACTAAAATAATAGAAGTAAATTTTAATAAGATATTATCGACAATTCTTACCAGTAGAATTGGTCCCTGCCTCAGCCTTAGGGTCTTATTGAGGTGGCCTTTGTACCTCAACATCGTCCTCACCCTCCTCATCCTCATCCTCGCCGCTGTTGTCACCCTCATCCTCATCCTCATCGTTGTCAGGGTAGTGGGTGACAACCTTTGGCTCTGGCTCTCGCACAACCCTCTTGCCCTTGTTCTGGTACTGTCGGGCAAGATCACTAGGTCAAACATATTCACGCTGCCTCATAAATGTTGGATTAGGTACCATGACAACTGGGAGTGCATGGGGAGTACGTAGAGGGATGTACTTAGGAATGGATTGGGGAATTTGGGTGCGAGGTAGCTGGGTATGGGGGGGTTGGGTGGCTGATAGAGGTGGAAATCGTAGGTTTGACAATACAACTGCTGATCTTCATAGTATAGTCGCGAAATCCACTCGTCAAAAATAATTTCTAAAATAATGAGACTTGGAGTCCCAATCGTTCGTCTCTGGGAAGAGTTATGGAATTGCGAAATGAATTCGATCTCCTTTCCTCCTTGCTTAAAATTGCACACCGGTTTCTAATCTTTTGATCTATGGTTTGCCACTTACATTATTAACCCTAAATACGTGTGCATGTGTTAAGTAGATGACAAACGTGGAAGTGTGAGTTTCAGTATGCATGATCCTAGTTATGTGGTGGTTGTTTAGAAAAAAACATTCTAATAGTTAGATCCTTAATATCCTCAGGTACCGACATGCTAGTTGCAACGGATAGCAATTAAAAGTATGCAACTTTAATCACGAAAAAATATTGCAACAAGGCTCATGGTGATTTTCACACATAGATATTTTTATATATAAAGAGATTTTCATTGATTAAATCAGATTTAAAGAGCAGAACTAGAGTAAGGTTTGTAGAGGAATTCTTGAAACCATAAAACTAGCTATCAGAAATGACTGCATACATGAATCTATGGGGGGATTATGCATGCATCATTGGGGGAGAATATGGAGCTACACTACTAAGCAGTAATAAAGTAGTAAATCCATGAAGAACTTCTATCTACTTAGCTAGCTAAAATAAGGGCATTCGAAGATGGGCTCCGATAGCCTTTGAGTGGATGAGAAGAGAAAGAGGGGCAGCCAATGGTGGGTAAGCCAGCCCTTGGAGTAAGGAGGGAGAGAGTTGATCTAGGCTTGGCATGGAGTTGGTGGAGCCATGCTGGAGCTCGTGGAGATGGAGGTATACTAAGGTGGTGGTGATGGAAGGTGGAATGGAGCCAAGATTGAATGTAGCATGGATGGGTGCAAATGGCCACCCTTTAGGTCTTTTTATTGACCTAAGGGAAGCTCTCTAGAGAATTATAGAATTCTCTAGAGAAGGCTATGGTGGGAGCTCGTGAGAGAGGGAGAGAGAGGGTGGTGTGGTTCTTTTAGATCCACAAAATGTGGATCTCAAAGAAGACCCTTCCTTGGTTGCTTAAAATAGCAACCAGGGGTGGCACCCAAGTGGAGAGAGTTCTAGAGAACTCTAGTGAGTGTGTGGGTGCGTGAATGGGTGTGTGTGTGTATATGTGGTCGGGCCCTAGGTGCCTAAGTGAGCTAGGTTAGGTCCTAATAGGTTTAGGTTAGGGTAGGTCTCAAATTAGGGTTGCAAACCCAAATTTGCTAATGAGAAAATGCAATTAAACTTAACACAAGTTTAATTGAATGAGTGTGACCCCAATTGAGAGTGAAAGAACTCAATTAGGTTGGGCTTAGGTCAATTGGACTCTCTCTGAGTCCAATTGGACTTGTGTGGGTTTAGATTTTAGCTCAATTGGACTCTATGAGTCCAATTGAATAGGCAATTGTAATTGACTAACCTAATTAGGTTCTTAGGAAGGTCTAAAGGTTGTGTACTAGGGTTGGGGTACCTTAATTTAGGTTCCCAAGTGGTTGGAATTGGGTTTACGGACCTAGGAACTCAAGATCAAGGCTTGAATTCCAAAATAGGAACTGGAGAACAGTTCCAGACATCCAATAAAGGTATCATACAACTTATACTCCAAAATTAGAAGTCTAGACTGTTGGTGCTAGAGCACCACGATCATTTGTTTTGATGATAACAAAACACGTGTTATTTAACATTTGCAATTTGAGTCCTAGATTTCAGGTCAATTGCAAATGAAGACGTGTTTAGACGGAACTCGAGCTCGCATCCAGGACGGATTGGAGGAGCTTGACGGAAAATAGAGGAGGTTCGCGTGGAGCGAAAGATTGGAGATGGAAGACAAGAAGAATAGGATAGATTCTTTTTTATCCTTTCATATATCTCTTGTATTTATTTTCTTGCTCTTTATTTTCCTTAGACATTATGTTAAAGAGCCTCAAAGAACCCTAACAGTAGTCCTAGGAACACCTGCACAACCCTAGGATACTTAGGTTTTCTGTAGAACACTTAGAAAACCAATATAGGGTTAAAACAGACTTTCCAGACGTCTAATTCACAAATCAGACGTCTGATAAAGAACTTTAAGACGTCTGACTGTTGCTTCAGACGTCTGATAACTGTTAGGCTGGACATAGTTAGTTCTGTCTGATGAAATCAGACGTCCCGACCTTAGACCAGACGTCTTAGGAGACGTCTGATGACTTTGCCAGACGTCCAATTAGTGGACCGTTGGCTGGCTTAGAACACACTCAAGATTATGACCGTTAGAGCCTTATCAGACGTCCTTAGGCCTTTCCAGACGTCTGATAAATGACCGTTTTTGCCTCGGCTGACCCAAAATCTCTTCTCAGAGATTTTCTAGCCGTTGCAACGTTTGGAAATCAATTCCCACAGTAAAAGTAGGTTTCCAGACGTCCAGACTTAGTGCCAGACGTCCTGTATGTCGTCTGATGGACTTGCACAAAAACCCTGTTTAAATCTGATTCAAGTCAGGGAGAAACCCGCATAGAATCAGACGTCTGACCTTTAAATCAGACGTCTTAAAGTGGCCTTCCAGACGTCTGATGCCAGAATTAGACGTCTGATAACCCTGTGAAGTGTAATCATTGTCCTGATTTTGGCCTGATTCTCTTGGGCTTTGCACCCAACGGCTATGGAAGCTTTTCCAAGCCTTCCAAAGCCTTCCTAAGGCCTCTATAAATAGAGGGGAGCCTTTGCAACACAAAAACACAAGATACACACTAAGAGAAACAAGAGACACACCTAAGCAACTTAGTTCCACTCTTTTGTGTCCAATTGAGGCCCTTGCTCTCCAAGCTCTAGCTTCATTCTCTCGAGAGCATCAAGCCTTCGTGCGCCCGCTCTCCCACTGTTGATAACGAGAGCGACGTAGCGCCATCGCGTGGCACACGCACCGCGTCATCGTCGACGCACTCCTTGCAAAGGGGAGTTTCCTATTTCCTATAGAAGCTAGGTTTAATTACTTTGTTGGCTCTATAGGACTATTGGTTCTTTTATCTTTGTCTTTTGGTTGGGTATTCGCTTTGCGAATTCCCGTCTCCTTCGTGGGACAAAATCCTTCTCGTGGAGAGAAGGGGTTGAGGAACGCTACCCTCGTACTTGTAGCGTGGTTGTATTGAGGTTGAATCACCCTCGTTCAAAGTGATTCGGTTAGTGGATTTGATCAACTAGGTTGATCGGAAAATCCTAACTCGAGAGGGTTAGGTGGTGGTTTTTACCCGGTTTGGGTTTCCACCTAAAAATTACTTGTGTACATTTTGTGATTGCCTATTTTGTGATATTGTTTATATTTATTTCCGTAATTATTACGTCACCCCCTCCTAGTAGGGACCTTCAATTGGTATCAGAGCAGGTCTCGCGTAATCGGCGTTACAAACCGGCGAGGATCTAGATCATGGAGGGAAGCTGTTCCACAAGCAGGATTTCCGAGGGACAGTCCACAACCCGTCCGCCGTTCTTCGACGGGAGCAACTACCCCTACTGGAAGTTGCGGATGAAGACGTGGCTTCAAGCCACCGACTTCACAGTCTGGGCCAGGTGCGAGACCCCCTTCGACATCCCAGAGAAACCCGCCAGAGGATACTCGCAGCAGCAGATCCGGGAGCTCTCTCTCAACGCGAAAACAATGAACGCGTTGTATTGCGCGCTCAGCTTGGAAGAATTCAACAGAATCTCGCAGTGCGCCACCGCATACGAGATTTGGCACACACTCGAGGTAACTCATGAAGGTACCTCTAAGGTAAAAACCTCAAAAATTAATTTACTTTCTCAAGAATTTGAATCTTTTTCAATGAAATCTAACGAGTCTTTAAGTGAGATGAACACTAGGTTCACTCTCATTGTAAATAACTTGAAAGCTTTAGGAAAGACTTTCATAAAGGGGGAGCTTCAAGGGAAGCTTCTTCGTTCCCTTGGACCGGAGTGGGAACAGAAAGTCACCGCCATCGAGGAGGTGAACGAAATGGAGGAGCTCAACATGGAAGATCTCCTAGGCAATCTGATGGCCTACGAGACTAAGTTGAAGCAGAAGAAGAAGGATACACCGGAGCCTAAACTAAAGAAGACTCTCGCCTTCAGAGCCGCGTCGGATAGCGAGGTAAGTTCCGACGACGAAGACTTTAGAATTTTACTTAAAAATTTTTCCAAGTTTTGTAGGGAATTAAAGAAAAAGAAAAAGGAGAAGAAGGAAAGCCCGAGACGTTGCTACCACTGCAACGGGAAAGGGCATCTGCGACCAGAATGCCCTCTTCTCAAAAAGGAGAAAAAGAAGGCGTTCCAAGCCACTTGGGACGATTCTAGCTCGGAGGAAGAAGAAGAAAAGACCATAGAAGAAGAAACCGCTTGCTTCGGCTTCATGGCCAGAGGAAGCGACAGTGAAAGCGGAAGCGACTCCGACGACGAGGTAAATTTTGATTTACAAGAAGCTTTTAATGAATTATTCGAGATTAGTAAATCACTAAAAATAGAAAACAAAAGCATGAAGAAGAACCTTATTTTTCTTAAAAATGAAAATGATAGGTTAGAAAAATAACTTAAGGACATAGAAGCTAGTCCTAAGGATGATAACCTATTATTAGATAATCATAACCTCATCAATGAAAATAATAAATTGATTGAGGAAAATGTTAGTCTAAAATTAGAAATTTCAGATTTAAAGACTAAAATGAACATTATAGAAAAAGAAATTGCATGTCTTAGGGAAAATTCTAACAAATTAATCAACAAAGTTGATAATTTTTATAGCCCTAAGGTTGAGAAAGGATCTCCATCAAGGAGACCCTCTAACAAATCCGGATCCAAGCCCACTTGGATACTGAAAAAAGAATTAGAATCTTGTTTTGTAGGATTTAGGGACAACTACAATACACAGGACTGGACCTACAAACTCAAGGCTGGTCAACTCAAGTTGGGAGAACCAAGGAGTAGACCAAGGAGGAGAACAAGAAGACCGACGAGACGGCGAACAAACGACGGACCCGCCGCATGTCGACCACCAGATTGGAGACCGGCGCCAATGCCCGGGCCTCCAAGCTACGGATGGGAGCCCCATCCGATGTGGCATCCACCACCACCATTCGGGCCATTTTATTGGCCATGGTAGGTGAGGTAAAATTCTTAACCCTATCCTTTTTATAAGCATTTAGATAGGGGGAGTTAAAAATGATGAGCTTATTGTCAATTTTTAAGGGGGAGATACAAGTTAGCTAAATTTCCTTTAGTAAGGGGGAGAAAAATAATAGCTATCTTGTTGTTATAAAAAGGGGGAGGACATTACCTTTGTTAAAAATAAATAGAAGAGCATGTTTTAAGGGGGAGTAATAGGAAATATAAAATCAATCAAACCTTTTTGATAATGTCAAAAAGGGGAGGATTTTTATGCATTATTATTTACGGTTTTGTCATCATCAAAAAGGGGGAGATTGTTGGTGCTAGAGCACCACGATCATTTGTTTTGATGATAACAAAACACGTGTTATTTAACATTTGCAATTTGAGTCCTAGATTTCAGGTCAATTGCAAATAAAGACGTGTTTAGACGGAACTCGAGCTCGCATCCAGGACGGATTGGAGGAGCTTGACGGAAAATAGAGGAGGTTCACGTGAAGCGAAAGATTGGAGATGGAAGACAAGAAGAATAGGATAGATTCTTTTTTATCCTTTCATGTATCTCTTGTATTTATTTTCTTGCTCTTTATTTTCCTTAGACATTATGTTAAAGAGCCTCAAAGAACCCTAACAGTAGTCCTAGGAACACCTGCACAACCCTAGGATACTTAGGTTTTCTGTAGAACACTTAGAAAACCAATATAGGGTTAAAACAGACTTTCCAGACGTCTAATTCACAAATCAGACGTCTGATAAAGAACTTTAAGACGTCTGACTGTTGTTTCAGACGTCTGATAACTGTTAGGCTGGACATAGTTAGTTCTGTCTGATGAAATCAGACGTCCCGACCTTAGACCAGACGTCTTAGGAGACGTCTGATGACTTTGCCAGACGTCCAATTAGTGGACCGTTGGCTGGCTTAGAACACACTCAAGATTATGACCGTTAGAGCCTTATCAGACGTCCTTAGGCCTTTCCAGACGTCTGATAAATGACCATTTATGCCTCGGCTGACCCAAAATCTCTTCTCAGAGATTTTCTAGCCGTTGCAACGTTTGGAAATCAATTCCCACAGTAAAAGTAGGTTTCCAGACGTCCAGACTTAGTGCCAGACGTCCTGTATGTCGTCTGATGGACTTGCACAAAAACCCTGTTTAAATCTGATTCAAGTCAGGGAGAAACCCGCATAGAATCAGACGTCTGACCTTTAAATCAGACGTCTTAAAGTGGCCTTCCAGATGTCTGATGCCAGAATTAGACGTCTGATAACCCTGTGAAGTGTAATCATTGTCCTGATTTCGGCCTGATTCTCTTGGGCTTTGCACCCAACGGCTATGGAAGCTTTTCCAAGCCTTCCAAAGCCTTCCTAAGGCCTCTATAAATAGAGGGGAGCCTTTGCAACACAAAAACACAAGATACACACTAAGAGAAACAAGAGACACACCTAAGCAACTTAGTTCCACTCTTTTGTGTCCAATTGAGGCCCTTGCTCTCCAAGCTCTAGCTTCATTCTCTCGAGAGCATCAAGCCTTCGCGCGCCCGCTCTCCCACTGTTGATAACGAGAGCGACGTAGCGCCATCGCGTGGCACACGCACCGCGTCATCGTCGACGCACTCCTTGCAAAGGGGAGTTTCCTATTTCCTATAGAAGCTAGGTTTAATTACTTTGTTGGCTCTATAGGACTATTGGTTCTTTTATCTTTGTCTTTTGGTTGGGTATTCGCTTTGCGAATTCCCGTCTCCTTCGTGGGACAAAATCCTTCTCGTGGAGAGAAGGGGTTGAGGAACGCTACCCTCGTACTTGTAGCGTGGTTGTATTGAGGTTGAATCACCCTCGTTCAAAGTGATTCGGTTAGTGGATTTGATCAACTAGGTTGATCGGAAAATCCTAACTCGAGAGGGTTAGGTGGTGGTTTTTACCCGGTTTGGGTTTCCACCTAAAAATTACTTGTGTACATTTTGTGATTGCCTATTTTGTGATATTGTTTATATTTATTTCCGCAATTATTACGTCACCCCCTCCTAGTAGGGACTTTCATAGACTTGTTGTCTGGACGTCCAATTTGAGTCAAGAGGGAATTAGGGTTCTGTCTTTGGTATTCTGCAGAAATTGGACATCTAACCAAGTGTTTAGACGTCCAATAACACTGTAGATTTGGGTTTAAGGTGTGTGGGTTGTGGCTAAGGATCCTGGACGCCCAATAACTTATCTGGCATCCAAATAACGACTGTAGCTAGGGTTTTGAGGCTTCCTAGGCTATGATGCCCTAATCTAAGGGTGGCTAAGGCTTAGGAAGACTTCTAGGGCTATCTTAGGGCTAGGATTGAACCTAAGTTCATAATTTAACTGCTTTAGTTCTACTCAATCGAATAGCATACCTCAACCCTTTACATTATTTCTCCACTACATTTTATTCTACTCTTCCGCTCTAGCTCTAATGCAGCACTAGCTTTAGGTCCAGCTCTAGATCCAGCTTCAGATCTAGCTCCTGAGCTTTGTATTACATACAATTTATATAATGCACTTAATTAGTACATTATATCATTATTTCATGCATAGCCAAGGGAAAGCAGTATGGATGCAAATAATGCTTATGCATGCATGAATTACACTAACTTATGCTAAGTTCTAGACTAATTTAGGTCAATTAAGACCTATGATTGCTGTGCAATCATACCCTCATGCCTAAATCTTGCTAGTCCCTAACAAATGCAAGACTAAGTTATTTACAAAAGGGTCCCTAGGGAATTGATTATTTTTATCAAGTGTATGCCTAGAGATTCTTTTCCTTTTGGTGTTCATCTTAAAATCTACAAATCCAGACAATCGTGAAAGTGTAGCTATGGACCTTTTGCAATGGATTCGAGTGAAAACCTAATTTACCTCTAAAGCCTGTACTTGACCCCTAGTAATATTCTAGTGGGATAGGCAAACTTCTTCCCTAGGGGTATTCATGATATTCTATGAATTCCACCCTAGCTTTAAGCTTGGGTAGAGAATGTCTAAGGGAAATGGTTGTTTATTTGGTGGCTCACACTCATTTGGTGCTACATAGAGATTAGTACCATAGAATCTAGATTCCCATTAACTCAACTCAGAGAAAGGCAAGAGAAACTATGCTCTCTTTGGTTCCTTTGTATTCATCCTCTCTTTTTCTTTTCTTTTCTTGAGCTCATGATCTCACCAGATTCACACATTTATTCCATATTTGGTGGTCACACATAGCATTAATACTTTAATAGAGTTACAATAACCCTAACACTAAGTTGGAATTTCTTAGCCAGTATTTGAGCAGTCAAAAACACAAGAAAAGTGGGTTAAGGTCATATTTGGTGGATTTCAACTTTATTTGGTGGTATTGCCTCAATGCAAATAAAATAAACACTAGACACTCATAACTCCTTTTCAGTTTTTTTCTTCTTGTTTTGTTTTTCTCATTCTCTCATTTTTTCATTTTTTGTTCTTTTCTCTAATTTTTCTTTTTTTTCATTTTTTTTTTCATATAAATTTTCTAACACAACACAATCTAACAACACAATCATGAATTTTATTGAGGCATTATTAAGGACTAGTGGTACTTAAGAGTTATTGGGTGGCTTATTTAGTGGAAGTGCCCACTCACGGCACTGGAAAGAGATGAATAGGATGGTGTATTCTTGACCTTGACATCATTACCCTCCCTCAGATGAGGATTCCATAAAGAATGGTCTTAACCAACCACCTTAGCCCTAGTTGTATCAAAACTCGATTTCCACATATTTGCCTTGATTGGTGGCTCTTAATATTTCACACAAAATGTATATGCAGGAAGCGAGAGTGGAAACTACGCCTATTCTCTAGGTATCCTTACTTAATTATCCAAAATTCCAGATTCCTTGCATTAATCTTAGAGTACCAGTACTATCTACTTTCATCTCACACTATTTGGTTGATTTTTAGAAGAAAATCTGCCTGACTCCCAAAACACTATCCAGGGGCTTAAGAAAAAAAGCATTGCTTCTTCTCAACAGACTAAAGAAGTTTATCAGTCTTCACCGTGAATCCATTTCAAATTCTACGAGTGGGTGTTAAAAATTGTACTGGATTCCAGCTTATAGGAATCAAGTAGAGGATAAAATCCCTAATGCATTCTCTTGATAAAAATAATCTTATTCATGACTGAACTATTTATATATGCTATAAACAAGTAACCTCTTTCATTTGCACTTCATAAATTCCCTTATCAGGTTATATTTAGCTTAGTCCTAAAGTTAGAACAAAAAGGTGAGCGGGTGAATCGAAAATGGCTGTTACGGATGATTTCTAGCTCCAATGCGAGCATTGGAGGTGAAGCCGGTTGTTCTTATATTTAGGATCCTAAAGTACATTTAACATGCTGCTCTGAGGTTCTCCTAAATGTTGGCATAAAAATTTTTTAGTTTTGCTATATATCTACCCCCCATGACTAAGTTCTTGCATGTCCTCATGCATGAATATAAAAGAAAATAAATACGATAGGGAGTAACTGGGTAGAGATCACTTGGAATTGCTCCTGAATTTTAACATTCAACACCATCCAACTTGATAGTATGGAATATGCAAAAAGGAAATATGCTAAAAGAAAAATATGCCATGTATAAAGCGAGTATGTATAGGGTGATGAAGAATGTGGGTAGATGCTGAGTTTAATACCTCCAGCTGAGCGAAAACTCAATCAGATGGATCATTAATTGCATAAGAGCATGTCAAGATTAATAGAATGATATGTTCGTGTGTTCCCAGAATCAGTGGTCCATAAATACAAACCAGTTGATTATGTAGCCCTACTCCAAAAATTATAGCTATAATAGAGTGTGGAGTAGTGGTGGAGGATAAAGGATAATCAGAGGGGCGATCATGATGTTGATTCGGTTGATTTATCATGTCCCACAATTTAGTAGAAAGTTGCTAAGGGAGTAGATCAAAATGTATCTCAGAACTAGAATCTGAGTCATAGGGGTCTTCATAATGATAATTGACATCAAGGATCATGCCCTCTCCAGGTTTTGGGTCATATGGGGGTATTTGTGAAAGTAAAAGATCAGTGGGGAGGTCACTAAAATCCTCGTCAGAAAGCACTTTGTCCTCATTAGTACTTATCTCTAACTCATTAGAGGCTGACTCTTCAGGCTCTGAGTTAAGCTATCCATTAGTCTGCCTAGGATGGTAGGTAAGTCCCTAGTTCATTCTGCTCAGTGCTTCACCCTCATATGTAGTGGGCTCCCCATTACTTCCTACTTCAGATATCATGTCTATTTCTTCAAGCAAGACATCCCTGGTTATCTCTGTTCTTTGGGTATCCAAATCGAAAGGTGTAGTCTCAAAGATTCCAACATTGCCCTAATAGGTGAAAGAAGAAGGGTCCAAATCGGCTGATGCTGGATCAAGAATAGGTATAAATTGATCGGTGGTGTTACATGGAATGCTCGCCTCTAGATCCATATCCTCAAGAGGATCTTCATCTTCATCTCCAAAGATCTAGAATATCTAGATTGCGACTCAATCCTAGAGATATTCGTCCTTTCCTCATCATTTTCTCGAATAGAGTCTCCAGATGAATCTATTTGAGATGTTTCCTGCTCTCGTCCTACTTCCATACTGGCTTGTTCTTCCCTTGATTTTATCTCGGGTATCTGCTCCAGCAAATTATCTTCAAGCATGGTCAATTTAGGTTCTTCGGGGTCTCCCAGTCCATTCTCCACTTGATAATGCAAACGTAGCATCTCCTGAAGAATGCAATTCTGTTTAAGAGCCCTTGTTATTGATGCCACTTCCGAAAGGGGCTCCACCAAAGTTTCCTGGAGGGGAATCCAGGTTCGTCTTTGGTCCGGATCATTGATAGCCTAGATTCCTTGTAGATAGGATGCGACTTTATTTCTCATCCTAGTTATAGCTTGTTGTAATCTATAATGTGGTTGCATATACACTAGTAGTTTCTCAGGGGTTCCAGGGGTTGAATCATATGGACCCATATTCCCTGGGTGAGATGCAAGAGTATGAAATTCATACCCTGGGTTATATGGTGAGGTCCTTTGAGGGACCAATTGGTATGGGTCATAACACCAAGGGACAGGATATGGGTTGGTCATTTCAGCAACCTGAGTGGAAGGATCATGCGAAGTGAAAAGTCATCTTCGCCACCTTGGGATTTGATCCCAAGGTTGAGCTAATTTATTGACTCGAGCTCTCAGATGAGCCCGTAGGTCCAACTCTTCTGGATCCTGATTAGGTCTAAATCTAGGGTTAGCCATTGCAGCTAAGCAGATAGAAGAAGTGAGTGGGGGAGAAGATGGTCTGGGCGAAGTAACTCGCCTCCTTGGGAGTGGCTCCCAAGGTCCAACCAGTTGAGGTCTCAGTGACCTCCTTCCTCGCATACACCAACCAACCCTTGGGTTGGTGCAGCCAGCTAGACAGGGCCCTAAAGCTCTGTAAATCAGGTGGTCCTTATAGATCATATGACCAAATTTTTCGTTAGAATTCTAATTCCTGAAGAAAAATTCGTCGTTCAACCGACTGAAGGTAATTCCTGCCTCTCAAGCTAACCCAGCTAGTCTAGTTACGAGGGGACTAAAAGGAAGGTTCTTCCTTTGGCTTTCACCTCTGGTTCCTTTACCCCTTAGCTGCAGTCGTTTGGCTCTACCTCGCAGACTTAGTCACCAGGTTTGGCAAGAGAGGTTGAAATCACCTAATAGTACGACAATGAATTCGGGTTGATTTTGTATTTTAAAATTTATTTTAATCAGCTTTTCTCTTCAACTGGGGCTTGTGGTGAGTAGCCCACAAGGTGACCAGGCTCATCGACTAAACACTAGACTTGACTAAGTCTAGGCTAGCTCAAATGTGTGGTCTCTAGAGTGTAACCATAAAGGTGTAACCAAGGGTTCAAGCAATTCTAGGGTTCTTTTTCCTTTCAGCAGACCACAAGGATAAAAATAATTCTCCGAGAAAAATTGGAATCCAAATAAATTGAAATTTGGGAAGTAGATTCCTTTTTCAATTATCTTTTCAGAGAATATTTTTTATAATTTTTACTGTTTCAATTGAATTTATAGCAATTTCTAAATTTCAGAGAGTCAGATCTAGAATTTTGACCCGTGGTCGATTTTTTGCTTTGAAACAGCATTAAATGATTTTCAAAAATTTAGGAAAAATATGGAAATTAAAGTTAATGAGATCATCTTTCAAACTTCACCATTTTTAGTCAAAACAGATTTGAGATTTGTTTGGAATTGATTTTTGAATTTTGAAAATTTTGAAATCTGGGTTAGTTTGACCTTCTTGTACTTCAGGAATTTTTAAAAATTTTGTATTTGTAATTTCTTCAAATAAATGATGCCATTTGAAAGGAAGTTTGAAAATGAAGTACTTCCCCAAATTTCAGAATTTTTTACTTAATAATTTTTCGACAAATAAATTTTTAAATCAGAAATTGAAGTCTAGCCGAATTTCAGTAGGTGGTGGAAAAGCTTTTAAGAATGGTTTGAAATTCAAATCACTTTCCACCAAAATTGATATTTTATTTTTTCAAAAGATTTTTTTTTAAAAAGTTCTAATATTTTCATTTTTTTCCCAAAACTAACCTAACTAACCTAAGATTCAATACTAAACCTAGTCTAACTACCTAAAATAAAAAATTCTTTTTTTTTTGAAAATATGCATATTTTTTTTTTCAGAAAGAAATTTCTAGCAAAAAAAGAAACCTAAGCTAAGGTTCAAATAAAAATCCTATGCTCAGAGAGAGATGTGCTCCTGGCAGTTTTTTTCTCCACGCTCGATGTGCGCGCAGATCCCATTTTTCCTAATTTCCTGCACAAGCAAAGGAAGATTTGTCACTAAAAGCTTTAGATCAAAAATCAATTGCGATGCCTCCCTGCCACGGCGACATTTGATAGCGGTGGAAATCGTGGGTTTGAAAATACGACTATCATTCTTTGTAGTATAGTCGCGAAATCCACTTGTCAAAAATAATTTCTAAAATAACGAGACTTGAAGTCTCGATCTTTCATCTTTGGGAGGTATTTTGGAATTTCAAAATGAATTCGATCTCTTTTCCTCTCTACTTGCTTAAAATCACACGCCGGTTTCTAATCTTCTGATCCATGGTTTTCCACTTACATTATTAACCCTAAATACGCGTGCATGTGTTAAGTAGATGACAAACGTGGAAGTGTGAGTTTCAATATGCATGATCCTAGTTATGTGGTGGTTGTTTATGGAAATACGTTAATAGTTAGATCCTCAACATCCTCAGGTGCTGACATGCTAGTTGCAACAGATAGCAATTAAAAGTATGCAACTTTAATCACATAAAAATATTACAACAAGGCTCATGGTAATTTTCACACATATATATTTATATATCTAAAAATATTTTCATTGATTGCATCAGGGTTACAGAGCAGAACTAGTGGAAGGCTTGTAGAGGAATGCTTGAAAACATAAAACTAGCTAGCAGAAAATGACTGCATACATGAATCTATGGGGGGATTTTGCATGCATCATTTGGGGAGAATATGGAGCTACACTACTAAGCAAAAATAAAGTAGTAAAACTACCAGGAACTACCATCTACTTAGCTAGTAGAAATAAGGGCATTCAGAGGTGGGTTCTGATGGCCTTTGAGTGGATGAGAAGAGAAGGAGGAGTAGCCAATGGTGGGTAGGTGTTTATCACGCTAAATTGGGGTTTAGAAAGTGTTGCGTTGTAGTACAGCCGAAATAGCATTCAAAACAAATACAATTTTATTACTCGAATATATTCCGAGGTCGAACATAGGGAGCAAATGGAATTCACACACTAATCTCAACAATAAATGCAAATTGAACATATAATACTACTCAAAAACAAATTAGGAGTGTAGAGCATATGAGTATAGACAAAATAATAATTACTCAAATTGACTAAAGAAGGAAATATAAAATTCAGGCGTCTGATTTTACAATTAGACGTCTTAAATGTCTTGTGCTACAGTTCTTCGCCTTCTTTTCTTCTTCTCTTTCTCTGCCTTCTGCCTTTGGCTTCTTCTTGTTTTTTCCTTCTTCTTCCTTTGCCTTTGCGAGCCTTTTGCCTATGGTCTTCTCTTCTTCTTCAGCTTCTTCCTTCTTCTCTTTCTTTATTTAGCTTTCTCTGCCATCTCCTTCCTTCTTCTTTTCTTTCTTTGCCTTCTACCTTCTTCTTCTTCACCTTCTTCCTTCTTTGCTATGCCTTAAGCACTGCGGTCCTTCTCTCCTTCCTCTCTTCTTCTGCCTTCTGCCTTCTCTGAAGTCCTTCTATTTCTCTTCTCTTCTTCTGCCTGACCTCCTCTTCTTCCTTTGAATTGGCTAAGTGTCGAGCCAATCTCTCCAAGGCAAAAACCCCCCTACCCCCGCATAGCTCTCCTATCTCTTTCTCTCTTTCTATTTCAGCTTTGCTCTCCCATAGCCTTAACCGGTCAGATAATTGGACCTAACGCATACCCGCGTCCAGGATCATCAGCGTGTGTGGTGAGCAAGGAGTGAAGTCGGGTCAGGTAATCGGGTCGGCCAGGTCTGCATATTAGGTGTCATGGATGAGTCTAGTGAAGGGGGGTAGGAGGACCTCACCCTCAATGTTGGAGGTGAAGTGCCTACAACACTTTTACATTTTATGCGACTTCGGGCAGGTCTTCACTTTCGAGGTGGGACTAAATGTCCCACCTGTCTTCCGCGCAACTGCAGCAAGGATTGGGTTTACAATTGCAGCAGCCGCAGAGTCTCTCGACTCCAATTGAAGGTCTAATGCATGTGCAAGCAACTTCTGTGTGTCCTAGGACTATAGCACCAAGAGCGGCAACACTTGGAGTGGAGCGAGACTTGGGATCGCAGCAAACAAGCTTCAAGCTTGGGTAGTAATGGCGACCGTCGACCTAAACCTGAGAACACAAGAACAGCCTCGCAGCCACGTCAAAATGTTCAGAGAGCGTCGCCGTGGCACAGCACATGTGTTGGGGGTGTTGGCATGGCGCGGAAGTGCCTGTGAGCGTGTGCCTTGGGCGTATTGTGTGCGTGTGAGTGGGTGTGTTCGGTGAGGTGTTTGGGTGAGTGGAGCGGAGAGTGGAGTGAGGGGAAATGATCAGGAAGTTGAGGCGGAGGTAGTAGGGCGGTCAAGGAGGTGGATGGAGGCGCATAGTGACGGGAGCACCTCGCCGGAGGAGTCGTCGGAGATGGAGGAGGTGACGGCGGTTAGTCACGTTGGTGGGTGGTTTTTGGAAATACAGAGAGGGAAAGGAAGTGGAGGAGGTAGGGAACTTAAAAGCCTACTTCTAAGAAATGAAAGGGAATAGAATCCCATGCCGGTATGGTTGCTGGACATGGGAAAGATGAATACCTCCATAGGTGAGGCGGTGGCGAAGATAGGGCAGAGGTGATGTCCGCCGGCATTGTGCGATGTGGAGGATTGTGGTGGAGATAACCCGGCAACTGGTATTGTAGTTTGGTGATGAGAGAGCTAGGAAAAGGCCGTCGGAGCTTCAGGAGAGTTGTGGCCAGTGAGGGAGAGAGGAATAGAGGGGGAACCGACCCAATTCAGGCTGAGGAGACTCAGTTGGGTCTAGGGAGTCTTTAAATAGGGATCTAAGGAGGCTTTGTGCTTGGAAGACAAGCTTCCAAGCAAGGAAAATTCGCTGGGGATGGAAGCTCTCAAGAAACCCAATTCTCTCATGCATTCACATGAGAGATTAGGAAAGAATCAGGGATCAAAGGTGGGTTCAGATTGGCGGGAATTGCTCGGAGAATCTCCATTCAAATTTTGGAAGGGATTCTCCAAGTAATCAAGGAGAACTCTCCTTTCAAAGATCATCGGAGTAGGATTCCTCCGCTATAATAGCAGAGGGACCTATTTGTGAGGATGATGAAGAAGCTAAGGGGCTAAATGAAAGGGTTTTTGAAAGTTAGGGGTAGAAATGTAATCAGATAGAACCATTTTGCAAACTAGGTCAAGATGAGTTCCCTTTATGTCCAAATTTTGGTAGAAACCTAATTTGGACCTAAAGAATCCAATGGTGAAGTTGGATTTTGGGTTACCCATGTTTGACTGGAAAATTTATGCAAAAACCCAAATTAGGGTAAATGTTTGTCTAAGATCCTATTCTAGGTCAAGATGGGTTCTAATGGCCAAATTGGAGGTACTAAACCCTAGAGAATATTTTTCTATGATTTATAGAGGGTTTAAGTGAATTTTATCCTGACCAAAACCTTGGTTAATCAAGTGGGTCTATTTTTAGGGTTTCAGAGGTTATTTAATTCTTAGAACTCACATAAACTCTTTTCTGTCAAATCCAACCTAGTTATTCTTTGACCTTTGTTTATCCCTTGAGAAAACCCATGGTTGTACTGCATTGGTAAAATTACAGTTTTACCCCTTATTTCTTATTTTTCTCTCAGAAAGGTTATGTAGTGAATTATGACCTTCAGTTGGTTATGTAGGAGCATTTATTCTCTTCATTGGGTCGAAATGAGGCAGTTATGGCTCATGTTGGTGTTCCCATCAGTAGGCCAGCCCTTGGAGTAAGGAGGGAGAGAGTTGATCTAGGATTGGCGTAGTGGTGGTGGAGTCATGGTGGAGCTCATGGAGATGGAGGTATTCTAAGGTGGCGGTGATGGAAGGTGGAATGGAGCCATGGTTGAATGTAGCATGGATGGGAGCAAATGGCCACTCCTTAGGTCTTTTTATAGGCTAAGGGAATCTCTCTAGGGAATTATAGAATTCTCTAGGGAGGGCCTATTATTATGCTCGTTGAATCAGGGTTTAAAAAGTATTGCGTTGTAGTATAATTGAAATAGCGTTCAAAACAGATATAATTTTATTACTCGAAAAGATTTCCGAGGTCGAACATAGGGAGCAAATTAGTATTTAGAAATCAAGATCACAATTTAAACTGAAAGAAATTACAATAATAGCAGTATCAAAGTGTAAAAATATGGGAGTAAAATGGTGATGTAGATCGCCAAATACCTATATAATATCACCAAATGATTCAATATATAAATATGCAATGGAGACTAGAATTTGTCGTCTGATTCCTTAATCAGACAACTTAAAGTGTCTAATTTGTTCTTCTCTTTCTCTTCGCTGTCTTCTCCTTCCTTCTTCTTCTTCTTTAGCTTCTGTTCTGACTTCCTTTATTTTTGCCATCACGATTCTTCTCTTTGTCTTTTCTGTGTGCTTTGGCTTTTGCTCTTCTTCTTCTTCCTTTGCCTTTTCTCTGTCTTCTCCTTCCTTCTTCTTCTTCTTCCTTCTTCAACTCTTGCGATTGCTTTCCCTTGCCTTTCTTCTGCCTTGGCTTCTCCTTCTTCCTTATTCAGCTCTTGCCTTTCGCCTTCAGCTTTAGAATTCTCTTCTTCAGCCTGTGACTAAGTGTCGGTCAGAGAACCCTATAGCAAAACCTACCCCTACCCGTGTGCAACTCTCCTCACTTTCTCTCTTAGGATACGCTCTCCTAGAGCCACACAGATAGTCGGGTAATCAGCTCAGGTGTGTACCTGGGACCTGATTGCACCGCAAAAATACACCTATAATTGTGTCTTCTGGTGCTATTTCCTAGCATTACCAGTGCATATTAGGGTTCCACAGTCACATTTGTAAAAATACTTGCATGCATGCATTTAATTGAAAGGGGAGGAGAGTGAATAAATTGGCCTCGCAATTCACGTTTTCCTTAAGTGTTGCCTTGCAAAAATTCCATCTTCATTTTTTATTTTTTTCTTTTTGATTTTCTTCCCGCGGCTGCATGGCAACTTCTTCTCCTCGCACCATTCCCTGCTCAAGCCCTTCCCTACGACTGCCTCTCCCTACCAAGCCATGCGCAAGCATGCACAGCTAGGGCATGGCTGTGCATGCTCTCCTCTTCTTTAAATAGAGCTTGGCTGCCTTCTTGCAAAGCATCCTAGTCCCCAGCCAATAAAACCCAACGCAGCTCACTTCCACGCCACCATCTTCCCCCACTCCCTCCATATGCAGGACCTCCTCCTCAGCGGAGACACTCTGCGGGCAGGAGTCCTTCACTGTGGTGAACACCCACCACAGTGAGACCACCACAGCCCAGCTCTTCAAAGAGCCGGTGGGCGTGGTGGCCTTCTTTCCCTGTTTTAAGTTCAAGCCCTTCAGCCATTGGAGCAAAGCTTTAGCTGTGAAGCTAAACCGGCCATCGCACGCCCTGCAGCAGCCAGCCGAGCCCCACAGCAGCAGCAGCAAGGCAGCAGCACATGCCTGCAGGCCGCCCTCACCTCCAGCGCGTGCCTGCAGGCGACCTCACCTCCAGCCTCTCCGCGCGCCCTGTCGCACCCTCTCTTCCGCAACCGGTCACCGCGCGCCACTGCAGCAGCCGGCCAAGCTTCCCACACACCCCAGTAGCACCCGCAAGCCTCCGCGCAAGCAGCAGGTCACCCTCGCCCTCCACCGCGCATGTCAGCAACCCTCTCCACATGCTCTATCATGACCTCCCACCAGAAAGCCACCAGCCAGAGCCACTCCACTGTGCACGCCGAGTCGTCCGCACTGACAGCACCTGCAGTAGGCGGTTGCGCAGCTCGCTCGACCACTATAGCCACTGTTCACGTGTTTCTACGGAACACTGTGGCTACAGTGCGGTGACCAGTGAGTTTCTCACTTAATCGGTCACCCAGTGCACGCGTGTCGCCCCGCATTCTGCCAGCACCCACCCACGTATCTGCCAGCGCCTGCTCCCACCTACGTCGCCCGCTCTCTTCGCCCATGCGTGCCTACAAGTGTCCGCTCCAACCCTTCACGCAGCGCGGTGTGCTGCGGCCTCTTCTCTTTATGCACATACGCGCCTGCGGATGCGCGTGGGTCTTCCAGACGACGCCCTAAGCACACAGACGTCTTAACCTACGCGCCTTCACTCCAGCAAGAAGCGTGCGGCTTCCCTCTCCCTCTCTCTCTCTTTTTCACTCTCTCTCACAACACTCTCTCACTCTCTTTACCGATGCTTGCACACACGTACACTCACACTTTCATACACACACACACCTATACACTATTATATACATATATATATACGTAGGCATATATATATTGATATATATACATATATTTATATACATATATATACATATACATATATTTATACATATAGTAGTACCTATATACTTATGTATTAGTATACATACATACATATATATATATATATCTATATACTTATGTATATACATATATATATGTTTATATATATACATATACATATATATATATATATTTACATATATCTATACATATATTAGTACTTATATAACTATGTATTAGTCTATATATATATATCTATATACTTATATATATCTTTATATACACATATATACTTACCTATATACATACATATATATATATATACATTTATCTATATATATATATTATTACCTATATAACTAAGTATAAGTTTAGATACATATATATATATATATATATATATATATATATATATATATACACACAATGTATACACACCTACTTATACATATATATATATATATGAATATACATGCATATATACATATATATACATATCTAGCTACATATATCCATATATACATATATTGCTATATATATATACATATATATATATATACATCTATATAGTATTATATACATACATACATATATATATATATATATAAATCTATACATATATCTATCTATACATAAAGCTACATACATATATACTTACATATATATATATATATATATATACATATATACCTACATATATATACCTATATATTTATAACCATATATATATATATACATATAGATATATTTACATATATACATATATATATATATAGTTTCACATTATTTACCATACGTGGTATCACGGGAATATCTGCACCAGTTGCTGATATTCCCCGATACACGCGTACAAAAAGCATGGTCACATACATCTTCCACCATCCATCCTACACCTTACACGCGGCACTTCATCCTGTTGGTTGCATCTTTCTAGACGACGACCGACTCAACATCGTGCTACACTCCATCTCTGCCTCCACCCCCACCCCTTTATACATATATAGTATATACATATATATCTATATTGTATTTACTTCTATTTCTCTTGCATGCTGGTAAAAAGATAAAAAAATATATATAAAAGAGAAAAGATAATCCTTGACTTACAGGTAATCCGTCTTGCGAATAGCAAGACCCATTTTGGAACCCTATTTTGGCTCAAAGCCAAGAACTTAATTTTAAGGGTATGCCTCAAGGACAAAGATTACCAAAAAAAAAATCTAAATAGAAAAACACCAAAAACACAATAAACGAACGGAAGAGATTCGTTGTAGGAAAGGCGTAGAAACTTGACTCGTAACCCCACTTCCCTGAGTTCGACCCGGGGCCTAAAAGTGACCAAGATAAAATCAAGTAGGCCAGGTTAAAAATTTTGTAAAGAGATGCTTAGGTTTGATTTAGGTTAACCACTATACACAGTTCAACGATAAAATCACCATATTAACAACCTAATCAGGTCCGACACCACACCTTTTCTGGTGCCGTTGCCGGGGAAGTGCACCTCCAAGTAAGTTTCTATTCCATTCCTTTCATTTTTTTCTCTTCTCTCTTCACGGGTGTTTTTGTTTATTGCCGTGCAGTTGAACCTGTTGCAAGGAGAATGCAGGTAGACGAAGTCGAAAACGTGAGCAGATCCAAGGTGGGAACGAGAGTGTGATGACGCCGACACCGCATTGGAGCTTCGCACATGTGGTTGAACAAGTAGGTCTTCTTTTCTTAGCAACTTAGGTTAACTTGTCACCTTAATGAAAAATATATAAAAAAAAAATCATTAAAACAAAAACTAGAAAAACTTCTTGGGATCTCTTGGGGCAAGTGGATAAAAATTCGCTTATTTGACTGATTGTTTTCACTCCCACCGCCTCGGGATTTCCCACCTTACTTCGCATAACGAAAATCCAAGAATCTTGATTCTTGAATTTTTCGCCATGGGAAGAATTCTTTGAGGCAAACATAAAAAGATTGATTGTACCCCTCTTTGCCTCACTTATCTGCAAATTCGGGATCACATTTTTGGTGGGGAGACTTGGAATTAAGTTGATTCCAACCCCACCACGACTTTTCAACTTGCTTAAGATTCGATCCTGAACATTTCAACCCCAACAATTTAATTTTCTTTATCTTTTGGTTGAGCCTTGTGTGTGGACATCATTTTCGTGATTGGGAGCACTTGAATTGAAGTGCTTTGGCTCCCTTTCACACTAATCTAAAACTGATTCATGCATCCACACATAGAAATCTCCATTTATGAAAGCCCATTGCATTGTAGCAAGCATTAACCAATTGACATTGAAGAAGGGTTTGTTGGGCTTAGAAGAAAACCTATATTCTCTCAAAAACCCAGAGATTGGTTGAACTGGTAATTCAGAGAAATCCTAAAATTCATACTACTTAAAGCTGAAACTCTAAAAGCCATTCACCAATTAAAACTTCAATTCAGGGAGATTTCCCCATTGTATGCTTGTTTTACACACTCTGAAAATCAATCACTTGGGCATTACCCGTAAACAATGTCCCTCACATTACAAAAGCACTTGACCCTAAGCCTCTAACTAAAATTGGTAGTAACTTGACCCTTATTAAGGATTGGAGGTCTAACTACTTGCATGTAGCAACTACGTGCTGGTGAGGGTTCCCGCGTGCTATCGGGTGTCTAAGACGGGGGCAAACGGCCTTTCAATCTAGCTCGGTGGTTCCGCGGTACTCGCATTCGGTTCCGTAGTTCGTGATAGTAGGTAACTTAGATCTTTAGGTCTAAGGGAACACTGTAGAGGTTAGGAATTTGATTGAATTGATTTGTCATCAAGTGTACCTTTGCGGCGTCATTTCTCTCATCTCTTTTCCCTTCTCATCTCCCCAATTCTTCCTACGGTAGTGCATGTTTGGGAGGAGGTCACAAAACCCTGAACTGTTTGAATTGACTGACAAATCTAGAAAACAAGCCGAATCGTCCTCCTCCTCCACAAACATGGCTGCACGCCCACCGCCAAATCCTGAGGGAGGAAACTGCCCTCAAAACGCACCAGGTGGTGGAGCCTTAGATCCCATAACCCGCCTCTAAGCCCAAATGGAAATGTATAATGAACAAATTGAGGCCATTAGGGAAACATTAGAGGAAATGCAGAACCCTCCCGAATGGGAGGAGCCTAGGTCTCTTAGCTCCTATCAGAATCCCGTTGCTACAGAGACCATAGGACAAATTCGGGTCCCCATGGGAGGGGACGACTTTGAATTGAAACCTAACATAATTGGCCTGATAAATTTTCACTTCCATGGTCTTGCAAGTGAAGATCCTTTTCTCCACTTGGAAGACCTAACCCGATTGGTTGAAACTGTTAAACCTAGAAATATCGGGTTACCTATAGTCCTCATGAAAATGTTCCTATTTTCATTGCGGGATAAAGTGTCACAGTGGTTACGCACCCTTGGGAGAACCATCCACTCTTGGGAAGAGATGCGAACAGTGTTTCTCAAGAAGTTCTTCCCAATCGGGTGAACCAATGCGCTTCGCAGTGCTATCACATCCTTTACGCAACAAAACAGCGAACAATTTTAGGTGGCATGGGAGAGATATAATGACCTCCTCAGGAAGTGTCCGCACCACGGTTTGCCTAAGTGGCATATAGCCCGAATTTTCTACTATGGGCTAAATGAGACTTTGAAGTAGATTGTAGACGCTTCCTGATGAGGGAATTTTATGAATAAAGACGAGAATGGAGCATTCGAATTATTTGAAAATATGAGCGAAAACTCAATGAACAATTCCCCCATTGTCACCTTTAATCATACCAGCCTGCCTCGTAATGTCCATGAAGTTGACACGGGACCCTCCCATTCATTCACTGATCTCAGCCTTATCGCACAGAAATTGGATGAAGTCTCCGTCGTGCACAAGAAGCTGGACGAGCTTTTGGCCAACCCTGCCCGTTCTATGGCAAACACTCCCACCTCACCACTTCGTCACAATTCCCATTCTTCCAACACCAGGCTTATCCCTAGAAACCTCGTAAGACATTCCTTACCGACGCAGAGCGACTCGGTAAGTCATGTGGATCTGGCTTCTGGGAGCCAGTATTTTGACACGGAGGACCAAGCCTCCGTGTGCTCGGACGCATATTTACATGCGGACACGTCTTCTGGCATAGAAGACGCTTGCGCCCTAGGGAACAACCCTTTCTCTGCCACTTATAACCTAAGGTGGCGAAATCATCCGAACTTTGCATGGTCCAACAACCCACAGTGCCAAAACCCCGTTGGTGGACCAATGCGACCGTCTGCACCCATCATCCCAAGGGCTTAGTCTAATCCTATGGCAAACCCGCATCGGGTCCTTGCGTACCGCAAATAGAACACACATCAAGGCCTCTTGATAAATTGATGCGAATGATGATAGAAATGTCAAAGCGCCATGAAGAGAACATGACCTCTCTTCTGCACCAATTGGCGCAACAGAATGCTGAGATCAGTCAACTACGCATGGTGACTCGATCTCAAGGCACTCTTCCTACCCAACCTGTTCCAACCTTGCGAAATTTCGCACCCTGTGGTCCGCAACCACAGGTACGACCTCCTCAGGGGCAGGTTAATCAGATTCTGCAGGCTCCGAGCATTCCATCGGGATTTTAGGCTAATACCACTACAGCATCGCACTCTTATGTCCCTATTGCGAACCCTTCTCCACCGTATGATGCCATTGGACCCGCATCATCCAATGCGATAACTACGAGGAGTGGTAAGTAGACTGTCGATCCACCTCGACATGATCCTGGCCCTTCTTCTTCATCACCCTCTCATTCGGGATGCGCACCATATTCGCGAGAGGACGATACACCCAAATTGGTGCCAGAATCAGTTCCATTCCCTAAGGCTCTACTGAGGGAGCCGAAAGGCAAAAAGAAAGATTTGCAGGCCTTTGATAACCTGCGTAATTTCTTCAGGGATGTAGAAATCAAGGTACCCCTGCTCGAGGCTATCGACCACATACCTACTGTCGCCCTATTTTTTAAAGACAACAAAACACCCAGGCGACAGTCAAAGAAAATCAAGAATCCGGTGGTTCTCTCACGTCATGTGAGTTGTGCTATACTGTCAAACCTACCACTAAAGTAGAAAGATCCGGGCACACCACTGATTTCCTGTAGCATCCAAGGCTGCAATTTTAACCGTGCCCTGCTTGATCTTGGATCTTACATTAATCTTATACCGACCATCATGCTCGAAAAATTTGCCTTGGGAAATCTGAAACCCACCCCTGTCACGTTACAGTTGGCAGATCATTCTGTCAAAATCCCGAAGGGTGTGGTGGAAGTCGTGGTGGTTGGGGTCAACAGTCTCTGTTTTCCTGTTGACTTTCTTGTTTTAGATATGGAAGTTCCTAACTCACTTTCTGATTGTCCGATCATCCTTGGTCGACCTTTCTTAGCCACAGCCCGCGCCCATATCGATTGCGAGTTGGGCTGTATTGAGATTGCCGTTGGATCTGAAAAGCTCAGGCCTAACATCTTCAAGGCAGCCAAGAACTTTGATTGTGATTGCATCGAGGATGATACGTCTGATGAGGACATGGCCGTTAGCACGTGTATCGGACTAATTGGGACCTATTTTGACTGCTGCAGATTACCTGTAAACACTGACAATTGCCTGACCAACACATATTGTGATGTTCCCCCATCCCTCCCTTGTCCCGTACCTTCTCTTGACCAGACTTCTGACGAGGTTTTCTCTGCTTCCCATACCTCGTGGTCTGAGTCATATCCGGGTTACTCACCACCGGTCTACACTGTTGAAAATCGGATTGCCCTTTCTTTCCCGCCAAATCAGGTGGATTTGCAACTCCACACTGGGACCTTGAACCCATATACTACTCACTGGGGCTATTCCTCTTTGGATCCATCTATCGAAGAAGCCCCTCTTCTTGGCCAATCTGAGGGCCAACTTCTTCCTCCTGACTTATTTTCTGATTCGCCTGGGACACTCTCGTCCCAAGAAATGCCAGATCTTTCACCATCCACCATCACTTTTCACGCTACTGTCACGATCACTTCACTTTTCACTTCACCATCCACCATCCACCCACCCTACCTCCCTGCTGTATATCCTGCACCTCAACTCTCGTTACCCAATCTTTCATCCTTCCTCTACCATACCCTCCATGCATATGAGGACATAGCATCGTTTGGCATGGGGGGGTGGATAGGCATCCATAGGATCTGGATATTTTATGGTATCATGCAGTTTCCACCTATATATATATATATATAAAAGAAAAACAATGGTGTTTAGCAATGATCTGAAAGCTGAAACAAAAATACAATAAGTGTTTATGGATATTTAACCTCTATTTTGAAGACTTTCTAGACCACAGAAGCTTCATTCGCTCAGGCTCGGCTTAAGTCACTTGAGCATTGACAAAAATATATCGGAATCTCTCCTAACTAAGGACGTATTCTTGTACCTGAGACACCAGTACAGGATCAGTTGGTTTGCTTCTACTTGAGAGCCTATGTAATCTTGGTTCACACTACACAAATCAAGAAAGACCAGGTGAACATAAGATCCAACCCTAGTGTTCATTTGGGAAGGTGGAGTCTTTACCTGTGCGTGCAGGTAGACTTTTTATCCTAGGCTTTAGTCTTGTGTTTAGGAGAGACTCTTTCCACCAAAAAGAAACTCTCCCACCAAAAAGAAAAGTGTGCTCCTCCAAATAATGTTGTAAGAGATATACTGACACATGTTTCAAAAAAAAAAAAAAGAGATACAAATAAGTCAGTATATCTCACAAATGTCTGTAAAATCACCCTACAAAAGTTCTTCAGGGCAGGTTACAAGTACCCTGTTCTCTAAGCCACAAAAGTCATAAAATAAGAGTTGAGTTTCAATCATCTTTTTAAGGGTCAATCCGAAGACACGAGTTGAAACTGGGACCAACCTGTACTTAAAAATTCGTGAAATGCTGGGCTTGAGTCTTAATGTTCATCTGGTCAGTCTTGGTCCTTCACTAAGCACAAGCCATAATCTCTTGAGCTCTCGAGTATGGCGAAAACCTCCTGGGTCCTGGAAATCGTACTTAAGGTTTAAATATCAAGAGTCCTGGTTAGTCGAGAGATGATCTATGTCATGTGAGACTTAAGTGGTAGTCTTCTCTGCAATTAGTTCTCACAATATCCAACAATAAACACACCTTTATCGCCTCAGAAGAAAATCTTCAGTTGAAGATCATTTCTAAATGCTATTTTGCTAGGGACTAGCAAAAGATAGGCATAGGGGTATGATTAAACCCAAAAATACACCTGCAATTGTGCCGTATTGTGCTATTTCCTAGCATTACCAGTGCATATTAAGTATCCATAGTCGCATTTGTAAAAATACACGCATGCATGCATTTAATTAAGAGGGGAGGAGAGTGAATAAAATGGCCGCGCAATTCACGTTTTCCTCAAGTGCTTCCTTGCAAAATCTCCCTCTTTACTTTCTATTTCCATTTGACTTTGAAATTCTTCTCTGCGTGGCTGCCTTCCACGGTAGCCTCTTCCTCACGCCATGTCCTGCTCAGCATGCTCTGCAAACCACTCCCTGCAGCTGCATGCACAGCCATGCACAGCCAAAGCATGGCTGTGCATTCCTTCTTCCTCTATAAAACAGGCTCGGCTTGCTTCTTTGCGAGGGGAGCCTGGTCCTCACAAAAAATTCCAACACACTGTAGCACTTCTTCTCCAGGCTGCCTCCTCCCCTCTCCCTCCATACATAGCTTCTCCTCCTCTGAGGAGCCACTCTGCGGCCAGGAGTACCTCACTGTGGCGCACACCCACCACCGTGAAACCACCACCGCTCAGCTCATCAAAGAGCCGGTGGGTGTGGTGGTCTTCTCTTCCCTGTTTCAACTTTCCAAGCCATTTCCGCCATTGGAGCAGGAGCTTCAAGCTTTGAAGCTCAAAGCTCCACACAGCAGCAGCACGGCACCGGACTCCTTTTCTGCATGTGCAAGCCACCGCGCAAGCCAGCAGGTCACTCTCGCCCTCCACCACGCATGCTAGTAGCCCTCTCCGCGCACCCTGTCGCGAACTGCTTCACCGCAAACCAGTAGCTGGTGTAGCTTCCCCGCGCGCGCGCCAGCCGCATCGGCTCCCCGCACTCACGGAATCGGGTATGCCCAGTCACGCAGCTCGGCCATGCACTGTAGCCACTGTTCACGCGGTTCAGTGGAACATTGTGTCTACAGTGCAGTGACCGGTAAGTTTCTCACTTAATCGGTCACCCGACGTGCCACAACCAGTCCCCGCCCGTGCCTGCGTCCCGCCTCGCGTCTCGCTCCAGCACCCGCTTGTGCGTTTGCTAGCACCCGCACCCACCCACGTATTCGTCCGCTTCAGCGTCTGCGTCCGTGTCTCCCTTCACTCGTACCCACCCGCTTCAGCACCCGATCTTCACGCAGAACAGTGCATTGAGGCCTCTCCTCTCCCCGCGCTCACTACCTCCCAGTGCGCGCCTATTCTCGTGCCTACACGTGTGCGCGTGCACTTGCCATCAGACGAAGCCCTACTACGTGCGGATGACTTATCTCTCCAGCCTTCTTCACTCCAGCAGTCTCCCTCTCTCTCTCTCTCTCTCACAGCACTCTCACTCTCTCTCTGCACACACTCACACTCTCGTACAAACACCTATACACTAATATATACTTATATCTATACATATAGTAGTACCTATATAACTAACTATTATTATACATATATACATATATATATATCTATATATTTATATATATATATATACACATATATATTTATATATACAAATACTTATATACGAATAAATAAATAAATAAATATATATACATATATACACATATACTTATACATAGATATATATATATATATGTATATATATATATATATCTATATAGTTATATATACATATACATCTATACATATATCTATCTATACATATATTTACATATCTATATATATATACATATATAACTACGTATATACCTATATATTTATAACCATATATATATACATATAGATATATTTACATATATACATATATATATATTTTCATATTACTTATTATACGTGGTATCGTGGGAATATCTGCACCAGTTGCTGATATTCCCCAATACATGCATACAAAAGCCGTGTTCGCATTCATCTCCCACCAATCCACCTTACACACGGCACTTCGTCTTGTTGGTTGCGTCTTTCTAGATGACGACCGACTCAACACCGTGCTACACACCATCTCTACCTCCACCCCCACCCGTTTATACATATATAATATATACCTATATATATACTATATTTACTTTATTTTTTCTTCTCTTTCCTGCCAGTAAAAAGATAAGAAAAAATATACAAAAGAGAAAAGATAATTCTTGACTTGCAGGTACTCAGTCTTGCGAATAGCAAGACCAGTTTTGAAACCCTGATTTGGCTCAAAGCCAAGAACCTAATTTTGAGGGTGTGCCTCAAGGACAAAAATTATCAAAAAAAAATCTTAAACAGAAAAACACCAAAAACACAATAAACGAACAGAAGAGAATCGTTGTAGGAAAGGTGTAGAAACTTCACTTCTAATCCCGCTTCCCTGAGTTCAACCCTGAGCCTAAAAGTGACCAAGATAAAATCAAATATGCCAGGTAAACAAATATTTTGTGAAGAAATGGTTAGGCTCGATTTAGGTTAATCACTATACACACTTCAACGATAAAATCACCATATTAACACAACCTAACCAGGTCTGACCATTGAACACATAAAAAATGTTGTCCACAACATTCTTCTCAATATGCATCACATCAAGGTTATGTCGAATAGTTCGATCTTTCAAATATAGGAGTTCCATGAAGAAAATGATCTTCTTCTGAAAATATGTATGTTTTGAAGCTATTTGATCTTTCTTGAGAAGATGACCCAATCGTATGTTGCCAAGTTGTAATTTCTCAATTATTTGAAAGCCTGACAACTTTATTGAATTTGTGCTTATCTTATTCCTCAGATTCTTGGAAGAATATCGACAAGTTTTACTGTCGAGCTTGTCCTTAAACACTATTGTTCGCCATCTATGCTCAACTGGCAGGAATCTTCGGTGTCCCAAATAATAGAACTTGTTGCTTTTAGGTATTCAAAGATGATGAGTGTCATCCATACATACTGACATGCAAACTTTCCTTTTATACTCCATCCCAATAAATTTGCATATACGGGAAAGTCATTAGTGGCCCACAATAATACAGCATGCATATTAAAGAATTCTTTTCTGTGTGCGTCATATGTACGGATGTTGTTACACCACAATAGTTTTAGTTCATCTATCAATGGTTGGAGATAAATGTCAATTGCATTTCCTGGGTGCTTTGGACAGGGGATGAGGAGGGTCACATCATAAACGATGATCGTATACAAAGCCACGGAGGCAAGTTGTACGTTACCATCATGACTGGTCAAATTGAATAGGATGGGTATATGTTCTTGAAAGGACTAAACCCATCTCTTGAAAGATCCAATTTGACATTTCTTGCATACTTTGCAAATGCTAAATCAGTGTTGTCAAACATTTTCCACTCTTCCGAATCTATGGGATGACGAATGCGACTATCTCGTGACATGTTATCCTTATGCCATGTCGTCAAATTTGTAGTTGTACTTGAAATAAAAAGGTGTGGAAGCCTAAGAATCAATGTAAAGTAATGTAGAATCTTCATTGGCTATTTTTTGGCCCTTGTATTTAGTGAATTTTCCACTTTAAATCTCTCAACACTACATTATGGACAAATAGTCAATTCTGCATATTCATTTCTGTATAACACACAATCATTTCGACAAGCATCAATTTTCTCGCAATTTAAACCAAGTCCATGAATCTATTTCTTTGCTACATACCATGTCTTTGAATAACCTTTTGGATCATTTAAAAGCTCTCCAATGAATTCAAGCACCTCGGACATCAATTTAGAGGTCGCTCTATTCATAACCTTCATCTGAAATAACTTCAAAAGAAATGACAACTTAGAAATGGACGTGATACTGGGAGCAATAGGTTCATCCGCTGCCCTAATAGCATCATAAAATTGATTACAAGTTTCCCCACTAGCTGGATCTTCAACTCTTGCTCTCATCTCATCAAGCATTTTATCAATGTCATCATCTTCAATATCAACAACTATCTCATCGAAATCTATCGAAGATTGTCTGATTTTCTCTGTAAGATCCACTTCATGAGCAATCCACTTAGTATAATGCTACCACCAACCATTGCAAATTATGTGCTCGTATACAGTATTCCTATCATGTGAATATCCATTCAAGCAACTCCTACATGGGCAAAATATCCTATCAAACTTGCCTCGCCTTAATGCCTTCCTATCATCATGAAATGCCCAAGCAAGGATCTCTCTCACTCCATTCTTGTATTGAGATTAATCCGAGTTCCTCAAACTAATCCAAGACTTATCCATGATAATCTACAAAAATGAAATAAAATCACCCAATAATTATAATTTGATTTTATAATAGTGTTTGTATTTTGATTAGGGTTTTCAGTTAATAGCCCATCCTTGAAGATTTGATCACAACATTACTTGTTACATGTAACCAGTGTTTGGAGAAATTTCAGTAGTATCTCCTCACTTCGCTATTATACCCCTAAGAATAACCTTAACTACATTCCCAATAACTCCCATTTAAGGGTGCATTAGGAACGTCGATAAGGTCAGTTGATATATAGGAGAAGAATGAAAAGATAATACCGAAATTCCTCCAGACATCAGTTCCATGTAAAAAGTAACCCTAAGTTGTGGCCAAATCTTCAAGGACCTCCCTTTGTTTAGAACTTCTCTGAATAAAGGATGATGACACTTATGGCATGCCATAAAGGGAAAGTTTCATGAATGTAAGTGAGGTATACAAACATTTTGCATTGTCCATATAACATGATTATAAGTGTCGATGGGTAAGTATTTTGACATGATTATCCCCGCTGATATAGACACATCTACTTAGGTTAAAATGCCTAATCATGCATGTTCCTAGGCTTAGATTTGCATTTCATGTCATAAATATTGCATAGCATGCATCATTCTGCATTTAGAGTAGTTGTATATATTTTAGGTTAATTAGGTCCATTTTATGGTCAAGATAGAAGAAGATTTATTTCAGGGACTCAAATGGACGATCGGACCGTACGAATATGATCAGGACAATGATCGAAGTCTAACTCCTCCGAAATTGTCTAGATCAGAGTCTCGCAGCATCATATGAAGTCTGAGGAAGATCAACGGTCAGGGGGGCAATGCAACATTCATACGAGCTTCGGATGAAAAATCTAATCGTATGGATGGATTCGGAGCGACAATCACAGTTTGGCAACGTGAAAATCAACTCGATCTAAGAACCATAGCATCCTCTACAACAGAAAGAAGATGGATGGCCTAGATGGCGTCACGTGGCACCATCTAGGCCACCCAACACCAGCTAGCAACAACTGAAGGCACCCACTCTTCATCCGCGACCTCCATTCCTAGCCATTGGATCTTAATCCAATGACTGAGAGGCCATCTCACTGCTCTCCTCTTCGCGACACAAAGGAGGGCTTAGCACATTGGCTAAGCACTCTCTGCAGATCAATTGGCGTGGGGTCGAATCCCACTGAAGCATCCTGGTTGTATCAATTGAAATTTGATCACTAGATCTTCATCGAGCCACCACGACGCTTCCATGCGGCGCAATCCCATGGGCTAGATTCGTATACACGTGCGATCATGCAAAATCACTCGAGCGATCAAGCACGGGCACGTTTTTAAGATGTCTGCTGGCGTTGTTAATCGTCCGATGCTGATCAAGCGGTGTGCATGCATCTTCTCAACGCCAACGGGTGCACCATCAAAGGGGTGAAATCAGAGGACGCAGCTGAGCCCTCAAATCTCGATCCAATGGCTATACCTCCATAATCAGTGGGGATAGATCACAAGCACCAGCAAGCTTTAGCGACATTTGGGGGATTGGCTGGGGCGAATCTACAGTGATGCCTTTGATGTCACAAATGCCCTCTACATGAATTTCCCTCTTCCCTTCACAATAAAAGGACCCCTACACCTTCCCTTGTTCCTCATCTATTCATTTCTTCCTCTCACCCTTCATGGCTATAGAGAGAGCTTGTCCCAAGCCCGGGATGCTCCTCTAGAGTAGAAAAGAAAATAGTTTTCCCACATCTCTTCCCCATTCGTGGAGCATCCCATGGCTGTCCTCTCACCGCCCTTTGGGAAGAAGATTCTCGCCGTGATGCCATCCTGTTCCCCCTCCGTCCTCCGGCTACGTCCTCCTTCGTCTTGCTCCTCACCACCTTCCTCTAGGAGACGTCAGAGCAAGTCATCCTCCGAGCAACCGTTAAGGGAGATTCTCTCACCTCTTTCTATCTTTATTGCTTTCGTAGTGTAGTCTTTCCTGCTTTCCTAGTTGTAGCAGACATTTGATTCATAAATATATGTGATCTCTCTCTCTCTTATATTTTGCAAGTAGATTAGTTAGATAAGCAATTGTGGATCTGATCTCTTACTTTCGAAAAAATTCCAAAAAAAAAAGATAAAAATGACAAAAACAAATAAAAGTGAAATGGAGATTTTTCAAAACCAAACGTTCACCACCCCATGTTCGACCAGGGACTCACTTTTCCAGTTTCAGTTATAAATTTTATCTAATAGACACATTTTGCAAACTAGGGCAATGGGTTCTCCAAACCCTAATTTTAATTCGTGAAGCACGCCACATCATTTTGGCATCGTTGCCGTGGAGCTAACACTCTTTGGCTTTTTTTTCCATATTTTTCCACCTTACCTAACTTTTATCTCACATTTTCTCTGATCTTACTGTGATTGCAGGTACTCATTCGAGGCAGGCCAGAATGGTTAGATCGGAGAAAAGTGCGGATGAAGGTTTTATAAGTGTACCCCCTCCACCTCCACCCTAGTTTCCATTCCTTAACTTGATAACTCAAATCCAAATCAACTTAGGTGCATGCATAAACCCTAGGGTAGATTTTGGTTGTTTGATTGTCACACCACTCACCTCACCCACTTGCATATATAAAAAAATAAAAAAATATTCTTCTCTTATGGTAGTTCACTAAAGGCTACACACTTAACACCCACAACTTCTTATCCTTAGGTGCACAATCACTTTGATTCTACCACTTAATCGAAATTTGACTTGTGGACCTGGTACACTTCAACTCAACACACATCAGTGAGTAGAAATCTGAATAGGTTAAACATTCTTTTGTGCCTTAACTAAGTGGTGCAATAGGCCAATTAATTGAGGTGTTTGGGCCGCACCACTCAATTTAAAACTAATCCATCAAGTAGCTTGCCTCTTAAGGTTGATTTTTAGGGCTGAACCAGGCACTCCACATTTTTTCTGATTTCTAAAGGAATATATCATCACCAGTGCTTTTAAAACTTGGAGTATTCTCCTGAACTTGATTGAATGCACCTAAGACACATTTTTTCTGATTTCTAAAGGAATATATCATCACCAGTGCTTTTAAAACTTGGAGTGTTCTCCTGAACTTAATCGAATACACCTAAGATTAAACCCTAAAAGCAACTAAACAAGGTTAAACCCTAAAAACACATCATCAAATAACCTTGTTTGCAAAACCTGGTTGTGCATGCACACATTTGAATTGATCATTAAGGGCCCATCACATTCAAAGAGGGCAATCATCCCAAGACTAATTAAAACTGAGTAGACACTGGCCTTAAGGATTGATTCGATCTTCTAGGCTCAAACTGAGATTTTTTTCCATTAATCAACTTCTACTAGTCCATCTGATGTCTACCTAGGGGAGTAGAGTCAAATGATCGAAGCTGGGGGTACACTAGGAACCAGAGGTGCAAGCCAAAGGAAGAACCTTCTCCCCAGGCCCTCCTTCTAACTGGTCGGATTGATCAGATAAAAATAGACCAAATCGGTTATAATCTCAAGATGGGTCCTGTGAGTCTGTAGGTCTTTAGGCTAACCCACCAAAGGATAGGGTTGATTGCTTGTATGCAGGGTTAATTTCTCTCTTCTGATTTCCCTCCTATTCTACCATGTATCCTTCCACATCCTACACTCATTTCCCATCCTACCCTCCTACCACCACTTATTCCCAAGATGATTACTATCCTGATTTGACTTATAATTACCCATCCACTAGCCAAGATAACTTTGATTGGGGATACGATGCCGGATCTCATTGTCCAGGGCCTAACCCTGGACAATAAGACTATGATTACTATCCTTCCCAGAGCTACAATGATTATAGATCTCCACCCGTTGATGACTGAGCCAACCCGATCTAAAATCAAGAAGGATATGTTGATTATAACACTTACCCTCCCCAGTATTCCATTTAATATAGGTTGCCACCATTCTTTGAACAACTTGAAATGGCCTATTATCAAGGAGGAGAACCTCGATATCTTGACTCCCTAGATTTAACCCAAACCCACCCAAACCTAAATTGAACCATTCAGTTCAGGTGAACCAGGTCCAAGACAAGGTGTTGGCTAACTTGAGGAACACCATCCAATCTTTAGAAGCTAAGCCAATACCACTCACTGAAGCATTGGAACCTATGATGAAAATGATTGATGAACTTAATAGTTCTCTATTGGATTTGCTCCAAAATGTTAGGGATAGGGACCTAGGTGAGTTTCTACTTGGGAAATTATCGAGGTTGGGGATGAGATTTATGGTTGCCCTAGTCAAATCTTGGGATGATTCTCAAGATGAACCCCCTTCAAGAGAGACAATGTTGAAACCCGCTCACATGCCTGTCGAGGGGGGTACATATTCTAAGATTGGAGATGACCAGGTTGGGCTAGAGCAATCCATTGAGGACGAACCAATTGATTCACTCGAGATCCCTGAGCCAGGGAGCGAGGAAAAATATGTCCCTTTGAACCAGGAAATGATAATCGATTTTGAGACATATGTAAATGAGGATCATGAATTCTTTGATTCTGAGGGTGAAGAATCTCTTAGTGAAGTCTCACTTGAGCGTAAGGAAGATGATTTTAGTGAGACAAACGGGCTTGAGGAATTTGACGAACCATTTGATAACTCAACTATTAAAGATTTGGATTCGGTTGGGGCTAACTTGGAAGATTCGAATCCTCATTTACTAGAAGATTCAATCAATAGCCCCATTCCTCAACCACACCCCAAAGGGATTGATTCTAATTTGGGAATCATTGTACCCAAGTCAATTTTGAGTTAGCCACGATTTTTGGGCTTGGGTAAATCTTTTCGGGTGAACGGTGTGCTAGAGGTCCTGGAGCCTGAGCACTTGATGTTGGAGGATAGAAATGTTCAAATGAAAATTTGGAAGATTAATTCTAAGGGAAAAACAAGTTTGTATTTAAGGGTTCCTACTGACCTAAAGCCACCTACTTTCAACTAGGACCCTTATGATATCTTTCACGTGCAACCCAAGCTCGAAATAACTAATTATTTTTCTAAGCTAAATGTTAAGTGGACATCCTCACCTATTGAACCATCTTTACCCATTGTCCAACACTTTGGTCTTGTGTTGCACACCATAAAACTGTAGGCCCAGCCCTGCAAACACAATAATCTTAGGTTCTAGGTGATTTTCATCCAGAACCATAGAACCACTCGACCCTTGGGCATGGGTCTACACCACAACTTGGTCCACATCTATGGACATCTTCTGTTGGCGAGCTCGAGGATCAATATTTTTATTTTGATTTTGACCCACACTTGTGAATTTTCCATTTCTTCCTTGTATGTATGTTATGCCTAGCTAAAGGCATTAAATTTAGCACGATATTCAAGTGATATTCTGTTTACTTCGCCCTTTTCATGTCTCTATCTCTACAATGAGGACATTGCATCATTTAGTCATGGGGGGTGGATACTTAATCCTGAAATTATTTCGTTAGTCCAAAGAATTTCTTTTATTTTCTTTAAAAAAAATGAAAAATTCAAAAAAAAGAAAAAGAAAGGAGTAGAGAACTCAGGCTTTTGGAAGTTATTAACTTTATGAAATGATATGATAGGACTTGAATACTTAGACTCTTCTGGTCTTCGAGCTTAATTAGCCTGGGTGTCTACTCGAATGTGGACTTAGTCTCGAGTCCTCACCAAGTAATTCTATTTTGAACTGGTCAATAAATTGGGATGATAAGTACATGACTTATCAGCCCACCCTCTGATTTAAGGGGACTTTAAACCTAAGCATCTACATACTATTTGCACTAACTCACATTTTGACGGTTTCTTCGAAAATTGGGTAGCTAATGAACCACTTATGGTGTTATGGCTGGCAAGTTGCCGGTGGTAACAGCTCATTGGCCAGTTGTCAAGAGCCCAGCCAAAAGACCAATTTCTTTGTATTGTCTTTAGGTAAATCTTAGATTAGGGAAGCCACCTACTTAAAAAGAAAAAATAGAAAAAGGAGAAAATGAAAAAATAAACAAATAAAACCACACTTCACCGCCTGAGTATGGCTGGCAAGTTACTATAGGTAACAGCCCATTGGTCGGTTGTCTAGAGCCCAACTCACAAAAATGCACAATAATTCCCAAAACACTTAGGGAAGAAGCAGGAAAGTAGAATAAACTGGGGAGATATACACTGGGTTCACTCTTGTGTTGACCCCATGAATAAAAGTAGGGAGAAAGCTACCATTCGAAAAGATAAACCTTTAGGCAAGGTCACCTAGGGTCGTAGAAACCTGAAGTCCATTTTAACGGTCGCCTAATGAGTTTATCACCCTTTCACAAGATGCTTAGCATTTATAGTCCTTTACAAGTCTTGGTGGGTTGGGTAGTCATAAAAGGTTATCTCGAAACTCAAACTCAAAAAGTCCAAAAAAAAATTAGAAAGAAGAAAAATAAAAAAATGTATCTTCCCTTTTCAAATAAGGCAAGGACTTGGAAGTATACATTCTGGCAGACATCCGGGTACTATTGAGTCTTCGTAGTTTAGGACCTTAGTTGATAGTTTCTATTGTTAATAAACAACATAGGCCTAAGTGATCGAATCCTAATTCCATTTTTATACATAGCATCTAGCTTAATTTTGCTAGGGATTGGTAAAAGATAGGCATGGGGGTATGATATAGACACCTATTGATGTGCATACATCTAATTAACCTAAAATATCTATTAATTAATGTTCTTAGTGTCACATTAGCATTATACATTGTAAATAGTCCATAACATGCGTAATCATGTATTTAGGTCAAGTTGTATAAATTCTATAGTAATAGTCTCCTTTTATGGTCAGGGACAGAGCGACTTTTTTAACGGGACCTCGGATCGAAGATCCAATAGTACGGATCTGATTAGGGCGACGATTGGAGTTTAACGACTCCAAGATCACCTTGATCGAACATCCGTAGCACCAGATAAAGATCGAGGAACCCCAAAGATCAAGTGCCAAGATGGTGTTAATCTGCATCTCAGACGACAAAATTGACAGCACGGATGTGTTTGGGTCGACGATCGTAGCCTAACGATATGAAAATTGGTCCAATCCAACACCCGTGGCACCGTCTACAACACTCAAAAAATGGACGACCAGGATGGTGCCATGTGGCACCATCCCAACCGCCCAACCGGCCCTCAGGAACGCCGCTGCCTCTCCAAAGAGTCTCCAATGCACGATCTAGGTCGTTGGATCTTGATCCAACGGCCACAAGCAAGCATGCGTAAAATCATTCGTGCGAAACAAACCCACGCATAGTGTAGTGGTCAAGCACGTTGCGAGAGCACACGACACACGTTCGATCCCGCAGCTGCTGTGTGTGGGCGCGCAATTGGAGTCGCACGATTTGCATTGAGCGACGTAAATCGATCGATAGTGCCCAACCGCGATCAGATGCGCAGTGCAAACGCCTGATTGCAAGTGGGCGCGCGCTGGTGAGGGCAGTTTAAGTCGTCCAATCTCTTGATCGGATGGTTGAGCGTGCGCGGTCGTGTGAAGGCATTGAGAGCACAAAGGCAAATGGGTGCGTGAGCGATGCGCGCACGTTGGCCACGTTCAAGCCACTAAAGGTCCTGAATTAACGTTTTTAATGTTGAAATGTCCAAAATTCCCCTACTCCTTGCAACTATAAAAGGAGACCCGTACCATACAGATTTCTCATCCCTTCCTTCTCCTCTCTCCCTCTCCATAAGAGAAGCTTGTCCTACACCTGGGATGCTCCTTAAGAGCTAAAACAAAGTTTTCGCCCCCATACCGGAAGCGGATCTCGCGACGATGACAACGTGCTGCCTCGTTCCTGTTCCTCCTACTTCATCCTCCTTCCCGCTCTGTTCCTCGTTTTCTAGGCGTTGTCCCATCCGGCTCATCCTCCAAGCGACCATCGAGGAGGATAACTTCTCTCTCTCTCATTCTTTTTACTGCTTTCTAAAGTAGAATTTTCCTGCTTTCTAGTTGTAATAATTTCTCATTTTCTAGTGTAATCATTTCTCGCTTTCTTAGTTGTAAAAGCACTATGCAATATCAAGTGGTTGTTCTTTCTTTCTCTCTCTCTCTCATTGTCTATATTGATTCCATTGTGATTATTTCACCCTTTAAACAAAAACACAAAAATATAATTGCAAATTTTGATCGACGTAGCCTCCCTGTGTTCGACCTAAAATTTCTTTACGGATTTTTCGGTATAAATTTTATTTGTTGAATGGATTTTTTCGCGACTCGAACTACAACAATGTGTTTTTCAAATCCAATTCCAATAGCGTAGTCATCAGCCATTCATCATTTTGGCACCATTGCCAGGGAGGCAACGATTTTTCGATCTTCTTTTCGCATTTCACACACTTTACTATTTTCTAGCTTTCTTTATCTCGTGTCTATTGTTTCATAGATACCTCTATCAAGTAATCGACAAGCGGTAGACCAGAGTAAAGTGCAGTTGAAGACAACTGTAAGTGCTCCCCATTCTTCTCCCTCCATAGATTTCATTTCATCACATTAATGCAAATTCCAATTAACCTAGGTGTTTGCATAAATCCTAGGATTAGTTTGGTTGTTTGGATTTCCACCAACATTCGTTTCACCCTCTCATATTAAAAAAAATTAAAAAGATAACTTCTTGTGGGGTAATTCAACCTACACATAACATACACCCATAATCAAGGCACTTAACATAATTGATTTTCTTTTACTCAACTGGATTCTGATCTGTGGAACCAGTACACACAAATCAACACATAAAGGAGTATTGTGTGCCTAACTCAGTGGTGCAATTGAGGCTAATTGTTTGAGTTGTTTGGGCCGCACCACTTATCATAAAATCAACTCACCAAGTAGCTTCCTCTTTGGCTTTTCAATCTAGGTTCATACCAGGCATGCCACTTTATTTCTAATTTCAAAAGGAAGGCGATCTTCACCCGTGCTTGAAAACCTGGTTTGCCTCAAACTTGATTGAATTAAACCTAATTCTAAACCATAAAAGCTACTTAAGCAAGATTTGAACTCTAAAATCTACTCATCATAAATAATCTTGCTTGAAAACCTTGGTTGTGTAGGCACTCATACATACTCAATTGATCATTAAGGGCACAACCCATTTTAAGGACCCACCACATCCATAAGCACTACAATCCCAGGCCTAAATAAAATCGAGTAGACGTTGGCCTTAAGGATTGATTTGGTCTTTGGGGCCTAGTCTGAGATTGTTTATGATTAACCTACTTCCACTGATCAATCTGATGTCTACCTAGGGGAGTAGCGTCAAACGACCGCAGCTGGTGGTACACTGGGAATCAGAGGCGCAAGTCGAAGGAAGAACCTTCTCCCCAGTCCCTCCTAACTGGTTGGATTGAGCAAACACAAGTAGAGTAAATCATTTATAATCTTAAGGTAGGTTCTAAGAGTCTATAGATCCTTAGGCTACCCCACTTAAGGACAAGCTTATTTTGTTGTGCTGCAAGGATCTTATCCCCAGTCCTTCCAACCTTTTCCTAGTTTATGCTAGGAAGAAGGTCATTGAATCCTCGACTGGAAGGACCACTAGAGTATTCTAAGAGGCGTAGATTGGATTTTGGCCAAATTGATCCCATGGCTGATCAACAGCCTCCTCTGCCTCAGGATCCACAGGAGGTATTTCGAAGGCAACTGAAACAAATGTAGAGAATGCAAGAATGGTTCCAGAGAATGCATGGCGCTCAGCCCTTGAAGGATTTTTATGATCCTTCAAATTATGGGGAATGTCCCAGTGTCCAGATTCCTGTCGGAGACGTAGAAATCAAGTCCCGAGTGTTAAGCCTAATCAAACATTTCCATGGGCTTGGCTCTGAAGACCCATTTCAGCACTTGGAGGGCTTGACCACTTTGGTCCAGACTACCAAGGCATGCAACGTGAATGAGAAGCAAATGATCATGAGGCTCTTCCCCCACTCTCTTAGGGATAAAGCCGGTCATTGGTATAGGACTATAGGAAGACCAATTGCAACTTGGAATGAGTTGAAATCAGCCTTCCTGAAGAAATTCTTCCCTGTCGAACGTACCAATGTGTTGAGATGGGCAATTACTACCTTTACCTAGCGATCGGGGGAGCAATTTCATGTTGCCTGGGAGTTATTTTAGGACCTATTGCAGAGGTGCCCACACCACGAGGTGCCGAAATTGCAACTCGTGCAGATCTACCACGGGTTGACTTAGCAACTCAAAAATCACATGGATACTTCTTATAGAGTCAATTTCCTCAATAAAGACGCAAATAGCGCACACGATTTGCTTGAGGAGATGAGCGAGAATTCAATCAATCATTCCTCCATGGATACTTTTAACTGGTCCCAGTAGCCCAGATCAAATGTTAATGAAGTCCACGACTCTCATTCATTCGATATGGAATTGATTTGTAATAAACTTGATAAGGTGGACTTGGTTGCTAAGAGAATGTAGAAGTGAATGGCTGGAAACTCAATGAACAACTCTCAATCCAGTCAATCCCAGAATTCAGGATTCCATTCATCGTGAGCTCCTTCTAGACGGGAGTTTGCGAATCAACTTGATGCGGCTCAACTTGTGAGCTAGCATTATTCGAAACCCCACGGGTTCCAAACTGGGGCCTTTGATCCCAGTTTCTCTAATCCTTCCCTTTCTTTCTCTCCATCCTCACCCTATGAGGATGTTTTCTCTATACAGGAGAATGTTAGATCCAACCCTTACTCCAATGCTTATAATCCTGGTTGGAGAAACCACCCTAAGATTTCCTTGGAAAACCTGGGGCAGCAGACCCAATTCCAACCTAGCAACTATGCTCCACAACGACCAATGGGTCAGGGTCATGTTTATACTCAGTTGCCCCTGAATTAGGTCAATTAGCTAGCTTGGAACGTCTGTCAACCCGTAGGGTAGGTTGATTTGAATCGACAAATGTTAGAGATGTAAGGATCTATGCTCCAGCTCATGCAGCGAATTAAAACCTTACTGGACAACTTGCAAACCAGCCACATAGCTAATTCTCATCAACCCAGATCTCTACCATCTTAACCTGTACCCAACCCATGTAATATCCTGAATTCAGGCAATCAATCCCATGGGTACGGGAATCAAAGGGACCCACATGCACATGCTAAGGTGGTTGAGCAGGGTCCTTCCTCTTCTTCTTTCGCAAATCAATGGTTCTTGGTTAATGAAGCCCCTCTAATCTTTCCTAACCCTCCCCAAGACCCAAACCATATGCATCTGCTAATTCTGTTACCCTGAGGAGTGGTAAACAAACTTAGGATCCACGACAACACTGTTCTAATTTACTGAATTCTAAAGAACCTAAGGAGATAAAGGAGAACTCTGGAGAAGAAATCAAGGCTTAGGAACCTAATTCTGAAGATCCAACTCATGTTCCTTTTCCTGAGGCCTGGAGTAGATCAAGGAAGAAGAAGTATGTTGATAGTACTGAGGATCTTCTGAATATTTTCAAGAATGTTGAGATCAATATCCCGCTCCTCGATGTTATCAAGCATATACTGGCTTGCACAAAATTTTTAAGGATAAGTTGAGAGAATCTGTTCCAAGGAAGGTGGTACTCTCTGAGCAGGTTACTTTTGTTATCCTGCACCACCTCACTTAGTAAAGGAGAGATCTAGGTGCTCCTTTGATTTCTTGTGTCATCGAAGATTACAGTTTTGATAGAGCACTGTTGGATCTGGGTGCATCCATCAACCTAATTCTGACTTCTCTTTACGAGAACTTTGGATTAGGTGAACTTCGGTCAACCTCAGTAATGTTGCAGTTAGCAGACCATTCGGTCACAAATTCACAAGGCGTTATTAAAGATGTTATTGTTAAGGTTAAGGATTTCTATTTTCCTATAGATTTCCATGTCCTTGACATGGATATAGCTGAAAATCTGAGGAACATGCTCATCAGTTTGGGACGTCCATTCCTAGCTACCGCCAAGGCCAACATTAACTGTGAAAGTGGTAGCATGGAAATCATCTTTGGGGATCAAAGAATGAAATTGGATATTTTTAAGGTGATTAATAAATTCAAGGATTGTGGATTTATTGAAGAACTTGAGGATGATAATGTGAATATTGAGACTTGTATGATGATTTCTGCATTTGAAAGTTCCTCCATTGAAGGGGAATTGAACCCGCAACCCTCTATGGCAGATCTGCCATCTTCTGAAGATGTTACTGATTTTTTTCACTCTCAACCTCTTCCTCTTGATGAGTCTTCATCAGCATCTTCCTTACCTTCAATCATCAACCTACCCTAGCGTGAACTGAAACCATTGCCTGATAATCCGAAATATTAGTTTTTAGGACCACATACGACACTCTCTGTGATTATCAGTGCTAATTATCAAAGGAGCAGGAGAATAAACTGATTAAGGCCTAATGGAACACAAGGAGGCAATTGGTTGGACCATTCATGACCTTAGGGGGATCGAGCCATCTTATTGCAATCACAGAATATTTTTGGAAGATGGATCCCACCCTTCTCGCCAGATGTAGAGGAGATTAAATCCAAATATGCGAGAAGTTGTCAAGAAGGAGATTGTTAAGTGGCTCGATGCAGGAATCATTTATCCAATCTCTGATAGTCCTTGGGTATGTCCCGTGCAGATTGTTCCCAAGAAAGCCGGGATTACTGTTGTGACTAACGAGAAAGGAGAATCTATCACAACTCATTCAGCTTCCTCTAGGAGGGTCTGTATCGATTATAGGAAGCTGAACACAGCCATGAAGAAGGATCATTTTCCTTTGCCCTTCATTGATCAAATCTTGGAAAGATTAGTTGGGCAGAAGTACTTCTGTTTCCTTGATGGTTACTTGGGATACAACCAAGTTCCTATCCATCCTGAGGATCAGGAAAAAATGACTTTCACCTGTCCCTACAGAACCTTTGCTTTACGTAGGATGCCATTCGGCTTATGCAATGCACCTACGACTTTTCAAAGGTGTATGCTGGCCATATTCTCTGACATGGTGGGAGAGTTTATGGAAGTCTTCGTGGATGATTTCTCTATTTTTGGAGAATCATTTGACTCTTTTCTAGCTAATCTTGAAATAATTCTTAAACGATGCATCAAAACAAGATTGGTCCTTAGCTAGGAAAGAAGTCATTTCATGACACAAGAAGGCATCGTCTTGGGTCATGTAATCTCTGAACGAGGAATCGAAGTGGATAAAGCTAAGGTTGATGCTATCACCAAACTTCCTCCTCCTACATCTGTTAAACAAATTTGATCATTTCTTAGTCATGTGGGATTCTACAAAAGATTCATCAAGGACATTTTGAAGGTTGCTCATCCTCTGAGCAATCCTTTCGCCAAAGAAATGCTGTTTGATTTCGACGAATCATGCCGTAAGGCATTTGATTTTCTTGAAATGGCAGTCAATTGTGCTCTGGTGTTGCAACCACCGATTTGGATAGCCCCTTTTGAGATAATAACCGATGCTTTTGATTACGCGGTCAGGGCTGTTTTGGGTCAGAAAGTTGATAGGAAGCCCTATGTCATCTACTACGGTAGTAAAACTCTGGACGAGGCCTAGAGGAAGTAAACTATTACTGAGAAGGAATTACTAGCCATAGTATTTGCTTTGGAGAAATTCAGGGCTTATCTCTTAGGGTCTCACGTCATCATATATACCGACCACTCATCCTCGAGACATCTCTTGGCCAAAAAGAATGCCAAACCTAGGCTTATTCATTGGATTCTTCTGCTTCTAGAATTTGATCTTGAAATCAAGGATAAATTCAGGGTACAGAATGTGGTGGCAGGTCATCTGTCGAGACTTCTGAGTGATTCTTCTCGTCCAAACATTCCAATTGCTGATACTTTTCCAGATGAAACCTTCCTTACAGTTTTAGGTGTCCAAACCTTGTGGTTTGCTGACAGCGTTAATTATTTGGCTGTTGGTCAAATCCCCCAGGATTGTGCCAAGCAACAATGGGATAGACTCAAATCTGAGGCCAAATATTACCTTTGGGAGGACCTTGAACTGTACCAAATTGGCTCTGATCAAATTATTCGTTGATGCGTTCTGGAGAACGAATTCAAGTGTATACTCGAATTCTTCCATGCATCTGCGTGTTGTGGACACTTCTCCGGGAAAAAGACAGTTGCAAAAATTTTACAATCTAGATTCTATTGGCCATCTTTATTCAAGGATGCACAGGAATTCTCGAGGTCATGTTCTCGATGCCAAGCACTGGGGATCATGACTAAGAGAGATATGATGCCCCTAAACCCCATTCTTCCTGTCGAAATCTTCGACATCTGGGGCATCAATTTCATGGGACCCTTCCTCCCTTCATTTATACATCAATACATTCTCGTCACTGTTGATTATGTGTCCAAGTGGATCGAGGATATTCCCACCTGAACCAATGACCACAAGGTGGTCATTGATTTCATCAAGAATAGTCAGTTCGGGATTCCGAGGGCCATCACCAGCGATGGTGGCACTCATTTCACTAATGCCCAATTTCGTAATTTGCTGGCTAAATACGAGGTTAATCACCGAATCTCCACACCTTACAATCCCTAGATGAATGGACAGGCCGAGATCTTCAATCAAGAGATCAAGAATATTCTATAGAAAATGGTTAGGTCTGATCACAAAGACTGGACTCAGAAGCTTGAGGATGCTCTTTGGGCCTACCGTACGACGTATAAAATGCCCATCGACATGTCTCCATTTCGTCTGGTATATGGGAAGGCATGCCATTTACCCATAGAAATTGAACATAGGGCATTCTAGGCAATCATGCAGTGCAATCTAGATTTCAGTTTAGCCAGGAAGACAAGGAAAATCCAACTATCTGAGTTGGAGGAGCTTAGAAATGATGTATATGAGAATGCCAAGAACTACAAGGCTCAGACCAAAGCTCTTCATGACCAATTGATTTCCCGCAAGAGCTTTGAGCTGAATCAGAAGGTCTGGCTATTCGATTCTCGACTTAAGCTCTTTCCCGGCAAACTTAGGTCGAAATGGAACGACTCGTTCATATTGATCAGATATTTCCAAATGAAGCTGTTCAAATCTTTGACCCAAAGACGGGTAATTCATTTAAAGTCAATGGTCAACGTCTGAAACCCATTATTGACTGTACTATTCCAGAACTTGTCTCAGACAAGGTTGCTCTAGCCATGTTGTGACTTCTTTGGCGGGACTTCGCCTACCTGATAGCATTAAACTCAGTAGTTGCATAGTTTGACTCAGAGCTGACCCGAGCTTCATATTCAGGTGATATCTTCTGCATTCTACCTTTCATTTCAGGTCTTTTATTCTCAATGTGGATATTGCATCAGCTAGGCATGGGGGGTGGATTCATTTCTGAATTATTTTGTCAGCTCTGTGGAATTTTTGCAAATTCTACCTATTTTCTTAGATATACATAAAATAAAATTGAATTAGGAAGGAATACTTGGACATTAGGACCTTTCATTCTTAGGAAATATTACAATAGGATCTGAACACTAAGACCCTTCAGGTCTTTGGGCTTAATCAGCCCAGGTATCCACTAAGATGTGGATTTGTTATCGAGTCCTTGCCATCCTGAATTCTATTTTTTTGATTAAATAAGTTTGGGTGATAAGAACATTACTTATCAACCCACCCTCTAATTTGAGGGAACTTTAAGTCTAAGCATCTACACACTATTCATCACTGACTCGTTGTTCGACGATTTTAATGGAAATTGGGTAGCTAATGACCCTTCTGGGGTGATATGGCTAGCAGGTTATCGTATGTAACAGCCCATAGGTAGGTTGTCCAGAGCCTAGTCACTGGACCACTCTCTTCTTGCTAACTTTAGGTAAATCTTAGACCAGGGAAGCCACCTACTTAAAAAGAAAAAGAAAGTCAAAAAGAAAAGAACAAGAAAAAGAAATAGGAGAAAAGAAATAAAAAGAAACAAAAGAAATAAGCCACACTTCGCTGCACGAGTATGACTGGCAAGTTGTCGGTGGTAACAGCTCATCGACCGGTTCTCCAGAACCCAGCTCAAGAAATGCACGTAAAAATTCCTAAAACATTTAGGAAGAAGCAGAGAAGTAGACTAAGCCAGGGAGATATACACTGGACTCACCCTTGTGTTGACTCTATAAAAAATAAAAGTAGGGAGAAAGCTACCGATCGTAAAGATACACCTTTAGGCAGGACTTTCTTTTTAAGGTCACCTAGGGATGTAAAAACCCGAAGTCCGTTCTGATTGCCGATCAACGAGTTTATCACATTCACAAAAAGATGCTTAGAACATAGGGCTCCCATCAAATCTTGAGTGGGTTGAGTGGCCACAGAAAGCCACTCTGTAACCCTAAAATAAAAGATCCAAAAAAATTAGAAAAGAAGAAAAAGTGAAAAAGAGATCTTTCTTAGAATAAGGTGATGGCTTGAGGCAGTCTGCATTTTGGCAAATACCCAGGCGTTGTTGTATCTTTGAAAGTTCAGGTCCTAAGTAAAAATTTCTTGATGTTGAAAATGATTTTTGCCAGAGTAATCCAACATAATTCTTTTATAAATAGCATCTAGTTTTTGCTAGGGACTAGCAAAACGTAGGCATGGAGGTGTGATGTGCATACATCTAATTAACCTAAAATGTCTACTAATGCATGTTCTTAGTGTCACATTAGCATTATACATTGTAAATAGTGCATGACAAGCATAATCATGCATTTAGGTCAAGTTGTATAAATTGTATAGTAATTGCCTCCTTTTATGGTCAGGGATAGGGCAACTTTTTAATCGGGGCCTCGGATCGAAGATCTAATCGTACTGATCTGATTAGGGCAATGATTGGAGTTCAACGACTCCAAGATCGCCTTATCGGACATTCGTAGCACCAAATAGAGATGGAGGAACCCTGAAGATCAAGGGCCAAGATGGTGTTAATCTACCACACAGATGCGTTCAAAACGATGATCGCAGCCTAACGGTGCGAAAATGGGTCCAATCCAACACCCGTTGCATCGTCTACAACACTCAGAAGATGGACGACCAGGATGGTGCCACATGGTGCCATCCCAGCCACCCAACCGACCCTCAAGACCGCCGCTGCCTCTCCAAAGAGTCTCCAGCACATAATCTAGGCCGTTGGATCTTGATCCAATGGCCACAAGCAAGCGTACGCAAAATCATCTACGCGACACAAACCTACGCATAACGTAGTGGTCAAGCGCATTGCGAGAGCATGCGACACGGATTCTCACCCGCAGCTACTGCGGGTGAGCGCAGTGCTGGCAAGGGAGGTTTAAGTCGTTCGATCTCTTGATCAGACGGCTGAGAACGCACGGTCATGTGAAGGCATTGAGAGCACAAAGGCTAACGGGCTCGCGACCGACGCGCGCACGTTGGCCACGTTCAAGCCTTTAGTGACAGATAAATCCATCATTAAAGGTCCTAAATTAATGTTTCTAATCTTGTAATGCCCAAAATTCCCCCACTCCTTGCAACTATAAAAGGATACCCCTACCATACAGATTTCTCGTCCCTTCCTTCTCCTCTCTCCCTCTCCAAAGCTCAAGAGAAGCTTATCCCACACTCGGGATGCTTCTCAAGAGCTAAAACCAAGTTTTTTCCCCCATTTCGAAAGCAGATCCCACGATGACGATGACATGCTTCCTTGTTCCCATTCCTCTTGCTTCGTCCTCCTTCTTCCAGCTCCGTTCCTCGTCTTCCAGGTGTTGTCCCATCCAGCTCGTCCTCCAAGCGACCATCAGGGAGGATAACTTCTCTCTCCCATTCTTTTTACCGCTTTCTAGACTAGAATTTTCCTACTTTCTAGTTGTAATCATTTTTCACTTTCTAATGTAATCATTTCTTGCTTTCTTAGTTGTAAAAACATTATGCAATGTCAAGTGGTTGTTCCTTCTCTCTCTCTCTCATTGCCTATATTAATTCCATTATGATTATTTTACCCTTTAAACAAAAACACAAAAGAATAATTACAAATTTTAATCGATGTAGCCTCCCTATGTTTGACCCGAAATTTCTTTACAGATTTTTTGGTATAAATTTTATTTGTTGAACGGATTTCTTCGTGACTAGAACTACAACGACGGGTTTTTCAAATCCAATTCCGAAAGCATAGTCATCCGCCATTCAACATGTATTGATGGGAACACCATCATGAGCCATAACTTGCTCAATTTGATCTGATTAAGTTATTAAATGCTCCTACATAATTGCCAGAGGACTGTAATTTAGTGCATAATCATTCTGAGGGAAAGACAAGAAACCAGGGTTAAAACTACAATTTTAAAATCATATCTTAAATGCAGTACAACCACAGGTTTTCTCAAGGGTTAATTAAGGGTTAAATGGTCCTAAAAGGCTAACAAGTGGGTTAGAACAAACAGAAAGGGTTTTCACGTTTTTTGAGAATTAAATGACTTTTGAAATCCTAAAAGGAAACCTGCTTAATTAAATGAGGTTCTGGTCAGGATAAAATTCACCTAAACCCTCTAAAATTCATAAAAAAATATTCTCTAGGGTTTGGTACCTTCAAGATGATTATCAAAACTTGTCTTGACCCAAAAGAGAGTCTCAGACAGATATTTGCCCTATTTTGGGTTTTTGCATAAATTACCTAGTCAAAAGTGGTCAAAAACAAAATCCAACTGCACCATTGGATTCCTCAGGTACAAATTAGGTTTGTACCAAAATTTGGGCTCAATCTGAGATTGTCTTGACCTAGTTTGCAACTTGGTCTTGTCTGATCACATTTATGCCCTTAACTTTCAAAATCCTCACAAAAAGGCTCCTAACTTTGTCATCATTTTTAAAAATAGGTCCCTACCGCCATTAATCTTATTCCTACAAACTTCGGTGACCTAAAATTGGCATGTTATCCTTGATTCCTTGACGAATCCCTTTCAAATTTGAAAGGGAAGTTCGTCAAGGAATTCCCTTCCTTCTGAACCAATTCCCACGCCCTAAAACCTTCCCAATCTCTCATGCGAACGCATGAGAGATTAGGGTATCCTAAAAATCCTAACTCCGATGAAGCTTTCCAAGCTCAAAACAGCCTCCCAAGCTCAAAACTCCCTCTAAAGTTCTATAAAAAGACCTCTAGATCAAACCGTTCTTCCCATGCTCAAAATTAGCTTTGAGCACCACCAATTCCTCTCCTCTTTCTTGTCTGAATTGCCCCTCAACATTCGACGACCCTCCCCATCTCCTTTCTTCCTCCGTTCGCAATATCGGCAGTGGAGCTATCTCCCCCATCTTCTTCCTCGTCGAGCAGTACCCACCGACGCCCCTTTCGCCGTCTTCCTCGCCGTTTCCTACCTACCGGAGCAGCCTCCTTCTCTGGTGTCGGCCATACCACAACCGATGCCATCTCCTCTCTCCTTTGTCCACTACCGCTCTCAACTGACTCCTCAGCTTCGCCTCATTACACCAGCATATCTAACACACTGCTTCGACCTTGCCAACGCCCTTCGCGACTTCGTCCTCCATCTCTTCGGTAGAACTCCAACGAGCCCTAGCAACTTCCATACACCACCAAACCAGCCGCTCCAGCACTCCACACCTCCGTTCACCGTATATCAAAAGCCCTAACTTAGTTAACGCTATTGATTGCCCTTCCACACTCCCGAACACCACCACTTTCACAAGCATAGTTCAACTTTGCCACACACACATAGACCACCCCAGTCCACGCCAACCCCCTCATCAAGTTTGCCATGCTCCGACGATCGTCCCTGAGCTTTTTGATGCAGCCGAATGGCCTTGTTGTTGTTTTCAGGTACCGCCCCCCAGCGCCATTAGTGGACCTCCTTTGAAGCAATCTTCAAGGCTCGATCCTCACCTGTAGCTCCAGGTCTTAGCTCTAGGCTGTGCTGATTCATTCCACACATGTGCCTAGGTCTCCAATTGAGGGAGATACCCTCAGCAGCTACCCCAATTGAGAGAGCATCCACTGTAGCTGTGCACGAAAAAAAGGGGGACAACATAGTCCCATCTCAGATGATTAGGAAGTGGTGCTACTGCATAAATTGAAAAAGTGTTGAGGGCTTATCGCCTCAAGACTTGAGGGGTGAGGTCCCTCACACCCTTCACGTTCCTTGTCCATTACACACACCCTGTGGACCTGGTGCAAACCTAATAACTCGCCTAAGCCCTATGCACTCCATAGTTGCGTCCCATGCCCGCATCCCTATACCTGGGTGCGCTCTAAGTCCGATTACCCGTATAACCGATACTATTGAAGGCTCTGGGAGAGCAAAACCCAGGAGAAAAAGAGAGGAGAGCTTGCACAAGGAAGGGGAGGGTTTTGCTCTGTTGTGGATCAGCTAACACTTAGCCAATATTCGAGCCCTTTACCTTATGCTTGAAGAGAAAAAGAAGAAGAGAAGGAAGGAGTAGAAGTAGAAAAAGAAGGAAGAAAAGGAAGAGAAAGAAAGGGGTAGAGAAAGAGAAGCAGGAGAGGAATAGAAACATAGAAGAAGAAGAAAAGAAGAGTCATAGAGAAAGAAGAAATTAAAGAAAGAAGGAGAGCACTATTCATCTGACATTTCAGATATCTGATCATTCAATCAGACTGCTGACTTGAGTTTATTCATAGATATTGAATTCCATTAGATATTATTGTAGGGAGTAATTGGTGATTCAAATCACCATTTTACTCCATTCTTTTGCAGTCTAACACTTGATATTATTGCTACGTTATTTTGAATCAATTTCTGATCATAATTTCTTATCTCTATTGTTTAAATTGAAATCTTGAGAATTGAATTCCTACTTTCTCCCAGCAAACGACCTCAGACTTTCTTGAGTATAAATTTTATCGATTTTTCATGAGATTTCGACTATACTGCAATGCAACGATTTAAAACCCGATCTCGAGCGAACAATGCCTATTTAGGTTAAAATGCCTAATCATGCATGTTCCTAGGCTTAGATTTGCATTTCATGTTATAAATATTGCATAGCATGCATCATTCTGCATTTAGAGTAGTTGTATATATTTTAGGTCAGTTAGGCCTTTTTATGGTTAGGAGAGAAGAAGATTTATTTCAGGGTCTCAGATGGACGATCGAGCCATATGGATCTAATTAGGACGACGATCGAAGTTAATCCCTTTGAAATCACCTAGATCGGAGACCTGTAGAATCATATGATGTGTACGGAAGATCAACGGCAGGGGGCAACGTGACATCCATACGGGCTTCGGATAAAAAATCCCACTGTACGGGTGGATCCAGAGCAACGATCGCAGTTTGGCAATGTGAAAATCAACTCGATCCAAACACCATGGCACCCTCTACAATAGAAAGAAGATGGACGGCCCAAATGGCACCACATGGTGCCATCTAGGCCTCCCAACACTGACCAGCAATGATAGAGAAAATATGTGATTTGTTAAATAGGGTTTTGGAAATCGTTGTAATGTGTGAATCCGTTTGACTTTTACAATTTCTAACCAAGTTAGGAAAGTATCTAAGGTCATCCAAGGAGGCAATATTTTGTAAAATCAATCTCTTGCTTGAAAAGTAGAAATCCCCTTTCTTCTTGTATTTCAATATATCATTTTTTTTTGGTTTTTCAAATAAAGGGGCAAATAAAAAGTTGTTGACAGGAAAAAGTACCACAACTAAGATGCTAAAATCTAAGTGACAAAATTATCCTCTTTCTAAGCTAAACCTAGGCTTGTGAAGGCCTAGGTTAATTAGAAAGAGAGAGTGAGATTATGCTAAGATAAAGCAAGTAGTGCAATTAAAAATGTAACAAGAAATGATGGCAACATTTTCTATATTAAAGGAAATCATCTACAAGTATAGGAAAGCCTTTAAAGAAAAGACAAATAAAGAAGAAACAAAATCATTTAATTGTTGATGATGATGAAGAAGGTGAAGCTCCTCTTGCTCCAAGTCAAGTTGCTCCTTGGCTTGAAAGGAAGGTTTCTTCTTCCCCTTTGCCTGGCAAGCTCCTCCAATTTGATGTACTCCTCATAGCAAGCACAAGGGGGGTGTGCTTGATCTCCTCCAAGGTGGATGGAATTCCACCTTCAAAAGCTCCCCCTATGGTGGCATGTACCACCCTTCAATCCTCCTCCTAGGGTAGGCATGCACCCTAGGTTTCCTACTAATGCTTGGCTACTTCCCCTGGCTGGCGTGGGGTCAAGAAAGAAGAGGAGGGGAAGGCACCAAGGGGACAGAGTATCCCCTTAATCTTCTTCTTCTTCTTCTCTTGACCTTCTATGTAGGTGGAAATATGGGTAGAAAAAATGTAGCCAAGGTTGGATTTTAATGGTGGTGGTAGGGGGTTTTTATAGGAGTAGAAGGGGGTAGGGTTGGTTATAGGATGGATGGTTTTGATGTGGGTTAGATGGTGGTTATAGGATCCTAGGGCTAGGGTTGTTGGCACCAAAATGGAAGGGCACTTGGTGGATGGCACCAACACTAGGTGGTTGCCAGGGTTAAGGGTTTGGTTAGGTGTGTTGCAGGGTGGAGATGGAGTTATGTGGTGGTGGTTGTGAGATGAAGGGCTAGGGTGTATTGGTGCCACTTGAAGAGATATGAGTAGGTGTCGTTAGGGGAGAGTTGGCACCAACTTTAGTGTGGTTAGAGGTGTAGGGTTGGCATGGACATAAGGGAAGGCTAGGATGGCTTTTTAATGGTGGTGGTTATGGGATTAAGGGTTGATATAGGTGGCGCCAAGATGGAAGGGTGTGGGTGGTGTTTTGGTGCCAAAATAGTGGTGGTTTAGGGTTGGTTATGGTGGCTTAGGGTTGGTGCCACTAGTGATCTTCTAGAAAGGGCTAGGTGTTGGGTTTAGATGGGGATAGAGGGAGAGGTGTAGGGCTAGGATGGGGGTTCATGTTGGGGCCAAAATGAAGGGGTGTATTGGGATTTTTGGTGGAAACATGAAGGGGTGTCTAGGGTGGTGGTTATGGTGGGTTGGCACCAAAAAGGGTTGGGTTAGGTTAAGTTAGTTAGGGTTAAGGTGGAGTAGTGGACGACCATGAATTTTTATGTGGAGCTGGAGCTTAGCTAAGCTAGCTAAGCTAGATAAGCCAGTAAAATAGAGGTGGAGGAGCTGGGAGAGAAGACTTTGGAGCTGATGGAAGCTATGCTGGAGCTGGGTCTGCTGAGGTAGCTTCAAGGGGAGCTCAACTATTGAGCTCAGCTACTTAGTTCTTATGCAAGTAGCCAAGCCTGGGTTGTTGAGCTCAGTTGAGATGACCTCAACCTGGCCAGAGCTAGGTTGAGCTGGAACTACTTCTAATGAGAACTCTAGAGCTAGCTAAGCTACAAGTTGACAAGTAGTAGCTCAGCTTGCTTGGAGTCCAGCTGCCATGAGCTGGGTAGAGCTAGAATGAGCTGGGGTTGATATGAGGTGAACTCCAGTCAACTCAGCTGAGCAAGTTAGAGCTCCCTATGAACTAATGGGAGCTGAGATGAGCTAGACTCAGCTAAGTTATGCTGGATCTTGGCTGACCTGAGCTAGGGTGAGCTATGGTGAGCTCTCTTGAGCTACCATTCAACTAAGGTGAGCTGAATGGAGCTAACCCTTACTTAAGGGAGCTGGTATCTAGCCATGATGAGCTAGAATAAGCTGAGTTCTAACTTAATTGAGCTTCCTCTTCATCTGTTGCCTTCCCAAGTGCTAGGGTTCTAGGGATCTGGCTTTCTGCTTATCCCTAACACTCCAAGAAACACATCAAAAATACAATAACAAATGCAATGCATACCTAACCTAACTTATCCATAAATGCAACCCAAAAACCTATTTGCAGATCAAAATCCCAAGAGCTAGTTTTTTTTTAATGCATAAGAATCATGATAAACTGACATTTATCACACCCCCATGATTATCCTTTGCTAGTCTCTTAACAAAACTTTAACTTTACAAAATGAAATTTATGGGAATTCTAATTTTTTTGACTTTTGAGGAGAAAGAGATTACGAGACAGGATGATCCAAACACAGGACGTATGGGATTTGTTAAGGATAAACATCAGGATTTATTTTAGGATCCAAAAATTAGACAAAAATGGGATTAATATATCCTCCAAAAAATTCATAGATTAACCCCTTGTTAATTCAGATGACTTGAAATTTTTGTTTTTAGGATTTTTCTGGCTCTTGAATCTGATTTGCAACTCGCAATAACCTTTAAAACTTTGTGTCCATGCTTGTAAAAAGCCAACATTTATAAGAACGTGTTTTTGGTTTAAAACTTTTTTTTTTCTTCTTCCCCCATGCTTATTTTTAGCTTAGTCTTACAACAGATGTGTCAGGATCATTATTCCTATTACCAATCCTTGATTGGGCTCTGGCGCCAATACTTCGAGAAAGCACTATCCATGACACCACCCAGGAGCTCACAACCCCAAAACACAATGCGGTGTAAAGGGGCGCTCTAAGCAAACTTAAGCTCTTGCTCCAACACTATAGGTAGAGCACCGTCCAAGACACTTGAGCAGCAAAAATGCGCTTTAATGCTTCATCTGAAGATATGAAATATAGATATGGAGCAATGTCGAGGCAGTAACATGTTGACATCGCATCCTTAAAGGAGGCATTTCCCTCCTTCTTGGTGGTGGGAACTCAAACCAATGATCTTCTTTAGACTTTTACTAAGGCGAAACAAGGGGTTTTTTCTAATTTTTAGTTGTTGACTTGTGCATGAAATTTGACACATGAAGTTTCACATGAAAAGCAAGTTTTTGAATCAGAAACTAAGCTAGATACTTTCCATATTACAAAGGAGGATCAAGTCACCTGAACTATCATGAGTTTAGGTGGAATTTTGGAGAAGGATATCTGATCTAGTCTAAAAATAGACCCTGAAATTCTAATGATCAGATCCATATCCTCATCCCTAGTTTATTAAAGATAAAATCCTATTGTACCAAAAGTGAGTTTTCAACCTTAGTCCCGATTTCAAAATTTTCCTCAAAAAGTTTTTAATATTTTTAATTTTTTTAGGTAAACAAGTAGGAAAATCAAAATGACTAAAGAAAAATACATGTTTTTAGGTTTCGAAAATCCTAAATCGATTGTCAAAATTTAAAAACACCCCCCATGCTTAAGATATGCAATGTCCACGTGCATTAGGTGGGAAAGAGGGAGTGCCTTAGTAAAAGGAGGTAAGATTTACGATAGTCAAAACCTAGGGAAAGGAAAGAGAAAGAAAGCAGGAAAAATGATGGGTTACCTCCTATCCAGTGCTATCTTTTACTCCATTCAATCAGGTGTAGTATGCATCAGTGATCAGCTGTGGTTGGTTCGGTTAAATCAAAAGATTCAGATGAAAGATTCAGGGCATGATCAAAATAGGACTTTAAACGTTGGTCGTTGACTTGAAAAGTCATATTAGTTTTACGATCAAAAAGATCAACAACGCCATATGGATATGCTTTTAGGACAATAAAGGGGCCAGTTCATTTTGATTGTAACTTTCCTAGAAAAATATGTAATCATGCATCGAAAAGCCAAACACGTTGATTAACATCAAAATGTTTATTTATCATTAAATTTCTTTATTCGGTCTGTATAAATCCATGCATCTTCATACGAAAAATTACGTAATTCTTCTAGTTCAGTCAATTGTAATTTTCTTTGGATACCGGCAATGGATAAGTCCATATTTAATTACATTATTGCCCAAGAAGCCCTATGTTCAAGTTCTACCGGGAGATGGCATGCCTTCCCAAAAATCAAATGAAAGGGAGACATGCCAAGCGAGGTTTTGAAAGCAGTACGGTAGGGCCATAAAGCATCGACAAATTTGGTGGACCAGTCTTTACAATCGGGCCTAACCGTCTTTTGGAAAATATTTTTGATTTCTCAGTTAAAAACATTCGCTTATCCATTTGTTTGCACGTAATAAGGCATGGAAATTTTGTGATTAACCCCATATTCAAAAAGAAGGTGATGGAATTGTGAGTGAGTGAAGTGTGAGCATCCGTCACTGATAATGGCCTTCAGAATGTCGAATCTTGAGAAAATATTTTTCTTAATGAATTCGACAACCACTCGGTGATCATTGGTGCGGGTGGGTATTGCTTCATTCCATTTAGAAACGTAGTTGACTGCAACTAGTATATACAAATACCCACCAGAGTTGATGAACGGTCCCATGAAGTCGATGCCCTATACATCAAAAATTTCAACCTCTAAAATTGCATTAAGGGGCATCATATCCTTCCGAGTCATGTTGCCGACGCTCTAGTAATGAACACAGGACTGAACAAAATTATGAGCATCTTTGTGCATGCTGGGCCAAAAGAATCCAGAATTAATGATCTTAGTTGAAGTTTTCTTGCCCGAAAAATGTTCGCCACAGGCCATTGAATGACAATGTGTCAAATTATCATGGATTTCTAAATCAGGACACATCGTTTAATGACCTAATTGGCACAAATGTAGAAAAGGTCAGGCTCCTCCCAAAAATAGTATTTAATATCAGCAAAGAACTTATTATTTTCGACCAATCAGTCAGGATTCATTCTCTTGCTAAATAGTTTGCAATGGGTGCAAACCAAGGGAGGGTGGTGGCAGCAAAAATGCTTTCATCAGGGAATTAATCAGGGGGGTCATTATGTCATTCATCATAAGACGAGAGAGATGGTCGGCCACTACATTTTGCGATCCTGCCTTATCCTTGATTTCCAAGTCAAATTCCTAGAGCAGCAGGATCTAACGAATAAGGTGGGGTTTCGCATCCTTTTTTGTTAGCATATATTTAAGTGCTGAGTGGTCAGTATATACAGTGACATATGACCCCAAAAGATAAGATCTAAATTTTTCTAGGGTAAATACAATAGCAAGAAGTTCTTTTTCAGTAATTGTGTAATTCAGTTGTGCATCATCAAGAGTTTTGCTAGCATAATAGATCACAACGGGCTTCTTGTCAATTCTTAGCCTTAAAATGGCCCCACAGCAAAATCTAAGGCATCCGTCATTAATTCAAAGGGACTATTCCAATTAGGTCCCTATAAAATTGTGCCTCAATAACATCCTTCTTTAACCTCAAAAAATTCTCCAAGCATTTATCATTGAAATCGAATGGCTAGTCTTTAGTAAGAAGCTGACTTAAGGGTTTAGAGATTTGGGAAAAATTTTGTATGAATCTGCAGTAGAAACCCACATGAAACAAAAAAGATTTGATTTGTTTTACAGTAGTGGGTGGTGGGAGCTTAGATATATCATCTATTTTTGCTTTATCTACCGTAATTCCTTGTTTTGATATAACATGGCCCAGGACAATACCTTCCTGGACCATGAAATGACTTTTTTCCCAGCTGTGGACCAGATTGACTTCTATGCACTTTTGGAGAGTTCTTTCAAGGTTCTTGAGACAATGGGTCAAAAGAATCTCCAAAAATAAAGAAGTTGTCCATAAAGACTTCTAAACATTCACCTACCAGGTCTGAAAATATTGCAAGCATACACCTTTAAAAAGTTGCTGGTGCATTGCAAAGATAGAAGGTCATTCTTTGGAAAGCAAAGGTTCTGAAGGGGTAGGTGAAAGTTGTTTTGTCCTTGTCCTTAGGATGAACTTCTACCTAATTATAGTTGGAATAACCTCCAGAAATAACAAAAATCTCATCCTTCTAATCGCTCAAAGATTTGATCAATAAAGGGGAGAGAAAAATGGTCCACCTTGGTGGCAATGTTTAATTTTTTGTAATCAATACACACGTTCCAAGAAGAGGCAGTTCGAGTGGCTATATTCTCCCCATGTTCATTGGTGACAATTGTTAGTCCAGCCTTTTTGGGCACTACTTGTGTGGGACTAACCAGGGGATGTCTGAAATGGCGTAGATGATATTTGCATCAAGCCACTTAATAATCTCCTTTTTTAGCACCTCCTGCATATTAGGGTTCAAGCACCTTTGTGGTTGGTGGGAGGGGCGAGAATCATCCTCTACATATATACGATGTGTACAGTAGGACGAGTGAATAACCTTAAGATTAGAAAGGGTCCACTCAATAGCTTTTCTATTTTTACTTAAAACTTGGAGAAGTTTGTGTTCTTATGCCCCAATAAATCTAGAATTTATAATTAGGGGTAGGGTTTGATTTGGACCAAGGAAAACATATTTAAGGGATTTGGGCAAGGGTTTTAACTTTAGTTGTGGGCCTGGCTCTAAAAGAATTTCTGCTCTTTGTGTTAGTGGCGAAGAAAGAGTGAAAGGGTTAGTTAGAGTGTTAGCTGAATGTGTGGTTAGGGTGGAAGGGTGGGATGAAGTGGATTGTTCAGCAACCTAATAATGCAAAATAGGAAAACCCAACTAATTTCGTTGATTATTCGGGTTGGGCAAGGGTTCGCAAGGTAAATTCCCAGCAAGTCAATGATCTGGAGTAACCTTAACTTGGTGTTGCAAGTTGGTGACCATGCGAGTTACTTCTATCATTTGGTTTTGCATACCTTGCAGAGTTTTCATGACCTGAGTATTGATATCTTCCTGGGATGGTCTAGGTTGATATGCAGGTTGCCCATAATTCCCAAAGTGATTTTGTTTGGGAAACAGAATCGGGTTTGAGGCTTTCCAAGAGTGATTCGTGTTGGTCCTCTAATTCTGATTGTAAGGGTTGGAGGGGTTTCTAAATTGCTCCTGGAGAGCATAAATACTTTTTGTAGTGGGATCAAGAATATTCTTATTCATATAATCAAAATTCCCAGTCAAATCTTGTGTAAATTCAGCAGAAAACTGTTGACTAGCAGGTGTGGCATCAATGTTGTGCATATTTTCTCTTCCGAGAAGTTGTGGAGTCATAGTGTGTAGAGAGTTAAAGTGTGGAGAATTAAGGTGTGGAGCATGTTTATGAGTGAGTTTTTCTTGCATCATTTTTTGGTGAATTTGCATCTGGTCCAGTCGTTGAGCTAACATATATAGATCATCCTAAGTGACTGAAACAGAGGTGGATTTGGAATCAATTTCATTGACTCCGTGTCTGGGGTTTTGAGTTCTAACAAAACTGGCCATTGAAGTCATATTAAATGAGTTTTCACTCATTTCTTCAAAAAGGAGGTAGTCACTTTCGACATCTTTATTAAAGAAATTGCCCCAACATGAGGCATGCACAAATCGCTTTAATTGATCTTCTAATCCATGATAGAAGATCTGCACTAACTACCATTTTGGAATTTCATGGTGGGGACAACTTCTTAAAAGTTCTTGGAATCTTTCCCAAGCTTCATGGAGGTGTTCACCAATTTTTTTTGAAAGGTCGTTATTGATCTTGCTAAAGTGTTCATTTGATCGATCATAAAATTTTTTTTTATAAAAGCGCTCTTTAATTGGATCCAGGTGGTGATAGGGCACCCAACTGTTCTAAACCAATGTGAAGCTTTATCTTTTAAAGAGAGAGGAAAAAGTTTCATTAACCGCACGTCTTCCTGTACATTGCAGGAACAAGTGGTTTGAGAGAGGACAGTTAATTCCTTGAGATGACAAAAAGGGTCCACTCTCGGAAAACCATGGAAATGCTTGATCAGGTTCAAAATAGCTGGTTTGATCTCAAAATCCCCTTGTCGTATGATGATCGCACATATTTCATGAGTTTGAAATCAATGTTACAAGTAACCTATCGTCGTAGTTGCAAACCTCGTGATCAAATAAAATTTACATCGAAACTCCAAGGGAATCTTAGGTCGAACACAGGAAGGCGACATTTACTTTAATTGAAAACCACACTTCGTTTTGTTTGTTTTTAGAATTTTAGGGTTTTATTTTTTTTTTGTATTTTTGAAAGAAGAAGACAAGCAGAATGAATCACAAGAGATATAGAACAAATATGTTATACATATCACTCCAATGTCAATTATAATAAATTATGAAAGCATAAAAAGAGAGGGAGGTGAGAAGAAATCTCCCGAATCGGTTGTTCGGCAAGATGACGGTGCCTGGCAGAAGCTCGGACGAAGGACGTGAGGAGCGTGACAATGGAGGTGAGATGCAGGAGGATGTTGGGTAGAGGAAAGCTTCGTCGTGGCTTCGGAATGGAGGTGAGAAGGTGGAGTTGATCTGCTACTGGAATGGAGGTGGGAGGATGGCTCGAAGGCAACCTATGAATGAGGATGGGAGGATGGAGGAATATTTGGTGAGACAGAGGTTCGCTCCACTAATAGGAGCCTTGGGACATTGATAGCAAACACTAATGGAGCATTTGTAGGCTTGCTAGAGCTTAGGAGTAGGTGGGAGTACAGTAGGTAGAGACGACTTGGAAGGGAGGGGGTGTAAGTCCTTTTTTAGTGGACTAGAAGAGGCAAAAATAGGTATAGGACCATTAACGACCTCCAGGTTGTCGCTGGAAGTGTCGCTGTAGGCAACTCATGAAATTGCACTAGAGGGGGGTAAATAGTGAATTTATGAAATATTGTAATACAAAAAATTCAATCACAAAAAGAGGCACCAGATTTTTAGGTGGAAACCTAAGACGGGTGAAAACCACCACGTATGCCAATTCCTTGACTTAGGATCTTTTATCACAAAGTGATCAATCCACTAACCACACTACTTAATTGAGGGTAGTGTACCTCAATTAGAAATCCCACCTCCGATCCCTAAATAGAGGTTTCTCCCATCACAATGAAGAGATGGGGACCCGACAGGCGAGATACCCAAAATACAAAAGTAAGAACTAAACAACACCTATAGAGCACCCCAATAATTTGATTAGTTCATTATCTATTAAGCATAAGGAGAACTCCCTAAGAATTTGCATAATGAAGTGAACCAGGAGTTTGGGTTTGCCCTTTAATCAGAGTGTTGGCACAACACAAGAGCAAGAGGAGGCTTAGAGTAGTAAGTGATTTCTCTACGGGAATTGAATCTCAAGAGGTGTGTCTTGTCTAAGAGGGATTGTAATCTATTTATAAGCGAGTTTGGAACCTTCAAGAACACTTGGGAGAGATCTCCTAGCCATTGGAGGCAAATCCCAAGAGATTGGGACAAAATCCACCACAAATCAGGGTAATGATGAGTCTAACAGCAATATCAGACGTCTAATTTTAGGGTCTGACATCTTATAAGATATCTAATTACAATTATGGTTGTCTAATACTATTAGTCAGGCTGTACTGGTTTCATTTGATCGAAACAAGGACGTCTGATAAAATTATTAGAGATCTAATTATGTGTGGATTCATTCCTATTTTGACCACATCCAAACAGGGTTCTAGATCTGAAGGAACAGACGTCTATATGGACATCTGTGGGATTCCCTGGACGTCTGGAAACCTAGAAAGGACTTGCCTAGGATATTTGACAAAAGATCTTTGGTTTTTAATGAGATACGCATAGAAATAAATGAGCAACAGTCCAAAGGTAGACGTCTGGAGGCATGTCCAGACGTCTGAAAATGTATTTTTACTGTTATATATAGAAGGAAGATGGGTGCTTGAGTCTAACTGTTGTTTTGAGGACGTCCAGGTAAAGTATCAGATGCTTGGATGAGGCTATGGATGTCTGATAGAAGATTGCTTCGATTGATGTTTATGAAGTCAGAAACTAAAGGCAGAGCTATAGGTAATTAGACATCTGAAATACTTGTCAGACGTCTTAATGTTGAAAATTAGACATCTGACAATTGTTATGGATGTCTGATTTGAGTCTTAGTGTTAGGGTTTCGTTTCTAATTTATCCTAAGTGTAGAGAGCCTAAGTTAGCTATTTATAAGTTATGTTTGGGGGTTCTTTACAACATCTCTAGACTCAAATAAAATGAAGATTACAACCTTTGAAAGTTTACATAAAAAGCCTATGACCTATGACAATACTTATGCTACTTAGTCTTCACACTTTTAATCTTCTGTCTTGGAAAACTCCATGAAACCTGCAATTGTGTTATTACAGAGAAAAATATGCTACTCTTATATTTTATTTCTTTTTCTTCATTTTGTAAAATCATCAAAATATTATTTATGAGAGGTTGAACAAATAATCTCCCCCTTTTTGATGATTTTCAAAATATACCTGTAGGTTGTTATTTTCTCCCACTAATAGTTGTACTTAGTGGTCTATACCTATTTTGAGAAGTTTTTTCATCTTTACGTTATTCCTTAAGTTCTTACCTACGTTCTTCTCCCCCTTTTTGAATATCATCATGAATGGTTCTAAAAGGGGGTTGAAACTTAAACAAGTGTGACATTTATAAAGTGGAGAGCATTAATAAAACTGCATGCTGAATAAAAAATGACAAAGCATTGAAGTAAATTAACTAGGAAAGGAATATAGGCACCCTAAGCACAGACTAGCTATTGTTCCCAAAATATTCAAGTATGGGGTCAAGGCCCTTTAATACAAACCAACATGGAAGATAGAAAGAAAAATAGAAGAACTAAACTAGTCTTCTAGATCATGGCGGCGACGAGCAGGTCCATGTCCCATCTGTAGATTTTGAACGTCGGAATGAAGTTCGTCGATGTCGCAGCGCATAGTCCACATATAGGTGTACATCTCGCCGGTTTGTCGCAGCAAGAGGGAGATGCTGGAGGAGAGGGAATCTGTGGCGGGATCCCATGGCTCGTCAAAGCTTGAGCGAGGAGCTTTGATTTGAAGTGTACGTTCTTAATGGAAATCAGAAAAGGGTAGCAGGGGCTCTTCTTCAGTGGGCTCGTCAGCTGGCTCAAGAAGCTCCCTAACTATGTGCATCTTGGCAGTTGTGGCCTGGTTGTAGGGCTCAATTTTTTTGTCAACAGCCTAGTTATTTATGGAGATCTGATGGCTTGCAAAAATTTTGGATAAAATGGACCCAAATGGTAGAGATGCCCCATGGTCCTCATTCATAACACAAACAATGAGAAGGCAATAGTTGAAGGGAATATGATGTACGACGGCGAAAAGGAGAGCCTTGTTTTGGCGCGAGATATAATCAAAACCTCCTGATTTGTTTAGAAGGTCCTACCCAAAAATGCGAGAAAGTAATCGGGGAAGAGGTTTAAGGTTTTTGCATTGTAAGATGAAATGATTTTCAACATATTTTTCAGGTAGGACTAATTCTTGATTTATGACCTCTAAGTCATATTGCTTTAGAATGTCATTGAAGTCATTACCCTCATTATGGATAGCAAGAAGGGCGGAAATAGAGTTGGAGGTGATATGGATTTCACGCTCAAATAAGTGGGTATGTAATTCAAGTTCATTGTTGCTATAGTCTTCAACAATGTTGGCGTAGAAAGGTCAGACAAGATCGGGAAACAAACCAATAGTTCCAACTCCAGAATGGAACTGTCGGTCAAAATAATGGAAGTGTGGAGGGTTTCAAAGTGTTCCCGAAGGTTTAGATGGGAAAAATCATTCCATACAATAAAGCGAGGGCACTTTACTTTGGCATTTGCAAAGCAACGAAATCGTTGTCTAGCGATGTCGCCATGCAGTTGGTCAACCAAATAGGTGGAGGAGGAGGTGGAAGAGCCCTCGGCTTACTTCCGACAGGGAGGCATTTTGGGTGGTATGAGTGTTGGGTTTTGGAAGGAGAGGTTTGGTGTTTTTAGGATATAACACCTGCAAAAACATACATGCAAACAACATGCCACTAAGATCCAATGACATACATGCAAACAACATTCAACCAATAATGCCATACATGCAAACCACATTGATACAAGAAATAAATGTGTGGCAGTATGCCTTGAGGCAATACAACCTACCATGATGTTGTGGCAATATACCTTTGAATTCAAGCTACTGAGATGTCGGCCTGAATCATGTGAGGTAATACCATTGCCAAAATCACAGAGATGAACATTTATGCTCCATAGAAGAAATAGGTTTTGATCTATGGTTTTAGGTCCTAGGGCAAACAAAGGAATGATGTAAAAAGTAAATCAGGTTGATCATCAAAGAAGACAAGATGAGTGCTATGAATAGACTAGAGCAAAGCCAAACTTGAGTAAAGCCTGTGGAGATGCCCTAAGGGTTTGAGAAGTTATACCCACGGGGGAGGGTCTCCAGATGCACGGACGGGGAGTGAGGGCACATGCGCAGGGCAGTAGTAGTGCCACCAGTCGTCGAGGAGGCAGAGCGGTCGTCTGGCAGTGAGAGGAGCAACGCCAACTACAGCCGATGGTCGTTGGGCGGGAGAGAGAGACCTTAGGGATTTGATAGAGGGGAAGTGGGACCTCGCGACTGGGATTTTATATCCCAAGGTCTTTGAGCAAGTCTCCCCCTTAGGTTGGGGAGATTTGCATTGAAAACCATTTAGAGAATAGATGCAAAGCAGCAGATTTTTGCCAGATCAAACATCTGGAGACGTTGTCAGACGTTGGGATTGGACCTTTGGGATTTTGCCCTTTTGATGGTGTTGTCTGTTTTAACCATCAAACGATGTATCAGATGACTAATTTTAAAATTAGACGTCTAATTTCTGCAGACATACCTCCCTGAAAAATGGTTTATTCTCTAGGTTGCCGTCCGATCTCTGTATCAGATGACCTACCAGATTTCTAAATCTAAAATTAGACATCTGATTTATGTAGACATGCCTCCCTGGAAAATGATTTACTCTCTAGGTTGTCGTCTAATCTCTATATCAGACGACCTACCGGATGTCTAAATCTAAAATTAGACGTTTGATTTCTGCAGACAAACCTTCATGGATTTCACTCTAAAGCTACAGGTTGTCTGATTTCATGATCAGATGACCTATTTGATGTCGAAGTATATAATCATACGTCTGAATCATAATACATGTTCTGATGCAAAGATAGACATCTGTCAACACATCTGGACGACGGTCCATATGTCTGTGAATGATGACAGATGTCTGAAATAGCTCTTTTATCAACTCTTTTGAGATATAAAATTGACATCTGTCCCATATCTTCTGACGTCGAATTTTTAAGTATAAGATGTTTGAGGTGTTAATCAAACATTTGATATTGCACAGAATGTGCATTTTGATGTTTGAACTATGTATGAAGGCTCTTAACTTGGTAAAGTCAAGGCTCCTTCTATGCTCATGATAAAAGAAATTTCATTAAATCACTAAATTCATCAAATATCACTTACCTTACATATGCCTAGTTTCCTACGTATATAATTAAAATGATCATAATTCAAAGGTTTAATGAAAATATCAGCCAATTGCAATTCAGTACAAATAAATTCAACCTCAATTTCTACCTTAAGTACATTATCTCTCAAAAAGTGATGTCGAACATCAATATGTTTTGTACGGGAGTGATGTGTGGGATTTTTTGAGAGGTTGATAGCACTAGTATTATCACATAATATTTTTATTTTATTAAATATCAAGTTAAAATCCTTCAAAGTATTTTTCATCCAAAGCACTTGGGAACATGCTAGAGCGGCGGCTATGTATTCAGCCTTTGTAGTTGATAGGGCTACACTAGATTGTTTCTTTGAGAACCAAGAGACTAGCGATTTGTCCAAGAATTGGCACGTCCTACTAGTACTCTTCCTATCGGTGTGGCTACTTGCGTAGTCTGCATTGCTATATGTGACTAAGTTGAATTGTGTACTCCTAGGGTAGAATAAGCCATAATCAAATGTGTCAACTAGATATCTAAATATTCATTTTACAGCATTTAAGTGATTTTTTAGGATTTGATTGAAACCTAGCGCATAAGCAAGTACTAAATAAAATGTCAGGTCTACTGGAAGTTAAATACAGTAAAGATCCAGTCATGCTACGATAGAGCTTTTGATCTATGGGCATACCTGATTCGTCCAAGTCTAGGGAAGTTGTGACACTCATAGGAGTGTTCTTCCCTTTACTTTTCGTCATTTCAATTTTTTCAACATCTCCTTTGTGTATTTTGATTGACATACATAGGTTCCAAATTCGAGTTGAGTGATTTGTAAGCCCAAGAAAAACTTGAGTTCACCCATCAAACTCATTTCGAATTCTTCCTGCATAATTTCTGAAAACTTTCTACACATAGATTCATTAGTAGCACCAAATATAATATCATCTAATAAAATGTCTTTTCCTCTTCTTTTAATGAATAATGTGGAATCTGCTTCCCCTATAAAAAATTTTGCATTTAACAAAGAGTCTTTGAGCCTCTCATACCGAGCTCTAGGAGCTTGCTTTAGATCATATAGTGCCTTGTTTAATTTATAGACAAAAATGAGGCTTATCATTAGGCTCAAAACCAGGAGGTTGTTTTATGAAAACGTCCTCCTTAATGAATCTGTTAAGAAACGCACTCTTACCGTCCATTTGAAAGAGTTTCAAGCCAAGAAAAATGGCATAAGCAAGAAGCATGCGAATTGATTCGAGTCAAGCTACGGGAGCATAGGTCTCATCAAAATCAATTCCTTCTTCTTGGTTATACCCTTGTGCAACCAACTGAGCCTTGTTCCGAATGACTATACTGGATTCATTCAACTTGTTCCGAAATACCCATTTGGTACCTATTATCATTTGCCCTTTAGGCTTAGGCACTAGATCCCAGACTTCATTCCTTTGGAATTGGTTGAGTTCCTCCTGCATGGACATCATCCAAGGTTCTTTGGAGCATGCTTCCTTGACACTCTTGGGTTCAACTTGAGATACAAAGGCGGAGAGACCAAAAGAGGAACTAAAATGAGATCAGGTTTTAACGCCATCAGAAACACTTCCAATGACTTGACTTTCGGGATGATCCCTTTGATATATCCAATCTTTTGGAAGATTATGGATATTGGAGTTTGGAATGTTAGACACATCAATAGTAGAATCATCTTCATCTTCCATATTGACTCTGTCAATAGAGGAAGAGTGAGGAGATTCATTGAAGGAAACATGGAGGGTTTCCTCCACTATTAATGTGGTCTTGTTAAAGACCCGATATGCCTTACTAAGTGAGAAATAACCAATAAAAATGGCTTCTTCACCTTTGGCATCAAATTTATCTAAATTAAAGCGGGTATTCAAAGCAAAGCACCGACATCCAAAAAATTAAAATAACTAATTTTGGGTATTTTCCCATGGTATAGTTCAAAACAACCCTAAAAGTCTAGGACTTGATTTGTAACATTATCATGCGATGGAAAAATAGATAGAGCAAGTTGACGGAAACCATTTTCATGCATTTTGAAAGTCGTCAGAATCGTAGTATAGTCACGCAAAAATGTTTGTCAAAAAATGATTTCTAAAGATAACGAGACTTTGAGTCCCAGTCGTTCGTCTCTAAAAGGTGTTGCTTTTACTTTTGAAATCGATCTTCTATTGCTCTACTTTGTTTAGAAATGCATGTTGGTTCATGACTATTACGTATTTAGATACGACATGCTTAGTTGCAATAGATGATAATGAAAAGCAAGAAACTTTAATCACACCAAATATATTGCAATTGATGAGCTCATGGTGATTCTCAACACATAGACATATATATATATAGAAAAATTTCTTTCATTCATTCTGGAAGGTGTTCGCAACATGGAAGTAGAGGAATGCTTATAACGGAAAGCTTAAAATGGAAATCTAGCTACCAGAAAATAACTGCATACAAGAATCAATGTGGGGATTTCACATGCATCATTGGGGAAGAAGTTAAGATTACGCTACTAAGAAGTAATAAAAGTAGTAAAAATAATAAAGAGAATAAACTAAATCTAGCAGAATAAAAGGGCATTCAGGGGTGGTCCCCGATGGCCTTGGAGTGGTCGGAAGAAGAATGAGGGGCGGCCAATGTTGCTTAGGCCGACCCTTGGAGAGAGGGAGGAGTGATCCAGCATCTCGGCATGATGTCCTCCATGGTGGTGGTAGTGAGCTTGTGGAGGTGGAGTAGCTAGCTAAGTGGAAGTGGGCATGAATGGCACCAATGGAGTGAATTTGCTAAGGAAGTGGATGGGTGCAAATGGCCAACCCTTAGGTCTTTTTATAGACCTAAGGGAAGCTCTCTAGAGAATTATGGAATTCCCTAGAGAGGCCTATGGTGGGAGCTCATGGGAGAGTGAGAGGGAGAGGATGGATGGTGGCTTTTAGATCCACCAAATGTGGATCTAAAAATTGAATGGCTCTTGTTGCTGATTTTGGCAACCAAGGCAACCACACATGGTAGAGAGTTCTAGAGAACTCTAGGCTAGGTATTTTCGTGTGGATGGTGTGTGTGGGTCAAAACTTAGGTGGCTAGGTTGATTAGGTTAGGTTCTAGTGGGTTTAGGACAAGGTATGTCTCAAATTAGGGTTATAAACCCTAATTCACTAAGGTAAAGTGCAATTAAACTTAATACAAGTTTAATTGGGTGTGTGGAAACATAATTGATAGTAAAACAACTCAATTAATTTAGGTCTAGGTCAATTGGACTCTCATTGAGTCCAATTGGATAGTGTGTGCTGAGATCAGGGCTTAATTGGACTCAATGAGTCCAATTGAATAGGCTGATGGAAATGACTAAGATCCAAGTCAATTAGGTTTAGTGAGGACATAGTTAGCTCCTTAGGGAAGTCTACAGGTGATGTACTAGGGTTAGGGCACCTTAATTTAGGTTCCTATGGGGTTGGAATTGGGTTTAGGGACCTAGAGATCCAAGATCAAGGCTTAAATCTCAAAACAGGTACTGGAGAGCAGTATCAGACGTCTAATAATAGTGTTAGATGTCTTATACTAAAAAATCAAAAGTCCAGACTTGTTGTCTGGATGTTCAATCAGAGTCAGGGGGGATTTTGGGTTCTGTTTTGGGTATGCTACAGAAATTGGACGTCAGAAAAAGTGTCTGGATGTCGAATAATACTGCAGAAGTGGGTTTGAGGTGTGCGGGAGATGGCCAAGGGTCCTGAATGTCCTATAACTTATCTAGACGTCCAGATAAGGGTTGAAACTAGGGTTTTAGGGCTTCCTAGGGTGTTGTGACCTAATCTAATGGTGGCTAAGGCTTGGGGAAGTCTGTAGGATATCCTAGGGCTAGGATGGACCTAAGCTCTTCACATTTTACTACTTTATTCCTACTTAATAGAATAGCAAACTTTTAACTCCCTTACATTACTATTCCTACATCTAATCTAAGCCTTCTGCTCCAGCTCTACTGCAACTTCCGTTATTCTTGATCCAGCTTCTGATTAGCTTATTCCCTGCAATCGACATAATGCACTTAATCAGCACATTATAACATTATTTTATGCATAGCTAAAGGAAAGTAGTAAAGATGCAGATAATGCGTATGCATGCATGAATAACCCTAACTTATGCTACGTCCTAGCTTAATCTAGGTTAATTAAGACCTATGATTACTGCGCATTCACAAGTTAGCTTTTGAAGGAGATGGAGAACCCTAGGGCGATAGGAGAGAGGTTCCATGGAGGAGATGGAGGGTGGACAACTTGGAGATCTAGGGCTTAGAGGAGGAAGGAGAGAAGTGCTCTGGTGGCTGATGGAGCTTGGGTTGCAGGCAGAGGTTGGGCTTACAATGGCAGGCCATGTGGCAACATGGAGATAGTGTGCTTTCGATGTCGGCATCGAGGGCATACGGCGGCAGTGTGCCACTTCCCTTTGGTCTGTCTGGCATGTCGGGGACATGGCCACAAACGAGACTCCTACACGGCTACTCATGGACAACCAAGGGGGAGGACGAGCCTGTACAATAGGTCAAAGAGGGCTGAAACGCAGCCACTTCCGCCTTTACCTCCACCTACTTATGGGGGACACAAGGTGGATGTGGAAATCCCTATGAACAATGACATCAAGACGGTAGAGATTGCGTTATGAGGGGCCCTAGTCGAAGAGGTGATGACGGGCAACCCTTCCCTAGAAAGGGTTCAACAGCTGGTAAGCTCTCTATCATTGTCGACTAGTGGTTAGAAGATTGCATCCCTCTCCCCTACGCGGTTTGTGCTTTTTGGTTTGGGGATGATGGATGTAGAGCATTTGCGTTTTCTCTTGAGTGCTTTGGATGGATGGATGGTGATTTGGAGGTTGGTATCCCCCTTTGATGGGGCACTGCTTGAATGACCACCCTCGAGAGCAGCCTCAAGATCAGGTAAACTAGGAATCAGGGGTTTGTCGTTGCATCTGAGATCAAAAGAGGTGGTGCCAGCTATGATAGCAGGGTTTGCTACATTGGCTGATGATGCTGAGGTTGGATTGTTGGAAGGAGATGGCCATGTGTTGAATGTTTGGGTTGATGTTTTGAAAGGAGGTTCTGTGCTAGAGAAAGTGATCCTCCGATGTGGGGGGAGTTCTTGGTTGTTGATCTTGAACTTCTCAATGGACAGTATGGATGGGGGACTAAATCCAAACAATAAGTCTTATGCAAAGGTGTTGTAACCTAAGGTAGCCTCACAACAGCTTGCTCGTGAGACCCCTGATGAGGTGCCTGAGCCTAAAAAGTGCAAAGATCATCACTGCACAGAGGAAATGGACGAAAGGATGGAAGTGGCATTGGTAGAAGATGGTATCGCAGAGACAGTGGAGGAAGGGATGGATGTGGCATCGACAGAAGGTGGTATGGTAGAGAAAATGAAGGTTGCTATACCAAGGGCAGACACACCTAGTCAGTGTGTGTTACAAGATATTCCTGTAAACTCCTTGAAATTGCAAACTAGCTTACCTGCAGCAAAGGGCTTGAAGTTTGGTTCAGGGACTGTATCCAAAACTAGTGTGGGCAGATCCCCTTACAAACTCAGACAAAGGAGACAAAACACTTTGCAGAAACTTGATGAAAATGACATTGCAGTAGTGATGAAGGTTAGCAGTCTCGACTGCAAAAAAGGGGGGCACCCAAGAAACTAAATGAGGATTCTCTCCTGGAACGTGCATGGGTTGCACGATAGAAGTCAGAGGTCTTCTCTACTGAGGTATATGAGAGAATGGGAGATTGACTGCGCCATTATTCAAGAGACACACATAGAAAATGAAGATGATTGGGCTTGGGCTGATATGAAGGTTGGGGATGCGAATGACTGTGTGATGATTAATTCACATGGCAAGTCTGGGGGGTTTGTTATGTGGTGGAAGAAAAATGTGTTGCAAATGGTTGAGGTCTCTATTGCTAGACATATGCTGACTTGTAAGTTTGAAAGAACTCAGGGGGAGAGTAACCTCTATATTACAGGAGTCTATGGCCCATGTGATCCCTTTAGAAGGTAGGAGTTGTGGGACGATTGGAGTGTAGTTGCTAGCTTCGTGAATGGGGCTGCTTGGGTGGAAGGAGGAGATTTTAATTGTGTACTGACGGGGAGAGATAGACCAAATGGCATGGTGGACAGTGCATCTATCAGATTCCAATTGATGGTTCAGACACTAGGTTTGCGTGAATACCCTTCTTCTGGCACTGAATTCAAATGGAGAAATGGTAGTGGCCTCATGTCCAAAATTGATAGATTCTTTGGTAATGCTGGGCTGTTAGATATGTTCCAGTTATCCTCTATGTGTGGATTGGAACACCCCTTTTCAGATCACACACCATTGGTTTGGCATAGTGGGGAACAAGTGCTAGCTGTCTCCTACTTCAAATTTAAAAAATCTTGGTTGAGAGAGCTGGGATTTTCTGAGATGCTTGAAGGCTAGTGGAGGACATAACATATAGATGGAACGGCCACAATCAAGCTTTCATCCAAGCTGACTGCCATGCGAACAATGTTAAAGGAATATAGAGCTACTGTCGCTGTGGTGAGACATCAGAGGTGCAATGAGGCACTGCTGGAAATCCAAGGCCTTGACTCAAAAGAAGCTACTGGTCCCCTGACAGATCAGGAGCTCAGATCTAGAAGAAGGTGGTAGGATGTGGTGGTTGAGGAAGATCTAAAATTGGAGATGGATTGAAGGGAACGGTCCAGACAACTTTGGCTTAAAGAGGGGGATGCTAACGCCAAATTTTTCACTTGACTGCCAGCTCTCGTAGAAGGTTCAACTTAATTTCATCAATACTGAAGGATGGGCAGAGAATCTCATCAATATCAGACATTAGAGCTGAGGCCATCAAGTACTTTAGAGATTCATCAAGGGTTGCAGGGAGAGGTCAATGGAGAATGGCGGCAAGTGACTCACGTAAAATATCTACGGAACCAGTATCTAGCTTGATAGCAACTATTACTGAGAAAGAAACAGTGGCTGCCATTAAAGACTTAAATAATGAAGGTTCTCCTGGTCCTGATGGTATCCAAGTTTTTCTCTACAAAGAGATGTGGGGTATAGTTGGCAAAGAAGTGATGGATGTTATTAAGGAGTTTGAGGAGGGAAATTCTGGCTTTGATAAAGTCAACAGATCCTCCCTCTTCTTGTTGGCAAAGACATAAGGTGCAGAGAGATTTCTGGACTTCAGACCTATAGCTCTCGCGAACTCTATTTATCTGGTGATTAGCAATGTACTGGCAAATAGGCTACGGCCAGTTTTGCAGAGTGTGATTCATCTAGTCCAATCTACATTCCTTCCTAACAGATCCTTACAAGAGTCTTTCATCATGGCCCAGGAGATGGTGTGTGGTTGGCAGAAAAGGAAGTGCATAGCCTTTATGTGGAAAGTTGACTTCCGTAAAGTGTATGATTCTATTTCATGGCCCTATTTGTGGGAAGTTTTCAAGAGAAGAGGATTTCCCTCTCTCTGGATTCAATGGATGAAAAGGTGTATTACAACTACTTCTTTCACTCCCTTGATCAATGGGAAGCCATGTGGGGGATGGATTCAACCACAATGCGGGGTGAGGCATGGATGTCCTTTGGCCCCTTTGGTTTTTAACCTTGCTGTTGATGGTTTGGCGAGATATGCTTGCAAACTTGCTGAGGCAGGTATCATCAGAGGATATTCCCTTTCTGACAGGATTGCCATAGCTCCTATTGTCCAGTATGCGGATGATACGGTCTTTTCTGTGGAAGGATCAGAAGTTGAAGCCCCTGCACTTGGCCATATGGTTAATATCTTTGGTGACATTTCAGGTCTGAGTTTAAATAGGGAGAAGTCCAATCTGGTGTGTTTTGGCTTAAATGAGACAGAGCAAGAAGCTATTTCTGATACTTTGGGGACCCCTCGCATTAATCTTCCCATCAGATATTTGGGGCTGCCCCTGAGATGGTCAAGAATGAAAAAAAGTGACTGGAACATTTTGTTTGATAAGATTTCTGTGAAGTTGGCTGGATGGAATAGTAGGTCCTTCTCTAAGGGTGGCAGACTCATTTTGTTAAACTCTATTATTACCTCCATCCCCGTCTTCTACTTCTCCCTATTCAAAGCTCCAAAATCTGTGTGGAAGCGAATGGATTTAATGAGAAAGTGGTTCTTCTGGAAAGGTTCCAAGCATGAAGGCAGATTTATGTAAACTTTAAAATGGGAGCTGATCTATCGACCCAAGGAAAGTGGGGGTTTAGGAATCAAATCCTTAAAAGAGTTTAATGAGGCTTTATTGCTCAAATGGGCTATTAAAATTCTGCAAGGGGAAGAGAAACCTTGGACTGAATTGATTAAGGATAGTTATGGTCAGTCCAACAGTTCTCTAAAGAGATTACTCCCTATTAGACCATCACCTTTTTGGAAGTCTGTTACTTGAGCTCTAAAAGAAAATTGGCATCTGCTGAAATCGGTATTAGGGGATGGCAGAACTTTTAGCTTTTGGTGTGAACATTGGTCCCTGCTGGGCCTTTTGAAGGAATCTTACCCACAGGTCTTTGCTGGAGCAAGGGACAAATCAAGGACGGTTAGCTACTACTGGTCTGACACAAGAGCCTGCTGGCAACTGAATGAAGATGAGTCCATCAGGATGGGCACCCAGCTGTGGGAAGAAAGAAGGAACTTGATTTCAAACCTGGAAAGGTTCAAACCCAGACCTGGAGTGGATGATAGCTATGTTTGGGATGGTATTTATACAGTTCACTGTGGATATAGAAAGATTATGGAAGATGGCAGAGGCGGGGGCTACGATCACATTGACATAAAAATATGGCTCTTGAAGATCCCTCTCAAAGTACAAATTTTTCTTTGGCTATGTAGGAGGGAGGGCTTGATAGTAGGTGATCTAAGGCATAAAAGAATGGGAGCTACTCTTCATGAATGCCACCTTTGTGGAATGCACATTGATAATCTTAACCATATTTTTCCTTCTTACTTGATTACTGATGTAATTTGGAGGACTTGCCAGGAACCACTCCCCTCGTGGGACTCTTTGTGGCATAACTTTTTATTGTTGGAGAGACCGCACTTGCGCATGGCCACAACTCTCTGGTGTGTGTGGAGGGCAAGGAACGAGAGGCTATTTTAGGAGAGACCGATATGCTATGAGCAAATTGTAAATGAGTGCTGGTCCCTCATACATAGATGGGGATCTGATTTGTAATTTTTTATTCATTTATCAATAAATTGCCCTCCCGAATTGCTATCGTATAATGATAGCTTTCCTTTTGGTTTCAAAAAATAATAAGCTTTTCGTAACCTGGATCTAATTAAGGTGCGATTTAACACGTAAAAGGCTATGTTAACCACCTCGGCCCAAAAGTATTTCGGTAACCCCGAGTCTATGAGCAATGTTTGAGCACACTCATGAAGAGTACGATTCTTTCTCTCAACCACCCCATTTTGTTGAGGTGTTCAGGGAAAAGACAACTCATGAGCAATACCATGCTCTTGACAAAAATCATCAAACAAGGAATTTTCAAACTTGCCCCCATGATCACTACGGATACAAGTGGTTTGGTTGCCTTTTTCAGTTTGAACCTTCCTATGGAAAATAGAAAAGACAAAAAATACTCCTTCTTTGGATATGAAGGAGACCCATGAAAACCTCAAAAAATCATCTACAATCACAAGGCAATATTTGCATCCACTAAGGCTCTCATATTTTGTTGGCCCAAACAGATCTAGGTGAAGTAGTTCTAAAGGTCTTGATGTGGATATAACTTCTTTGCTTTTAAAACTAGATTTCATAATTTTACCTAATTTACATGAATCACTGATAAGCTCATTTAAAAATTTTCCTTTAGGAAGACCTCAGACTAGTTCATGTTTAGCTAGTTTTTGAACTAGCTTCATATGAACATGTCCTAGTCTTCTATGCCATATACTTAACTCATTATTTGCTACAAGACATTCATAAGTGTTATCTTTATCAAATTCTACGATATAAATGTCTTTAAATCTAGTTCCCTTAAGAAGGGTTTCATTGGTTAATGCATGCATAATTTTAAACATTTTTGAAGTAAATACTACCTTAAATCCCTTATCACAAATTTGACTGACACTTAAAAGATTATGTTTTAGTCCTTTAACTAGTGAAACATTTGAGATGGGAGAGAGAGGGTTACCTATTTTACCATGGTCAATAATATGGCCCTTGTGGTTGTTGCCAAATGTAACTGTTCCTCCATCCGTAGGTTGGATGTCCAAAAGTAGGTGCTTGTCTCCCGTCATATGTTTGGAACACCTAGAGTCCATCAGCCATCGGCCTCCTTGATGATGGTGGTCTCCTTGTCTTCTTTCTTGTAGAGCTCTTTCCTCCTACAAAAGATCTTCTTTGGTGACTTGGTGTTTCTATAGGTCTTTCTAATTTGAGTTGTCCATCCTTCATTTTGTATATCCAATTTTTGACATTATAATATCCTTTCATCCCTACAAAACAAAGGAAGAGTTGTCTTTTCCGTATCCATTGCAATGCGAATTCGTATTTCTTAGTGGTCTTCTTTAAAGGAGGATCATTTTTCTGCTCACTTTGACTAGGTTCATAAAATCCTAGTCCAAATTTACTTGAGGAAGGTTTTTGATGAGTAATGAGCTTGTCCAAGTTATCTTTCCCCTTTGTAAATTTGGCTAGGTTCTGAAGAAGTTGATTTGATTTTTCTTTAAGGTGATTTACCTCTATTTTCATTATGTCTAGTTTATCTTCTACTCCCCTAATCTCTACTCTAGGTAAGCTATTTTCATCCTTTTTAAAGGAGTTTGATTTTTCAAGCACATGGATTTTGTCGAGTAATTCTTCTCTATCTAGAAATTTTTATTCTCTTTGCCGAATACAAATCATTTGTTAATGACTCCTTTTCAATCATTAGGTTTCTTATTTGCATATTTAAGGTAGTGGTTTCTTTTGTAAAAATTAGATTCTTGTCTTCAAGATCATTGACTAATTTCTTATTCTCTAAGTTTTCTTCTTTTAAAACTTTGCTTTGGGTTTTTGTTTTCTTAAGATCTAGATATAGTGAATCAAAGGCATCTTGTAATTCATCTAGAGAATAGGAGTTTACCTCAGGTTCCTCAGATTTAGATTCAGAAGCGTCTTTTGTTGCCATTAATCCCAAGCATGTTGTTTCTTCATTTGTTTCCTCTTCCTCTTCTTCTTTAAAGGTGGAGTCATCCCAAGTTGCTTGGAACTCCTTCTTCTTGAATCCCTTGGGCTTGGAGATCTTGTACTCTAAAGGCTTCTTGGATTTCTTCTCATCATCCCTTTTGAGTAAGGGACAATCTTTCCTTATGTTACCTCTCTTCTTGCAATTATAGCAAACTAGAGGTTCTTCCTCTCTTCCTTTCCCTTGATCTCTTTTCTATTTCTGAGAAACTTTTTAAGCTTTTTAGCAAATGAAACGAATTCTTCATCATCGGTACTTACCTCATCATCTGAAGTAGTTTTGAAGGCTAAAGTCTTCTTCTTTGGCTTCGATGAGATAGATTTCTTCTTTTGCTCCATTTTTTATTCATAAGCCATAAGATTCCCAAGTAGATTTTCCATGTCTAGATCCCCTACTTGGTTGGCTTCTTCTATTGCCGTTACTTTTTGCTCCCACTCGGGTCCAAGGGAGCGAAGGAGCTTCCCTTGAAGCTTCCCCTTTATAAATGTCTTTCCTAGTGACTTGAGGTTATTCATGATTAATGTGAATCGGGTGTACATGTCTCCAAGTCTTTCATTTTCCTTCATAGAAAAGGCTTCGAATTCCTGCAATAACAAGTTAATCTTTAAGGATTTAACTCTAGACGTACCTTCGTGAGTTACCTCTAAGGTTCTCCATATCTCATGGGCAGTTTTGCATTGGCTAGTGTGGCTGAATTCCTTCAAGCTTAGTGCGTAGTAGAGTGAGTTCATTGCCTTAGCATTCAGTCTAAGGTGATGAATTTGCTCCACTGTGTATCCTGTTTCTGGTTTCTCGGGAATGACTTATGCAGATTCACATTTCACGCAAACAAAGAAATCATTGGCTTGAAGCCACTTCTTCATTCTCATCTTCCAGTAAGTGTAGTTTGTCCCTTCGAAGAGTGGTGGTCGGGTGGTGGATTGCCCCTCAGATCTACCAGTGGAAATGACTTTTCCCTCCATGTGATCTTTCCGCGGATGTTACTCCTGAAAGCGGAAAATCTGCTTTGATGACAAATGAAATTGCACTAGAGGGGGGTAAATAGTGAATTTATTAAATATTGTAATACAAAAAATGCAATCACAAAAAGAGACATCAGATTTCTAGGTGGAAACCCAAGACGGGTGAAAACCACCACTTAAGCCGATTCCTTGACTTAGGATTTTCAATCACAAAGTGATCGATCCACTAACCACACTACTTAAATGAGGATAGTGTAGCTTAATTACAAATCCCACCTCCGATCTCTAAACGGGGGTTTCTCCCTTAACAATGAAGAGACGGGGACCCGACAGGCCAAATACCCAAAATACAAAAGTAAGAATTAAACAACACCTATAGAGCACCCAAATAATTTGATTACTTCCTTATATATTAAGCATAAAGAGAACTCCCTGAAAATTTGCAGAATGAAGTGAACCAGGAGTGTGGGTTTGCCCTTTAATCAGAGTGTTGGCACAACACAAGGGCAAGAGGAGGCTAAGAGTAGTGAGCAAGTGATTTTTCTAAGGGAATTGAATATCAAGAGGTGTGTCTTGCCTAAGAGGGATTGTAGTCGATTTATAGGCAAGTCTGGAACCTTCAAGAACACTTAGGAGAGATCTCCTAGCCATTGGAGGTAAATCCCAAGAGATTGGGATGAAATCCACCACAAATCAGAATAATGATGAGTCTAACAGCAATATCAGATGTCTAATTTTAGGGTTAGACGTTTTATAAGACATCTGATTACAATTATGTTCGTCTAATACTATTAGCCAGGCTGTACTGGTTTCATTGGATCGAAACAAGGACTTCTAATATTTTCACATAAGACATCTAATAAAATTATTGGACATCTAATTATGTGTGGATTCATTCCTGTTATAACCAGATCCAAACAGGATTCTAGATCTGAAGGAATAGACAACTATATGGATGTCTGTGGGATTCCCAAGACATCTGGAAACCTAAAAAGGATTTGCCTAGGATATCTGATAAAAGATCTCTAGTTCATAATTTGATACACATAGAAATAAATGAGCAATGGTCTAAAGGTAGACGTTTGGAGGCATGTCCAGATGTCTGAAAATGTATTTTGCCTGTTATATATAGAAGGAAGATGGGTGCTTGAGTCTAACGGTTGTTTTGAGGATGTCCAGGTAAAGTATCAGACGTCTGGATGAGGCTATGGACGTCTGATAGAAGATTACTTCGACTGGTGTTTATGAAGTCAAAAACTAAAGGCAAAGCTATAGGTAATTAGACACCTGAAACACTTGTCAGACATCTTAAAGTTGAAAATCAGATGTTTGACAGTTGTTATGGACATCTGATTTGAGTCATAGTGTTAGGTTTTCATTTCTAATTTGTCCTAAGTGTAGAGAGCCTAAGTTAGCTATTTATAAGTTATGTTTGGAGGCTCTTTACAACATCTCTAGGCTCAAATACAATGAAGATTGTAACCTTTGAAAGTTTACATAAAAAGCCTAGGACCTATGACAATACTTATGATACTTAGTCTTCATACTTTTAATCTTCCGTCTTAGAAAGCTCCATGAAACCTGCAATTGTTTTATTACAGAGAAAAATATTCTACGCTTATATTTTATTTCTTTCTCTTCATTTTGTAAAATTGTCAAAATATTATATATGAGAGGTTTAACTAACAGCTCATGCCTGCATGAATGAGCAGCTGGCCATGCTGGTGTGCGATTAATTAGCTACAGCTGTAAGCGTCACTGAAGATCCACCGCAATCGTCGCTTAAAAGAGCCCACGCACCAACACTGTCGCTGTGCTGGCGCACACACGCACGCTCACGCGTTGGCGCTGTGTTGTGCACATGCGTGCCTCGACGCATGCATGCGCACCTGCGCTGTTGCGCACATGCGGTGGCACGTGCATGTGCATGGGTGACCTGGGTTGCGCCACGTGGCGAGAACTGGGCTGTCCATCTTCTTTTCGTTGTAGGGGCTATTACAGAGGTTAGATTGAGTCGATTTTCACGCCTTTGGGTTGTGATCATCAACCCGAATCCATTCGTGTGGTCGGATTTGCATTTGAAGCTCCAAATTATGTCACCTAGTCCCTTGCCCGTTGATCTTCCTCTCACTGCATATGGTGCTACAGGACTCCGATCGAGGCGATTTCAGAAGCATTGGACTCCAATTATCGTCTTGATTAGATCTGTATGGTTGGATTGTCAATCTAAGGCTTCGAAATAAATATCCTTCTCTCCTAACCACAAAAAGGATGCAATTAACCTAAATTATATACAAATACTCTAAAGGCAGAATGATGCATGCTATGCAATATTTATATCATGAAATGCAAATCTAGGCCTAGGAACATGGATGAATAGGCTTTTTAACCCAAATAGATGTGTTTACATCATACCTCCTTGCCTATCTTTTGCTAGTCCCTAGTAAAATTAAACTGCATGCTATGTATAAAAGTAGAATTAAAATTAGATCGCTTAGGCTTAAGTCATTTATTAACAATGGAAAATTTCAACTAAGGTCCTAAACAATGAAAACTCAATAGTACCCAGATGTCTGCCAAAATGCAGACTGCCCGAGTCCTTGCCTGATTTGAAATGGGAAGATACATTTTTTATTTTTCTTCTTTTCTAATTTTTTTGTACTATTGCAATTGAGAGTTCGGGGATAACATTTTATGGCTACCTGACCTGCCTAAGACTCGAAAAGGAGTGTAAGTGCTAAGCATCTTGTGAAAATAGTGAAAGACTCATTAGGCAGCCATTGAAACGGACTTCGGGTTTCTACGACCCTAGCTGACCTTACCTAAAGGTTTATCTTTTCGATTGGTAGCTTTCTTCCTACTTTTATTTATGGGGCCAACACAAGGGCAAACCCCGTGTACACCTCCCTAGTTCATTCTATTTCCCCGCTTCTTCCCCAAGTATTTTGGGAATTATTGTGTATTTTTTTGTGAGATGGATTTTGGACAATCGGCCAATGAGATGTTACCCACGGCAACTTGCCAGCCATACACGTGCGGTGAAGTGCAATTTTGTTTATTTCTTTATTTTTTTCTCCTTTTTCTATATTTATTTTTTTCTTTTTCTTTATTTTTTTTTTAAGTAGGTGGCTTCCCTGATCTAAGATTTACCTAGAGGCAGTACAACAAAAATGATCTAGTGACTAGGCTCTGGACAACCTGCCAATGAGCTGTTACCACTGACAACTTGCCAGCCATACCACCCTAGATAGTTCATTAGCTATCCAATTTCCGAAGAAACCATCGAAAAGTGAGTCAATGCAAAAAAAAGTGTGTAGATGCTTAGGCTTAAAGTCCCCTGAATCAGAGGCTGGGTTGATAAGTCGCATACCTAAAATCCCAATTTATTAGCCAAATTAGAATGAATTCGAATTAGTGAGGACTCAAGACTAAGTCCACAATCGAGTGCACACCCGGGCTAGTTAAGCCTGAAGACCTAAAGATTCTAAGTGTTTAGGTTCTTTCGTATCATTTCCTAAAGTTAATAACTTCCAAATGCCTAAGTTCTCTTCTCCTAATTCTTCTTTTTTCCTTTTTTTTAATATTTTCTTTTTTGTCTTTTTGAATTTTCAATTTTTTTAAAGAAAATAAAAGAAATTCTATAGAGCTAATGAAATAATTTCAAGAATTAATTATCTACCCCCTAATGCCTAAATGATGCAATATCCTCATTGTAAAAATAAAGGCATGAAATGGGCAGAGTAAACAAAATATCACTTGAATAACGTGAAAATCTGGTTAGCTCTGCAGAGAATGTGGAATATAAACACGTGCTAAATTTAATGCCTTCAGTTAGGCATAACATACATACAAAGAAGAGGTTGAGAATTCACAAGTGCAGGTCAGAATCAAAATAAAAATATTGATCCTCAGACTCGCCAATAGAATATGTCCACAGATGTGGACCAAGTTATGGTGCAGACCTATGCCCCAGGGTCGAGTGGTTCTTAGGTTCTGGATGAAAATCACCCAGAATCGAAGGTTGCTGTGCTTGTGGGGCCGAGCCTGCGATTTAGTGGTATGCAACCCATGACCAAAGTGTCGGACAACGGGTAAAGATGGTTCAATAGGTGCGGTTGTCCACTTAACCTCTAGGTCAGAAAAATAATCAGTTATTTCAAGCTTAGGTTGCACGTGAAAGATATCATAAGGGTCCTGGTAAAAAGTTGGTGGTTTCAGGTCAACAGGAACCCTCAGATCCAAAATCAAAGTTCCCTCAAAATTAGCTTCCCAAATTTTCAATTCCAACTTCCTATCCTCCAAAATTAATATTTCTAAGACCTCCAAATCATTATATACCCAATCTAAAGTACCCAAGTCCAATAATTGTGGTTGAATCAGGATTGACTTGGGTCTAGTGATCTCAAAAATATCATCATTCAATTATTTAGGGTGTGATTGAGAAATTGGGCTACTAATTGAATCATCAGGATTTATATCATCGAAGTTAGCCCTGGCATGATCAATTTCATCTATTATCGGGCTGTCAAATGGTTCATCAGATTCCTCAGACCCATTTGTCTCACTAAAATCATCTTCCTTAAGCTCAAGTGAGACTTCACTAAGAGATTCCTCACCCTCAGAATTAAAGAATCCATGATCCTCATTTATAGATGTCTCAAAATCGATTGTCATTTCCTGGTTCAAAGTGACATATTTTTCCTCTCTCCCTGGCTCGGGGATCTCAGGTGAATCAATCAGTTCATCCTCAATTGGTTGCTCTAGCCCAACCTAGTCATCCTTAGTTTATGAAAATGTATCCCCCTCGATAGGCACCTGAGCGGGTTTAGACATTGGCTCTCCTAAAGGGGGTTCATCTTGAGAATCATCCCAAGATTTGACCAGGGCATCCACAAACTTGAGCCTCAACCTCGACAATTTCCCAAGAAGAAACTTACCCAGGTCCCTATCCCTGACACTTTGGAGCAAATAAAATAGAGAACTATTAAGTTCATCAATCATTTTGATCATAGGCTCTAGTGCTTCAGCGCATGGTGTTGGCTGGATCTGGTTCACTTGAACCGACTAGTTCGATTTAGGTTTGGCTAGGATCGGGTTAAATCTAAGGGAGTCAAGATGTCGAGGTTCTCAGGTCCCTCCCTGTTAGTAAGTCATTTCAAGTTGTTCAAAGAATGGTGATGACCTATTTTCAATGGAATACTGGGGAGGGTAGGTGTTATAATCAACATATCCTTCCTGATTGTAGATCAGGTTGGTTTTGTCATCAAAGGATGGAGATCCATAATCATTATAGGTTTGGGAAGGATTGTAATCATAGTCTTATTGTCCAGGGTTAGGCCCTGGACACTGAGGTCTGTATTCATATCCCCAATCAAAGTCATCCAGGCTATTGGATGGGTAATTACAAGTCAAGTCGGGATAGTAATCATCTTGGGGATAAGTGGTGGTAGGAGGATAGGATTAGAAATGTGTAAAAGATGTGGAAGGATACATTGTCGAGTAGGAGGGAAAACAGAAGGGAGAAAGGTGACCTACAGTACAATCAATCAAACGTGTCCTTATGTAGGTAGCCTAAAGACCTACAGACTCCCAGGACCATCTTGAGACTATAAATGATTTAGCCTACTTTTATCCGATCAACCCAACCAGTTAGAAGGAGGGACTGGGGAGAAGGTTCTTCCTTTGGCTTACGCCTTCAGTTCCTAGTGTACCCCCCAGCTACGGTCGTTTGATGCTACTCCCCTAGCTAGACATTAGATGGACCATCAGAAGTAGATTAATCAAAAAAAATCTCAGTCTAAGCCCCAAAGAGCGAATCAATCCTTAAGGCCAATGTCTACCAAATTTAATTAGGCTTGGGATGATTGTGCTCTTTGAATGTGATGGGCCCTTTAGATGGGTTGTGCCCTTAATGATCAGTTAAAATGTGTGTGCATGCACAACCTGGGTTTGCAAACAAGGTTATTTGATGATGTGTCTTTTAGGGTTTAACCTTGTTTAGTAGATTTTAGGGTTTACTCTTAGGTATATTCAGTCAAGTTTAGGAGAACACTCCAAGTTTTGAAAGCATAGGTGTAGATATGTTCCTTTAAAAATAAACAATAATGTGGAGTGCCTAGTTCAGCCCTAAGAATCAACCCTAAGTGGCAAACTACTTCATGGATCACATTTATCTTAAGTGGTGTAGCCCAAACAGTTCAATCAATTGGCCTATTGCACCACTTAGTTAAGGCACACATAAATGTTTTGCCTATTCAGATTTCTACTCTTTTATGTGTTGAATTCGAGCATCGGGTTCACAGGTTGGAATCCCAGTCGAGTAGGTGAAAATCAAGTTAGGTTATGTGCCTTTGATGTGGGTGTATAGAGTATGTAAATTGATTCATCCCACAGAAAATATCTTTTTTTTTTTTTTTTTAATAAGATGTGGGTGAGATGGGTGAAGGTGGCAAACAAGACAAACAAAATCTATCCTAGGGTTTATGCAAACACCTAAGTAGATTAGGTCATGGTTTTGATTGTGATGAAATGGACTAGTGGGGGTGAAATGTGGGGGACACTTACAAAACACTCTACCTGTACTTTACACCAGTCTACCACACTTGGATCTCCATGCTAGGGTACCTGCAAGACAGTAGATCAAAGACAAGCGGGGTTAGTGTTATGTAAATGCAAAGAAGCGTAGAAAATAATAAAGTAAATTCTGTTGCCTCCTCGGCAATGGTGCCAAAATGATCACACGTGTTTCGCGAGTTTGAAATCAGGGTTACAAGTAACCCATTGTTGTAGTTGCAAAACTCATGATCAAATAAAATTTATATCAAAATTCTAAGGGAGTTTCGGGTCAAACACACGGAGGTGACGTTTACTTTAATTGAAAACAACGCTTCGTTTTGTTTGTTTTTGGTATTGTAGGGTTTTGTTTTCTTTTTTTTACTTTTGAAAGAAGACAAGAAGAATGAATCACAAGAGATATGGAACAAATATGGTATATATATCACTCCAATGTCAATTACAATAAACTATGAAAGCATAAAAAGAGAGGGAGGTGAGAAGAAATCTCCCGAATCGGTTGTTCGGCGAGACGATGGTGCCTGGCAGAAGCTCGGATGAAGGACGTGAGGAGTAGGATGATGGAGGTGAGATGCAGGAGGATGTCGAGTAGAGGAAAGCTTCGACGTGGCTCCTGAATGGAGGTGAGAAGATGGAGATGATCTACTATCAGAATGGTGGTGGGACGATGGCTCTAAGGCGACCTATGAATGGGTTTCCTTTCTTTGCTTTAAATTAGTACGTTTTAGGGTTTCCTTAAAACTTCAAACAAGTTTTGAGATCCACAAATAAGAAGAAATCAAGTTGTATGGGTGAGGATATGTTTCCTTTATGTTGTGGGACTAAAAAGAAGGAAAGAAACCCTAATCCAATTAGCCCTAAGATAGAAATTGCTACCGATGAATCTCATTTATGCTTTCAATATTAATTAGTGGCCTAAACAAATCAAACAACACCACTAATTTGAAGAAAAACAAACAAGGATTCGAGAAATAAATTTTTTAAGATTTAGGAATTTGTTTGATATTTGTTTTGAATTTTTCTTTGTGCTAGTGTTAGAGTCCAGAAATGATACTTGAGGATATTTTGGACATTTCAGTACCACCACCTACCTTAGAAAATTTTGGTGATTTTTGGTGATATGTAGAAGTTCACAAGGATTCCAGAAAGCTAAAATTTACTAAAATTGGGCGTGCACACAAATTCTAAAAATTCACAGATAGTAGCAAAATAGGAAGATTAGAGGGTGTGACCCTTATTCAGTCCATGAATTTTTAAAAATTACTTACAAATCCAATTACTCTGAAAATTGGAAAAAGTGTTCCTTTCCTGATTTGGAATCACTGGATAAAATGTTATGATTTTAGGAGGCTTGTCGTGCTAGGAATTGATTTTTGCAATCTGAAAAGAAGTCTGGACTCAAAAATCAAACTACCAACACTTGAGGTGGAGTGGTGTTTAATGATGTCAACAAGCAAACAATGGATTTTAATTTGAACCACTCCACTTAATTAAAACATTTAGAATCCTGAAAGCCAAGTTTAGTATTTTTTTGGTAGGTTTTTAGGCTAAGTGTGACAAGAAAAGAGATGCTAACTTGGAATTCCATGGGAAGAAAAGGAACTTTGAGCTCTCGCTTCCAAATTCCTGCTTTCTTCCAGTACTTCCATCACACACAAGAAAGAAGAGAGGCAAGGGGATGAGATCCACTTCAACCAAGAGAAAAACAATTTACAAAGCCATGCCACCCCGGCAACGGTGCCAAGAAGTGAGCGAAAATACGTGATTTGATAATTAGGGTTTTGGAAATCGTTGTAATGCATACATCTATTTTTCTTTTAAAATTTATAACCTAGATACGGAAGTATCTAGGGTCGTGCAAGGAGGCAATATGTTGCGAAATCAATCTCTTGCTTGAAAAGTAGAAATCCCTTTCTTTTTGTTGTTTTTCAATATATCTTTTTTTTTGGGTTTTTGAAATAAAGGGGTAAATACAAAGTTGTTGACGGGAAAAAGTACCACAACAAAGATGCTAAAATCTAAGTGACAAAATTATCCTCTTTCTAAACTCAACCTAGGCACGTGAAGGCCTAGGTTAATTAGAAACAGAGTGAGATTATACTAAGATAAGGCAAATAGTTCAATTAAAAATGCAACAAGAAATGAAGGCAACTTTTTCTATATTAAAGGAAATTGTCTACAAGTATAGGAAAGATCCTAAAGAAAAGACATAAAAAAGAAACAAAATCCTTTAATTGCTGATGATGATGAAGAAGGTGAGGCTCCTCTTGCTCCAAGTCAAGTTGCTCCTTGGCTTGAAAAGAATGTTCCTTCTTCTCCTTTGCCTGGTAAGCTCCTCCAATTTGATGTACTCCTCCTAGCAGGCCCAAGGGGGCCATGCTTGATCTCCTCCAAGGTGGATGGAATTCCACCTTCAAAACCTTTTCCTAAGGTGGCGTGTACCACCCTTCAATCCTCCTCCTAGGGTAGGCATGCACCCTAGGTTTCCTTCCAATGCCTAGTTGCTTCCCTTAGCTGGTGTGGGGTCAAGAAAGAAGAGAAGAGGGGAAGGCACCAAGGGGACAAAGCATCCCCTTAATCTTCTTCTTGTTCTTCTCTTGACCTTCTATGTAGGAGGAAATATGGGTAGAAAAAATGTAGCCAAGGTTGGATTTTAATGGTGGTGGTAGGGGGTTTTTATAAGAGTAGAAGGGGGTAGGGTTGGTTATAGGATGGATGGTTATGATGGGGGTTAGATGGTGGTTATAGGATCCTAGGTCTGGGGTTGTTGGCGCCAAAATGGAAGGGCACTTGGTGGTTGGTGCCAACCCTAGGTGGTTGCTAGGGTTAAGGGTTTGGTTACGTGTGTTGTAGGGTGGCGATGGAGTTATGTGGTGGTGGTTGTGTGATGAATGGCTAGGGTGTGTTGGTGCCACTTGAAGAGATGTGAGTAGGTGTCGTTAGGGAAGAGTTAGTGCCAACTTTAGTGTGGTTAAAGGGGTAGGGTAGGCATGGACATAAGGGAAGGCTAGGATGGCTTTTTAATGGTGGTGATTATGGGATTAAGGGTAGATATAGGTGGCGCCAAGATGGAAGGGTGTGGGTGGTGTTTTGGCACCAAAATAGTGGTGGTTTAGGGTTGGTTATGGTGGCTTATGGTTGGCACCACTAGTTGGCTTCTAGAAAGGGCTAGGTGTAGGGTTTAGATGGGGATAGAGCTAGAGGTGTAGGGCTAGGATGGGGGTTCATGTTGGCGCCAAAATGAAGGGGTGCATAGGGCTTTTTGGCGCCAACATGTTGGGGTGTCTAGGGTGGTGGTTATGGTGGGTTGGCACCAAGAAGGGTTGGGTTAGGTTAAGGTTAGTTAGGGTTAAGGTGGAGGAGTGGATGGCCATGGATTTTTAGGTGGAGCTGGAGCTTAGAAAGGCTTGCTAAGCTTGCTTACCTAGTAAAGTAGAGGTGGAGGAGCTAGGGTTTCATGAAGGTGGAGCTGGGAGAGAAGACTCTGGAGCTGATGGAAGCTATGCTAGAGCTGGGTCTACTGAGGTAGCTTCAAGGGGAGCTCAACTACTAAGCTCAGCTACTTAGTTCTTATGCAAGTAGCCAAGCCAGGGTAGTTGAGCTCAGTTGAGCTGACCTCAACCTGGTTGGAGCTCGGTTGAACTGGAACTGCCTCTGATGAGAACTCTAGAGCTAGCTAAGCTACTAGTTGACAAGTAGTAGCTCAGCTAGCTTGGAGTCTAGCTACCATGAGCTAGGTGGAGCTAGAATTAGCTGGGGCTAAGCTGAGGTGAACTCCAGTCAACTCAGCTGAGTTAGCTAGAGCTCCTTGTGAACTAATGGGAGCTGAGATGAGCCAGACTCAACTAAGTTGAGCTAGATCTGAGCTAACCTAAGCTAGGGTGAGCTAAGGTGAGCTCTCTTGAGCTACCATTTAGCTAAGGTGAGATGAATGGAGCTAACCCTAGTCCAAGGGAGTTGGTATCCCACCCTGATGAGCTGGAATTAGCTGAGTCCTAGCCTGATTAAGCTTCCTATTCATCAGTTGCCTTCCCGAGGGCTAGGGTTCTGGGGATCCGACTTTCTTCTTATCCCTAACACTCCAAGAAACACATCAAAAATACAATAACAAATGCAATGCATGGTTAACCTAATTTATTCCTAAATGCAACCCAAAAACCCATTTGCGGATCAAAATCCTAATAGATAGATTTGTTTCAATGCATAAGACTGATGATAGACTTGCATTTATCAAGCAGCAATTGATGGCGCCACTATTCATCCGCGACCTCCCTTCTTAGCCACTGGATCTAGATAGATTTGTTTCAATTCATAAGATTGATGATAGACTTGCATTTATCAAGCAGCAATTGATGGCGCCACTATTCATCCGCGACCTCCCTTCTTAGCCGCTGGATCTTGATCCAACAGTTGAGAGGGGTTCGCACCTCTCTCCTCTTCGCGACACAAAGGAGGGCTTAGCGCATTGGCTAAGCACTCTCCGCAGATCAAGTAGTGAGGGGTCAAATCTCTCTGATGCATCCTCGCTGCATCAGCTGAAATGAGACCATCGGATCTTCATCGAGCGACCACGAAGCTTCCACGCGACGCAATCCTATAGGCCAGATTTCATAAGCATGTGATCACGCGAAATCACCCGCGCAATCAAACGCATGCGCATTTTTAAGACGTTTGTCGGTGTTGTCAACCATCCGATGCTGATATAGTGACGTGCACACATCTCCTCAACGTCAGCGGGTGCGCCTTCAAAGGGCACGATCAGTAGGCGCAGCTGAGCCCTTAAATTTCGATCCAACGGCTACGCCTCCTCTAACAGATTCCAGCGGGGACAAAGCATGAGCACCAGCAAGCTTTAGTGACGTTTGGGAGATTGGTTGGTGTGGATCTATAGTGACGCCTTTGATGTCAGTAAATGCCCTCTACACGAATTGCCCTCTTCTCTTCACTATAAAAGGACCCCTACACCTTCCCTTCTTCTTCATCTGTTCCTTTCTTCCTCTCACCACCTCTAAGGCTCTAGAGAGTGCTTGTCCCAAGCCTGGGATGCTCCTCTAGAGTAGAAAAGAAAATAGTTTTCCTACCTCTCATCCCCATTTTTGGGGCATCCCATGGCCATCCTCTCACCGCCCTTCGGGAAGAAGATCCTCGCCGCGACGTCATCCTGCCCCGCCCTCCATCATCCGACTATGTCCTCCTTCGTCCCGCTCCTCACCACCTTCCTCCAGGAGAGGTCAGAGTGAGTCATCCTCCGAACAACCATCAAGGGGGATTCTTTCACCACTTTCTATCTTTATTGCTTTTGTAGTGTAATCTTTCCTGCTTTCCTAGTTGTAGTAGATGTTTGATTCAGAAATATTTGTGATTCTCTCTCTCTCTCTTATATTTTGCAAGTAGATTAATTAGATAAGCAATTGTCGATCTGATCTCTTGCTTTCTAAAAAATTCCAAAAAAAAAATTATAAAAGATCAAAATGACAAAAACAAATAAAAGCAAAATGCGGATTTTTCAAAACCAAACGTTTGCCTCCTCATGTTCAACCCGGGACTCACTTTTCGAGTTTTGATTATAAATTTTATCTGATAGATGCTTTTTGCGAGCTACGATGATGGGTTCTCCAAACCCTAATTTTAATTCGCGAAACACGCTGCATCACCCACCCAAAACCTATAAGCTTAGGGTTAGAATACTGATTGTTTGGCCTCAAGTGCAAATAGATTTGTGCGAGTGTGTGTATCTATAATTAATGCATTAAAATAATAACATCAACAGGCATAATGTGGGTACATAATAGAATCAAATTCAATTTGTTAAATCAATCAAACATACATAATAAAATCAAATAAATAGTTACAAGAAAGTGGGTACACCCGACAATTAATCAGACACATTTAATTTACTAAAGCAAGTGGGTACACCGCACAATCATAAAAAAAATTCACATTCTAAGCCTAAGTAGGCACACCACACATCCATTCACAAATGAATTAAAACAACCTAATTTCATACCTTAATAGAGCATGTGAGGCACAAAGAAGGTGTCCGACGACGCGAGATACTTAAATCAAATTACAAATATTTATAAGTAAATGACTAAACCAAATTAAAAAAATTAACTAAATTTGACATTTAATTAATACAAAAAATTTTGGGATTAGGGGGAGGAGGAGGAGGAGGAGAGGGTGGCTAATGGGGGTATGGGGGCTACAGATGGGAGGAGGAGGTGGTGGGGTTGCGGATAGGCATGAGGAGGAGGAGGAGGAGAAGGAGGGCTAGGGATGGGGATAAGGAGGAAGAGGGGCAACATCGGAAAGGAGGAGGAGGAGGGGCTACAGATGGGGATGAGAAGGAGGAGGGGCGACGATGGATGGGAGGAGGAGGAGGAGCGGTGGCGGCGGATAGGAGGAGGAGAGGGGGGAAGGGGCAGCGGATGGGAGGAGGAGAGGTGGGGCGGAGGCTGCAAATGGGAGGAGGAGGGGCGATGCCACATCATGAAAGGATGAGGGGCATGCATGGGGATGAGGAGGAGGAAGGTGCAGCGAGGAGGGGTCAATGCACGATGAGGAGGCAGTGCAGCTAGGAGTTCGTGAAGGAGGAGGAGGAGAGCCTTATGAGGAGGAGGAAAGGTTGACGAAGGAGAAGAAGGAGGAGATGGATGTTGACAGAGAGGATTAGTGAATAGAGGATAGGGGGTCGAGCACTGGCCATAGGGCATAGGTACTTTACACAACTATTTTTGTCAAAACTGTCATTTAAAATCAGGTAGGGCGCAAAGAAATGCCGCCCGACCAAAATTTGGAATCAATATATACGACGATTTTTGTTAAACCGTTGTATATATTGAAGTATGTATTTTAAACGATGGTTACATGATAGAACTATCATTTATAATTCAACAGTTTTTATAAAAACTGTCGTATATTGTGGTACTTATTTTACATGACGGTTTTAATATAAACTGTCATTTTAAAAGTGTTGTGAATACCCTATTTTCTAGTAGTGGAATGATTGTATGCTGTATACTAAAGAAAATGCATGCTTGAATAGTTTCCTGCAATGTGGAGAAGGAAGATATGAAGAAAATACCTGTTTAAATACACGAGGAAAGAAAAGATCAAGGAACGTACTACATTACTTTCCTTTGATTCCTAGGCTACAACGTCCTTTCATGTCAACTAATACTGCAAAGTGGATGACATGGCATCATAATAACAAATCACGAGATGGACTTATGCATCATCTGATAGATTCTGATGAGTAGGCTACATTCGATAACATGCTCTATTTGTAAAGGAAACACGTAATGTTAGGCTAGGTCTTGCAAATGATGGATTCAATCCCTTTAAAAACATGCATCAGTCACATTCAATATAGCCAGTGGTGATCTTTACATATAATTTGCCTCCATGGATGTGTATGAGATCTTCATTTATGATGCTGACTTCTCTCATCCCTGGGAAAAAGGCACCAGAAAATGCAATCGATGTTTACATGCAACAACCACTCATCGATGAGTTGAAATTGTAATGGTATAATAGGGTTGAAACATATGATGCAGCTGGAAAATAATTTTTTATGATGCATGCAGCACTGTTATGGACCATTAATGATTTCCTAGCTTATGGAAATTTATTTGGTTGGAGCACTAAAGGCAAATTGGCATGTCCTATATGTATTGATGATACTCATTACCTACGTCTACCTGAAAGTAATAAATTATGTTATTTAGGGCATCATAGATTCCTACCAATCTAACATGGATGGCGACGATCCAAGTTTAAAGACAAATTTGATGGTAAACCATCTCGCTATTCAACCAAGAATCCAAAAAATTTTCTAAGAATAGATACAATCAGGTTGTCAGGATACAAAATAATGGAGAAGTTACAACAGATTGGTAATATCCGATTGAGTTGTCTAGTTTAGAAAGATCTTAAAGGCTAACATAATTCTGGATTTAAAAAGAAGAGCATATTCTTCATGGAGCTCCCTCATCAGCAAGATCTCTTAGTTCGTCACAATCTTAATGTGATGCATATCGAGAGGAATGTTATGGATAACATTTTAGATATGCTAAACTTAACGGATAGTCCAAAAGATAGGTTGAAGACCCGCAATGATTTGATGAAGTTGGGCATTTGCCCTGAGTTGCACGTAAATCATAAAGATGATGGCAGTTACAACTTTCCTAAGACATTATATACTTTGAAAGAAGAGCGATGATTGAAGATATTATCTTTTCTAAAAAATATCAAGATTCCAGATGAATTCTCGTCACAACTTTCTACATGTGTAAATGAAGCATTGAAGAAGATAAATGGGTTAAAGAGTCATGATTGCTATGTTTAGATACAAATCTTGTTCCCGTTAGCAATTCTTGGAGTGCTTCCTCAACCAGTGGTTGACTCTATGATGGAGATAAGCTGATTCATCAAGGTTATGTGTTCAAAGACATTCGATTCTCAATTGTTAGACTACTGGGACAAGAAAATTGTGATCACAATATGCAAGATGGAGCAAATTTTTCCTCTTCCATTTTTCGATGTCATGGTACATCTTATATTCCACCAAGCGAATGAAGCAAGGATTGCTGGACCAATTCAGTATAGGTGGATGTCTCTAGTTGAGTGCTTCTTAAAAAAGTTGAAAGACTACGTCTTCAATATGGCTAAACCAGAAGGTTCAATTGTTGAAGGATATCTTGTAGAAGAATACATCAACTTTTGTGCGATGTATATGGATGGTCAAGATAATTGATTCAATTGATTGGAAAGGAATGATGATAGACAAAATAGTGAAAATGTAGTAGATTATTTTTAATATTTGATATCCGAGGAAGACCAATCATACGAATGGAATTTAAACTAATGTCTAAACATGATCGACAATTAGCTCATATATATATATATTAAAGTAGATTCCAGATTTTTATGATGAATTTTGTCAATCTTCGCACATTTCTAGATGTAAAGAAGACTTCATTAACTGGTTTAGAAATCTTTTACAAGAAATGAAAGAAAATAATGATCCACAATGGATAGAAGATTTTGATGTAATGATGAACATACCTTTAAGTCATGCACATTATCACTCTAGATATATAATAAATCGATTCAGATTTAGAGTGCAATCAATTGATGATTTGAAGGCGACACAACATTCAGGCGTTATTGTGAAATGTGATGGCATACAAACTGGTCGTGATGGTTGCTATGGGAAAATCAAAGAAATTGTGGAAGTAAGCTATAGTCATGATCGCTGAGTCGTCTTATCTAAGTGTGATTGGTTTGATATTTTTAACAACAGATATAGTGTTAAAGTGGACAAAGAAACTGGTTTCATAACTTTGAATGAGGATCGTACAATTCTTCAAGCATCTAAACCATTTACATTATCTTATCAAGTTGAACAAGATTTTTACGTGCCTGATAATAGTAGAAATGATTGGATAGTACCAATAAGAACAATGCCACGTGATTATTATGATATACAACATGATAAGGATCTCGACTTTGATTCTGAAATATACCAAGTTGTGCTATAAGATGCAAAAATAGGTCATGGTACAATGGATATTGATATTTGAGGTAAAAATTTTTAATTAAGCTATTTTCTAGATTTTGACTATTTCATTCTTAAAAATTTTTTCATATATTTTCTCCATTGCAGGTTTTCTTATTGTATTAGGTTGATCTTTTACTTGCTTTGGCATACTTTTTTCATCACAGTTGACTGTATAAAAAGTATGACATCCCCCTTTTATATTTTGTAGCTCTTCTCTTTTTTCCTATGACCAAAGTTATGATTTTTTTTTAATGAATCATATAAAAGTAAGCTTTCTACTTTTAAGTTTGTGCTTTCTACACATAGTGGCATGAAGTATAATCAAATTAAAATTATTCTATTGGAATAATCAAAGTGAAATTTTCTACAATTAGTGGCATCAAGTTGGAGTAAATAAATTGGTCACATTCCATAGCCCTGAAATTTGGAGAATTTAATAGTACCTTCCATTTGGAAGATGTGCTTATTCACTTTATCAAAATTTATCTTTTGATAAATATATTTGATGATGTAATCATCCTTCTATTGTATTTTTTGTAATTAATAATTTTTTTTACATATGTAGATGGCACTTAAGAAGTTGATGGCATACAAAAAGGGTCATCTTATTATGTACAGTGATGGCTCTTCATTTGTGCCAGATGACCAGGTCTAAGGACACAAGAGTGGCATCAACACCCAACCTGAGCCCGAACATGATCCTCAACCCTACTCAAAGCATTACCATCAACTCTAGTTGCAACTTCAGACCTCGCCCTTGCATCAACCTTCCTACATGCCCAATCTTCAGACTTTGCCACTACCTCAGACTCAACTTCGATCTCATACTTAACATGCAATGATCCCAGCTCATACTCTTGTAAAATATAGGCCTCAGCAGAGACCTCAACAAAATACACATCCTCACTCTTAGCTTCAACCTAGGCACCAACACCCTCAGCCCTTACACCCTCCTCAGAGCGAGTCCCAGCAGTGGACACCAGCTCAGCCCCTACGCCCTCCATAGAGCCAGTCCTAGCAGCAAACACTAGCTCAATCCCGACACCCTCTTGAGAGCTAGTGCCAGCAGTGGACACCAGCTTAGCCACTACACCCTCCCCAGAGTTAGTCCCAGCAATGGACACTAGCTCTGCCCCTACACCCTCCCTAGAGAAAATCCCAGCAGCAAACACGAGCTCTACCCCTACACCCTCCCCAAAGCTAGTCTCAACAGCAGACACCAGCTTTGCCCCTACACCCACCCTAGAGCCAGTCCCAACAATGGACACCAGCTCAGCCCCTACACCCTCCCCAAAGCCAGTCCCAATAGCAAACACTAGCTCAACTTCTACACCCTCCCCAAAGCCATTCCCAGCACCAGACACCAACTTAACCCTATACCCTCCCCAGAGCTAGTCTCAGTAGTGGACACCAACTCAGCCCGTACACCCTCCCAAAATTCTGTCCCAATAGAGGACACCAACTCATCACCTACACCATCTGTAAAGTCAAGCCCAGTAGTAGGCACCATCTCAGTTCATAGACCCTCCTCAGAGTCCATCACATAGATAATCTCAGCAAATAGTCAGCCATAGAGTCAGTCACAGAGCCAATCTTAGGAGCAGAGTCAATAAGGGTATATAAATTGTTACATTAATTTTCTTTGATATTAATTCTTTATAACAAGTTTTTTTTTACTATTTGTTTATTGAAGGTATAAAATCAAAGCCAAGGGGTAAGACAAGGAATTTGGAATTGAGAAAATTAACTAAAGGGGCTCAAATAACGGTTGAAGTAAATTGTAGCGGAAGATGTTCATGTTACGCACCCTTTAATAGTAGGATCCCTACACTTGTGCGACTGTTGATACCCCCATGCTATTTTGATTGGAGGCAGGTCCCTCAGTAATATAAGGATGAGTTCATTCGTGAGCTAGGGGTATTAATATGATATTATTCTTTTGTCATTCATTTGGTTTACTTAAAATCCATTATCTAATTATTCATTATAATATAAAATGTAGGTGACGTATGATTGCACAGCAATTCACATCTCTAATTAGGTCATTTTTTGCTATTTCCTAACATTATGCAATTAGATTAGCTATTACGCATGCATCTTGTAAATATTTGCATTTGTGCATTTTATGGAGAGGAAGATAGAGAGAGATTGAGCATCCATTCATCCATTCCATTTCCAGCTTATTTCCATTCATATCCAACCTTGTATTCCACCTAATAGGCACCTAATAATAGCATACATTCATTTCTCAACACCTCAAGTGCACCCCCATAATTTACCCAAAATTGTCCCCTCTAAAAATAATATCCTAACTACCTACGACCGTTGCCACCCTCACCACCCTCACTTATAAAACCCACACCTCCACCTCCATGCAAACGGTCGGCACTACCCACACTTCCACCTCCAGCCATCCCTTCCACACCATCAGATGCACACAGTTCCCACACAATGCACAGCTGGCCTCTCCTTCCCCTGAGCTCTCTTTCTCTCCCTCTCTTCCCTTCCTCATCCTCAGTATCCTCTTACTAGTTGAGAGGAGCACTGAGAGCAGAGGAGTTTCCCTCCCGTGGTTGCAATCTCCATGGTGAGGGATCACCACCATCTAGCTCATTATGAGCAGGCAGATGTGGTGTTTTCTTTTGTTTTGTTTATTTTATGATTTTCTTTTCTTTATTTTGCTTTCTTCTAGCTTTGTTCTTCACCATTGCTCGAGTAGAGCAAGTTCTGAAGCTTGCTCTACTGAAGCGCGCACCACTGCCATGCGCTCAACCACCTTCCCCACGTGACGTCGTGTGCCTCAGCCACCCAACTCATGCACCACCGCCGTGCACTCCTACTTCTCACCGTGCAGTACCTCCGCTCAGTCCAGCCTAGCCGCATCCCTTCCTTCGCTAGTGTGCTGCTCTTACTGGTCTAAGCTCCTTCCTTACGTGCCTTCACCACCACCTACGTGCATAGTGTAGTCGGTAGAGTCGCACAGAGCTAGTCACCTTTTTGCCCTTGGCACTGTAGTCACAACCTACGTGGCTACAGTGCAAGACCAGCTCATTTCTTACTTATCCAGTGACCTGGGCACTGTCTCACCTCTGTGCGACCCGTTGCACCAAGTCATCACTCTCCTCACGGCATCACGTGTGCTACGTCCATGCGTTGTGCACTTCCCAGCTCCTGTGCTCGCGTCCACGCCTCACTCTGCCCTTGCGCGCTTGTGTGTTGTGTGACCATCCCCCTACACTAGTGCACTGCGTGCTTCACTCCTTCACGCATAGACACTCCTTCACACACACACACACACTTATTCACTTATCCACTTATTTTCACACTAATTCAGCCATATACGAACTCACACCTATATATACATCAATATATATATATGTATTTATAAATATATTTCACATACACACATATATAGATACATATGCACCCTCCCGTCTATATACATACATATATTTATTTATAAAATTATATACATATACATATATATATATATATATATATAAACATCTATACTTATATATATACAATTATATATATATTTATAAATGCACATATATATCCATATTTCCTTTACACACACCCATATCTCTACTCACAATACCACACACCTATCCATCTACCGCATATCATATCATGGGAATTTTCACACCAATTGCACATATTTCCCAATATTCGCTCATAGCAAGCCTTCTACCCACACTCACACATGTTCGCTCCAGACCGCACGTGGCACATAACTAGGTTAATCCTATCTTTCTAGACAATGGTTAACCTAGCATTGTGCTGCATCCCTATTGAATCTTTCTACTATTCTATTATCTATTTCATAGATATATATATATATATATATTTATATCTATACATATATATCTATATCTATATCGTATATATATACTCTACATATAAATAAGCTACGTATTTCAATTCATTTCAATTTTCGCATTTCAATTCCGCATTTCAATTTTGCATTTTCATTTTCTTTTATATTTTCTTTTATTTTATTAATTAAAGAAAAGACAAAAAATATATATAATAGAAAAGATAATTCTTGAATTGCAGGCACACAGTCTCATGTGTGGCGAGACTGAATTTGAGTATTTTGGAGTGTAGCCAAGGACCTGTTTGAGGGTGTGCCTCAAAGACAAGATTATCTCAAAAAAAAATCTAAAACTCAAGAACACTAAAAATTCAATAAGTGAAAGGAATTGATGCGATTCTAGGAAGCACATAGAAACTATGTAATTCCAAACCTGCCTCCCTAAGTTCGACCCTAGCCTAAAAGTGACAATCTTAAAATCTAATTTAGCCAGGTTAATAAATTTTTGATAAACGAGTGTAGATTCACTTATAGGTGAACTACTTCTATTATATACAATTTGACGCTAATTTCACCTAATTAAATAGCCCGACTCACATTCTATCAACATATGATTGGGGAGCAAATCTAATGACAACTACGAATATTCTCCAAGCAGCAGGGAGGGCACTTCGTAGTTGGAGAGAAGAGCTTAAAAGCCAAGACATAAGCATAGATATAGAATTCCTAATAACACAATAACACAACTATTTACTTTTAGGTGTTGCTAACTTTTCTATATATATAAATAGTTCTTTATTAGCAAGAATTATGAGGATGCATTGAGAGATGTGCCACCAGGAGTACAAGTTGGTCATTGGGTGGAGTGCTACGAATATTGGGATCAGAAAAACACGAAGCTAATTAAAATTTTATATTAATTACTTCTATTGTAAAACCAAAATGATTAAGTCCCAATTTCAATAATTTGCTGGAGCAAGTTGAGAAAAATAAAGCTAATAGGGTGAAATCTCTGAACTCAACCCACTGCTTGGGATGGATGAGCATAGATACCTTGATGGATAATTATGTAAGTACATTTTCACCAGCTTAATTGGTGATATAAAAGTTATTGAATATAATATCTATTATAAAACTTACAACTTAGGAGACTTAAATAAGAGAAGCTAAAATTTAGGATAAATTAATTTATAACCGCATCTCACATATGCAGTCAGATACCCATAGTGGTGTACAACTTGATCGTGTTTCTATCTATGAGAGGAGTCATAGCAAGACTACTACTGATGGCACCCATGTTTGGTTTGATCCATTATATCAAGCTCATTGGAACAATTAATGAATGACATAGTAATAAACATTTAGGAGAACTTACCATAAGCTCAACTTTGTGTAGGGTCACATGATGGAGTTGATGCTTCCTTCTAATGATGATATGGATGAGTAATCAAAGACTGGTCCATTATAGCCTATGATAGCAGAACAAGCATTTAGGTTAGTTATTCCCCTCGAGCATGGTGGTTTTGTTTGTACTACTGGTGCGAGTGAGTCTGTTACTAGTTGGTATGGAAGAAAAGGATCAGGGGATTCAGAGAGGTTGCAACAATTACAGACCCAAATGGAGACCTGATCGCACGTGTTTCGTGAGTTTGAAATCAGGGTTACAAGTAATCCATCATCGTAGTTGCAAAACTCGTGGCAAAAAAAAATTATACTGAAACTCAAAAAGTGAGTCCTGAGTTGAACAAGGGGAGGCAAACGTTTGGTTTTGGAAATCTGCATTTTGCTTTTATTTATTTCTGGTCATTTTTATCTTTTATAATTTTTTTGTATCTTTATCAAGCATGAGATTAGGTCAATGAAAACTTTATCTACTTGCAAAAATATAAGAGAGAGAGGGAGAGAGAGAGAGCGAAAAACAACCATCTATTCATGAACAATTATTTGTTACAACTATGATAGTAGGAAAACTACACTACGAAAGCATAAAAAGATAGAAAGAGGTGAGAGAAATCTCCCTCGACGGTTGCTCAGAGAACGACTAGCTCTGACGTTGCCCAAAGAAAGGTGGTGAGGAGGGGACGAAGAAGGACTAATGAGAGCCTCATCATGAGCCCTAATTAGCTCATTTTTACCTAATAAAGAGAATAAGAACTCCTACATAACCTAGAGAAGGGCCTAATTCACGGAATTAATGTTCTGCGAAGAAAATATGAAACAAAGGTTAAATCTGCAATTTTACCATTTCAGTACATAAATGGGATTTCTTAGAGGCAAAACATAGGTCAAATGGTCTTAATAATATAAAGAGGGTTGGTTCACTAAAAAATGGTTTATTGTGCAATCCAAGAATTAAATGACATTCTATAACCCTAAAATAGACCCGCTTATTTCTACAAGGTTATGGTCAAGATAGAAATCAACTAAACCCTCTAAAATTCATGGAAAAATATCCCCTAGGGTTTAGAACCCTCAATTTGGCCTTTGGAACCTATTTGACCTTGATTGGGGTCCTAGCTCATTATTTGACCTAATTTGCGTTTTTGTGTAAAATGTCTAGTTAAACATGGTTGAACCTAAAATCCAACATCACCATTGAATTATCTAGGTCAAAATTAAGTTTTTACCAAAATTTGGACCTAAGGGGAGGTCATCTTGACCTACTTTACAAAATAGTCCACCAAATTACATTCTAGCCCCTAACTTTTAAAAACTCCTATGTAGACCCCCCTAACTTCCTCACCACTCTTACAATCAGGTCCCTCCACCATTAATTGGGAGAAATCATACTCTGGGAGGAAGGGAGGGGGATTACTCTCTGATTCCTCAGTGACCTCTTCCCAGATTTAGAAGGGAGATTCTCTGAGGAATTCTCTTCCATTTGAGCGTAATCAGCTCGACTTGGCCAGAGAATCACCCCAATTTCGTCTCTTTCTCCTCTGGTTAGGAGTCTAGCAAGCTCCGATGAGCCTCCCTCCTCTTTCTCGTTGCTCTGCCATACTACTAGAGGTAGAGCCACTGTCATCATCTTCCTCCGTGTCGCGCAACACCCACGCGCACACCTCTAGCCCCGTCGTCATCGCCGTCACCCCTCCCCTGGACATCGTCTTCTCCGACGATAATAGGTATAGCCACCTGCCACCTCTCCCTCTTCCTCCACTTAGTTAGGTTAGAATTACTCCTCTCTATCCCCTCTTCAATTCCCCTCTTTCTATTTCACCTTTTCGACCCATCGCAGCCACTGTCCACCACCATCTTCTTCATCTTCAGCCGCCCACCGGCGAGGCGCTTCCACCGTTCCACACCTCCACACACCTCACCACCTCAGCCATCGTCCACTGATTACCTTCCGCCCATCCATCGACCACCATCATCTCTCTAAATGTCCCCTGAGCAAACCCATAAGCACGGCCACAGGGTGACCTAGGCACGCATGCCTAGGCTGCCCCGTGGCATGCCACCCACCATCTCATCTTTGCCAAGACACGACGAAGCTCCTCGTGTGTTTTAATGGGGCCGCAAGGCTGTATTCATGAACTTCATGTCGGCACCCTCTTCCGCCATTGACGTTGAAGTAAGAAAGCTTGCAAGCTTCGCTCCAGGCCGTGCGCTCCAAGCGTTAGAGTCCTAGGTGAAGCAGATTTTTGTTGCGAACTCACACAGCCAGGCAACTGGTTAAGCAGACGATTGACACTGTGACAATTGAAGAATGTCTCCTATGGATGCGAGCGTAGAAGCGGATGGGACATTTAGTCCCACCTCATAAATGCAAGAGAGCGGAGAACGCCTTAAATTGAATTTGTGCCTTGAGCTCATCGCCTCCAGCATAGAGGGGTGAGGTCCCTCACCCTCACTCACTCGCATCTCATCCATGACCTGCCCTTGCGGACTTGGCACCCGACCCGATTACCTAGACCTAGCACTCCTCGCGCATCGCACCCACACAGGTGCGCCTGGACCTGGGCGCACAATACCCAACCAGATTACCCGACTCTAGGAGAACATACTGAAGACAGAAATAGAGAGAGGGAGACGCAGGGGAGGGTAGGGGATAGGTTTTGCTTTTGTGTGCATAAGCAGGGAAGAAGAAGAGAAGAAGGAAGAGGAAGGTGCAGCTAAGGCAAGATGAAGGCTAAGCAGGGAATGAAGGAACACTTAGCCGTAGAAAGGAAGAACAAAGAAGGGGGAAAAGAAAAGAAGAAGAGAAAGTCAGAGGAGAGCTAAGGAAAAGGGGCTGAAGAAGGATATCAAGGTAGAAGCCAAGGAAGGAAAAGGTAGAAGAAGAAAGGCAGAAGACAAGGGAAGGAGCAGCACTATAGTAGAGGTGCAGCTAAAGAAGAAAGAAGAAAGAAAGAAGAAGAGAAGTACAAGAAGAACAAGGCAGAAGAAGAAGATCGCATAGGAAGAAGAAGGAGAAAGGCATTGTGCAAAAGAAAAGGAAGAAAGGCAAAGCTAAGAAGGAAGAAGAGGAGCAGTTGAAGAAGAAAAGCAGAGATAGAAAGAGAAGGAAGAAAGTCAAAGGCAGAAGACAGAGGAAAATAAGAAACAGTAGAACTAAAGAGAAAGAAGAGAAAGCAGCAAAATAACAGGCTATCATTTAAAACGTCTGATTATAGAATTGATGTCCAATTCTTCTATTTTTGCTACAATTTTGACTCTTAAATTCTTGCATTTATATTCTGAATTAAGTTTTGAGTAACTCTAAGTGTTCAATTACATTATTGAGATTAGTGAATAAATTCCATTTGCTCCCTATGTTCAACCTCGAATACTCAGGCTTTTGAGTTATAAATTCTTATTTGTTTTCGAAGCGATTTCGTATATACTACAACGCGACATCTTTTTAAAACCACGATCTAGCCTCGTCAACAAGGATGGAGTTGGAGGAAGGAGGATGGGGCAGGACTGACGTCACGGCGAGGATCTTCTTCCCAAAGGGTAGTGAGAGGATGGCCACGAGATGCTCGAAGAATGGGGATGAGAGCTGGGAAAACTATTTGATTTTCTACTCTAGAGGAGCATCCCGGGCTTGGGACAAGCTCTCCCTAGAGCCTTGGAGGTGGTGAGAGGAAAGAAGAGATGGTTTGGAATGGTGGTGGGTAGGTCCTTTTATAGTGGAGGATGAAGAACAAATTCGCATCTAGGTCATTACTGATGTCCATAAACATTGCTGCAACTGTCGCTGAAGATCTGCCCATCAATTCCTCTTGCTGGCACGGGTAGACCATTAGTGACAGTTGTAAGCATCACTAAAGGCACCGTTACTAAAGATCTATGCTCGCCCTGCTGGCGAGTGCATCATGCATTGCGCGCTTCACGCACCCATGCTCCTCGCGCCGTGCGCGTGCGCGTGGGTTGGCATGCATTGGGCTGCTGCTGCATGCGGCTACGCTGTGTGCGATGCGCGGCTACGGCTATGGCTGTGTGCGGTGCACTATGCGTGGTTGTGGCTATACATGTGCACTACTGCTGGCTGGCGTTGGGCGGCCTGTATGGTGCCACATGGCGCCATCTAGACCATCCATTCTTCTTCCTCTTGTTGAGGGTGCCACAGTGCTCAGATTGATATGATTCCCATGTTGCTGGACTACGATCGTCGCTCTGGATCCATCCGTACGGTCGGATTTTCCATCTGAAACCCATATGGATGTCGCGTTGCCCCTTGGCCGTTAATCTTCTACGAACTTCGTATGAAGCTACAATTCTCTGATCTAGATGATTTTAGAGGCATTAGACTCCAATCATCATTGTAATCAAATCTGTACGATCTGATCATCCATCCGAGGCCCTGAAATAAGTATTCTTCTCTCCTGACCATAAAAAAGACCTAATTAACCTAAAATATGTACAACTCTAAATGCAAAATGATGCATGTTATGTAATATTTATAACATGAAATGCAAATCTAAGGCTAGGAACATGCATAAATAGGCATTTTAACTTAAATAGATGTGTCTATATCATACCCCCATACCTATCTTTTGCTAGTCCCTAGCAAAATTGAACAGTATGCTATGTATAAAAGAAGAATTAGGATTAGATCGCTTAGGCCTAAGTCGTTTGTTAACAATAGAAAATTTCAACTAAGGTCCTAAACAATGAAAACTCAATAGTACCTGGGTGTCTGCCAGAATGTAGACCATCTAAGTCCTCGCCTTATTTGAAAAGGGAGGATACATTTCTTTTGCTTTTCTTCTTTTCTAATTTTTTTTTTGTACTTTTGTAGTTTGAGATTTCCTGGATAACTTTTTACAGTTACCCAACTCGCCCAAGACTCGAAAAGGACTCTAAGTGCTAAGCATCTTGTGAAAATAGTGAAAGACTCACTAGGCAGTCGTTAAAACGAACTTCAGGTTTCTATGACCCTAAGTGATGTTGACTAAAGGTTTATCCTTTCAACTGGTAGCTTTCTCTTTACTTTTATTTATGGGATCAACACAAGGGTGAACCCAGTGTATATCTTCGTGGTTTATTCTACTTCCCCGCTTCTTCCCTAAGTGTTTTGGGAATTATTGTGCATTTTTTGTGAGTTGCGTTCTGGACAATCAGCCAATGAGTTGTTACCTACAGCAACTTGCCAGCCGTACTCGTGTAGTGAAGTGTGGTTTTGTCTATTTTTTTATTTTTTTCTCCATTTTCTTTTTTTTTCTTTCTGTTTGTCTTTTTTTCTTTTTTTTCTTTTTTTTTTTAAAATAGGTGGCTTCCCTAACCTAAGATTTACCTAAAGGCAGTACAATGAAATTGGTCTTTTGACTGGGCTTTGGACAACCGGTTGATGAACTGTTACCACCAACAACTTGCCAGCCATGCCACCCTAGATAGTTCATTAGCTACCCAATTTCCGAAGAAACTATCGAAAAGTGAGTCAGTGCAAAAAAAAATACGTAGATGGTCAAGCTTAAAGTCCCCCTAAAGCAGAGGGCGGGTTGATAAGTCACATACTTATCGTCCCAATTTATTTACCAACTTAAAGTGAATTTTAATTGGTGAGGACTCGAGACTAAGTCCACATTCGAGTGGACACCCGGGCTAATTAAGCTTGAAGACCTAAAGAGTCTAAGTATTCAGGCCCTATTGTATCATTTCCTAAAGTTAATAACTTCCAAATGCCTAAGTTTTCTTCTCCTAATTCTTCTTTTGTTTTACCTTTTTGAATTTTCAAATTTTTTTCTTTTGTTTTGAAAGAAACTGAAAGAAATTCTATAGAGTTAACAAAATGATTTCAGGATTAAGTATCCACCCCCCCATGCCTAAATGATCCAATGTCCTCGTTGTAAAAATAAAGACATTAAAAGGGCGGAGTAAATAGAATATCACCTAAGTGCCGTGAAAATCTGGTTAGTTCCATAGAGGGAAGAGTATATACACGCGCTAAGTTTAATGCCTTCAGCTAGGCATAACATACATACAAAGAAGAAATTGAGGATTCACAAGTGCGGGTCAGAATCAAAATAAAAATATTGATCCTGAAACCTGCTAACAGAAGATGTCCATAGATGTGGACTAGATTATGGTGCAGACCCAATCTCCAGGGTGGAGTGGTTTTTATGTTTTGGGTGAAAATCACCCAGAATTGAAGGTTGTTGTGTTTGAGGGGCTAGGCCTATGATTTTGTGGTGTGCAACCCAAAACCAAAGTGTCAGACTGCAGGTTGGTCTAATTCATTAAAATCGGATGTCCACTTATAGTGCAGCTCAAAAAAATAATCAGTTATTTAGAGATTGGGTTGCACGTGAAAGATATCGTAAGGGTCCAAGTAAAAAGCTGGTGGTTTTAGGTCAATAGGAACCCTTAGTTCCAAACATGTTTTTCCATCAAAATTAACCTCCCAAATTTTGATTTCAACATTCCTATCCTCCAATATCAAGTGCTCAAGTTCCGGGACCTCTAGCATATCATTCACCCCATATGATTCTCCCAAGTCCAGAAATCGTGACTGAATCAAGATTGACTTGGGCATAATGATCTCAGAAGTCAATTGTTCGAGGTGCAGATGAGGAATGGGGTCACTAATTGAATCATCAAGTAAATGAGGATTCGAATCCCCCAAGTTAGCCCCAACCGAATCAAAATCTTCAATGACTGGGCTATCACATGGTTCATCATGCTCCTTGAGCCCATTTGTCTTACTAAAATCATCTTCCTTAAGGTCAAGTGAGACTTCACTAAGAGATTCCTCACCCTCAGAATCAAAGAATCCATGATCCTCATTTATATGTCTCAAAATCATATGTCATTTCATGGTCCGTGGAGACATATTTTTCGCCATTCCCTAGCCTTAGGATCTCAGGTGAGAAGCTTGATTCATCCTCAAAGGGTTGCTCTAGCCCAACCTGGTCATCTCCAATCTTAGAATATGTACCCCCCCTCGACAGGCACCTAAGCGAGTTCAGACAATGGCTTTCCAAAAGAAGGTTAATCTTGAGAATCATCCCAAGATTTGACTAGTGAAACCACAAATTTCATCCTCAACCTCGACAACTTCCACGGAAGAAACTCACCTAGGTCCTTATCCCTAACGCTTCAGAGCAAATCCAATAAAGAGCTATTCAGCTCATCAATCATTTTGATCATAGGCTCCAATGCTTCAGTGCCTAGTGTTGGCTGAGCTTCTAAAGATTGGATGGTGTTCCTCAAGTTAGCCAACACCCTACCCTCAATCTGGTTCACTTGAACCAACTGGTTCGATTTAGGTTTAGGTTAAATCTAGGGGAGTCAAGATGTTGAGGTTCTCGGGTCCCTCCCAGATTGTAGGTCGTTTCAGGTTATTTAAAGAATGGTGGTGACCTATATTCAGCATAATTTTGGGGAGGGTAAGTGTTATAATCAGCATATCCTTCATGGTTGTAGATTCAGTTAGGTTGATCATCAAAGGATGGAGATCTATAATCATTGCAACTCTGGCAAGGATAGTAATCATAGTTTTATTGTCCAAGGTTAGGCCCTGGACACTAAGGTCCAAATTCGTATCCCCAATCAAAATTATCCCAGCTAGTGGATGGGTAATTACAAGTCAAGTTAGAATAGTAATCATCTTGGGGATAAGTGGTGGTAGGAGGATAGGATGGGGAATGTGTGTAACAAGTGGAAGGATCATGGTAGAATAGGAGGGAAAATAGAAGAGAGAAAGGTGCCCTGCAGTACAAGCAAGCAATCCTGTTCTTAGGTGGGTTAGCCTAAAGACCTATAGACTCCCAGGGCCCATCTTGAGATTAGAAATAATTTAGTCTACTTTTATCTGATCAATTCAACCAGTTAGGAGGGACTGGGGAGAAGGTTCTTCTTTTGGCTTGCACATCCGGTTCCTAGTGTACCCCCCAACCGTGGTCGTTTGACGCTACTCCCCTAGCTAGACATCAGATGGACTAGCAGAAGTAGATTAATTGAAAAAAACTCAGTATAAGCCCTGAAGAGCGAATCAATCCATAAGGCCAACGTCTACTTAGTTTTAATTAGGCTTCGAATGATTGTGCTCTTGGAATGTGATGGGCCCTTTAGATGGGTTGCAACCTTAATGATCTATTGAAATGTGTGTGCGTGCACAACCAGGGTTTGCAAACAAGGTTATTTGATGACGTGTCTTTTTGGATTTAACCTTGCTTAGTAGCTTTTAGGGTTTAATTCTTAGGTTGGTTCAATCAAGGTTTAGTAGAGCACTCCAAGTTTTGAAAACATGGGTGATGATATGTTCCTTTAAAAATCATAGAAAATATGTGGAGTGCCTGGTTCAGCCCTAAGAATCAACCCTAAGTGGCTAGCTACTTGATGAATTGCTTTTAATTTGAGTGGTGCAGCCCAAACAAATCAATACGATGCTCTATTCGCACCATAGATTAAGGCACACAATGTCTTAGCCTAATCAGATTTCTACTCACTTATTTGTTTTGAGTTGAAGTGTACTGGGTCCACAGGTTAGATCCTGGTTAAGTGGTAGAATCAAAGTGGAGTGGTGCGCATTAAGTCGAGAGTTGTGGGTGTTAAGGTGTGTCTCTTTTAGAAAATCCCACAATCAGATAAAACTTTTTTATTTTTTTTATTTATGTGGATGGCGAGGTGAGTGGAGGTGGTAAACAAATAGCCAAATCTATCCCAGGGTTTATAAAAAGCACCTAAGTTGATTTGAGTTTGAGTTATTAGGTTATGGAATGAAAACTAAGGTGGGGGTGGTGTGGGGGACACTTACAGAACCTTCATTCGTACTTTTCTCCGATCTAACCACTTTGGCCCACCTTAGAAGAGTACCTGCAATCACAGTAAGATCGGAGAAAAAGTGAGATAAAAGTTAGGTAAGGCAGAAAAAAACATGGAAAAAAAAAACAAAGAGCATTGCCTCCCAGACAAGAGTGCTAAAATGATCACACATGTTTCACGAGTTTGAAATTAGGGTTACAAGTAACCTATCATCGTAGTTGCAAAACTCGTGGTCAAATAAAATATATACCGAAACTTGAAAGTGAGTCTCGGGTCGAATGGGGAGGCAAATGTTTGGTTTTGAAAATCCGTGTTTCACTTTCATTTGTTTTTGGTCATTTTTATCTTTTCTAATTTTTTGTATTTTTATCAAGCAAGAGATTATGTCGATGAAAACTTTATCTTCTTGCAAAAATATAAGAGAGGGAGAGGGAGAGAGAGAGAAACAATCATCTATTCATGAACAGCTGTTTGTTACAACTATGAAAGTAGGAAGACTACACTACGAAAGTGTGAAAGGATAGAAGGAGGTGAGAGAAATCCCCCTCAACGGTTGCTTGGAGAACGACTCGCTCTGACATCACCCAGAGGAAGGTGGTAAGGAGCAGAACGAAGGAGGACAGAGCTGGAGGACGAAGGATGGGGCAGGACAGCGTCATAGTGAGGATCTTCTTCTCAAAGGGCATTGAGAGGACAGCCATGGGATGCTCCACGAATGGGGATGAGAGGTGGGAAAACTATTTGATTTTCTACTCTAGAGGAGCATCCTGGGCTTGGAACAAGCTCTCTCTAGAGCCTTGGAGGTGGTGAGAGGAAGAAAGGAAGAGATGGTTTGGAATGGTGGTGGGTAGGTCCTTTTACAGTGGAGGATGAAGAACAAATTTGCATTTAGGTCATTACTGACGTCAATAAATGTCGCTGCACTGTTGCTAAAGATCCACCCTTCAATTCCCCTTGCTGGCGCACGCAAACCATTAGTGACAGCTACAAGCATCACTAAAGGCACGCATCGCTGAAGATCCGCGCCCACCTTGCTAATGCCCGCCTCGCTGGTGCGCGCATCACGCTTCGCACTCCACGTGCCCATGCACCTCGCATTGTGCGTGCACGCTCACACTGGCATGCACTGGGCTGCTACTGTGCGTGTGCACTACGTGCGGCAGTAGCTGTGCATGTGTGCTGCTGCTGGCCGAAGTTGGGCAGCCTGGATGGCACCACGTGGTACCATCTAGACCGTCCATTCCTCTTCCTTTTGTAGGGGTTGCCATGGTGCTCAGAATTGAGATGATTCCTGCACTGCTGGACTGCAATTGTCACTTCGAATCCATCCATACAGTCGAATTTTCCATCCAAAACCCGTATGGATGTCACTTTGCCCCCTAGCCGTTGATCTTCCTCTGACTTCGTATGATGCTACGGTTCTCTAATCTAGACGATTTCGGTGGTGTTAGACTCCAATCGTCATCCTAAGTATATCCATACGGTCTGATCATCCATTCGAGGCCCTGAAATAAGTCTTCTTCTCTCCTGACCATAAAAAAGACCTAATTAAGCTAAAATATATACAACTACTCTAAATGCAAAATGATGCATGTTATGCAATATTTAAAACATGAAATGCAAATCTAAGCCTAGGAACATGCATGAATAGCATTTTAACCTAAATAGATGTGTCTATATCAAGACCTTTCAAGAGAAACTAAACGATGTTACGTCGAAGTTGGACAAGACAAATGATATACTAGAACGACGAAGACATGAAACATAACAAGAATGGGAGCAGATGCAGGTACAGTTTCAGGCAATCTTAAGTGCATTGGGACAAGGGGCGCAGATCATTCTTCTTTTCACTTCCCACCTCATCCACCTGATGATGACTGCAGAGGTTCTAGAACAAGAAACATAGAAGCCATTACAAAGTTTCCTGGATTTTTTTTATTTTCACATGTCTAGTTTGATATATACATTTCAAAACATGTGATATATACATGTGTTTTATTTATGAGTGAGTATCATGCATGTGGTGAATGATGAAATATAGATATATGAATGGTAGAATATTTATTTACATTTATAGTATATGAATGTGGGAAATAATGATATGAGTATGTTTACAATTATGGTATATGAATTTGGGAAATAATGGTATGAGTATGTTTGCATTTGTGGTGAACGTATGAGGCAGGTTAACATGTTTCTTAGTAAAGTATATCCGTTAACATGTATGATAATAGATGCTGAGGAGAAATGGTTGATCATTCCGCACAGCCACCAATGCGACAGTTGAAAACAACAGAGGCAGCAGTGTTGGAAGCCTTCATAGTGGTAATACCACCAACAGCAGTGGTGGACTCTGGTTATTATTCTGGAATTGGCAATAAAGAGCTCAGGTATCAGATGTACCTACCCATTTTTGCTTCTTTCACCCATTTTTGTTTAACTCTGATTTGTGGTGATGTTCTATTTTTAGCAATTACCAATTTGATAATTGAATTCCTATTTCTGCTCCGCTAATGGTAGTGGCTCAGATCAATAAAGGAAAGAAACTAAGATGTTTCATTAACTATGGCTGCTTATTCCAAAAGGGGAGAGAGCTAGAAGAGAACTTGCTTCAATCTTTAGGCTTTTCATGGAGCCCTACTTACCCACTATGATATGTAATACTTGGTCAAAAATTCTCTTCCTATGCAACAACCATGCAGAGATTCTCACTTTTATAAGGGCTTTTACACTATTATGGCTAACCATCACATCTGAAGTGATGATTGAGTTGCAGGAGTCTTTTGTTGTTTATGTTGTCCCCTACAAAAAAATATAATTTCTGATGTCTCTGATTTTATGCACAATATCTTTTTAATTGTTAAATCTTAAAATTTTGAGATTGAGTAGCAGATGTTTATAAATGCACTCTATGTGGTAGGCAACGTTGGTCTTAGATGGTCTACCACCTGAAAATGGCACTCTAGGCACACCTTCAGAATGAACAACATGTGTACAAGTTGATCAAGCAATTGACAATCTTAGTTGACCCTGAACACGAAGAAGACTTTGAAGGTGGCTTGTACAGTAACTTGTTGACAGTTCACCCATTGATGGTAAGACCATCATATGCCTTAACTAGCCACTTTTAGTTATGTTTAAGAGATAAATACTCCTACATAACCATCTGAGGGATATAACTTCACTTAAGGCTATTTTGAGAAGAGAACAAGAAACTAGGGTTAATTCTATAATTTTAACAACATATCATAAACATAGAATAACCAAGGGGTTTATTAGGGGTAAATTGAAGGTCAAATGAGCATAAAGATTAATAAGTGGATCCATGCAGACAAAAACGAGATTTCACGCATTTCGAGAACCAATACAACACCCAAAACACTAATTTCAGACCTGCTTTAATTACAGAGGTTCTAGTCAGAATAAAATTCATCTAAATCTCCTAAAAATTATAGAAAAATATTCCTTAAGGTTTGGCAACCTTGATTTGACCATTGTAACCTATTTTGACCTTAAATAGAGTCACAGATAGAGTTCTACCCTAATTTGGGTTTCTGCATAAATTACCTAGTTAAAGTTGGTCAAAACACAAATTCAACTTCATTGTCAGATTTGGTGAGTCCAAGTTAGGTTTGTACCAAAATTTGGGCCCAATCAAAGTCCATCTTGACCTAGTTTGCATTTTAGTCCAATTGAACTCAAATTTTCACACTTAAGACCTAGCTTTCAAAATCTTTGCATTTAGCCCCTTAACTTCTCATCATTTTCTTCAAAAAGATCCCTACCACCAATAATAGTGTGAACCCATCAGCACTGACCTTCAATCAAGGATTTCTCCCTGATTTCTTGATCAAATCCTTCCAAAATTGGGAGGAATGATCTTGAGAGAATCCCCAATGACCGAAACCTTGTCGTGGACTCAGATTTGGACCAAAAAGCTCGTGCAAACTCTTTGTATTTCAGGGATCTTCCTCCCTACCTTTTTGAGGTTCTCAAGCTTGTTTCCCAGCTTAAAAGCCTGCCTGAAGCCTTTAAAAGTACCTCCATCACATTGCCAGCTCCTTAGCAAGTTTTTGACCAAGAAATCCCCTCTTCTCCTTTCTCTAGTCATCCACAACCTCAACACCAGTGAGCTCCTCTGCCCATCTCATCGAGCTGATCAACAACCAAATTGATCAGCTCTCCTTCAGCTCTTCGTCACGACGTGCCTAACCAAACACTAGTCATCTTCGCTCCTCCCTGCTCTGTCGTTCGCTCGCAGTCAACTCTTCCTTCTCCGGCACTGGCCCATCATAGTCGGCCGCCTTCGTCTACTCTCTCCCTCTCTAAGTCCCTCTATCTCTTTCCCTTTCTGGTCAATGTGGTTTGGCGAAGTAAAATCAAGGTTTCAAGAATTCGTCGTTGTAGTTCGGAAAACACGTTATCAAATACAATTTTCAACCGAAACTCAAAAGGTGAGTCCCTTGTCAAACACGGAGAGGCGAGCGTTTGGTTTTGAAAATCTACATTTCATTTTTATTTCTTTTTGTCATTTTTGTCTTTTCTAATTTTTTTGGTATTTTTAGCAAGCAAGAGATTAGGTCGTTGTATTTTTATTTGGCTAATCTACTTGCAAAAATAATATATATATAGAGAGAAGAACAATCATATATTGCTTGATCAAATGTTTCTACAACTGTGAAAGCGGGAAAAACTACACTGGAAAGTAGTAAAGATAGATATCGGTGAGAGAATCCCCCTCGACGGTCGCTCAGAAGATGACTCGCTCTGATGTTGCCTGGAGAAAGGTGGTAAGGAGTAGGACGAACGAGGACAGAGGGTTGGGCAGGACAACGTCGCGGCGATGATCTTCTTCCCAAAGGGAGGAGAGAGGATGGCCATGGGATGCTCCACGAATGGGGATGAGGGGGGACATTTGATTCTACTCTAGAGGAGCATCCTAGGCTTGGGACAAGCTCTCTTTAGAGCTTTGGAGGTGGTGAGGAGAAGAATGGAAGAGATGGTGAAGAATGGACGGGGGTCGTGATGAGAACCTCATCATGAGCCATAACTAGCTCATTTTGACCCAATACAAAGGATAAAAGCTCCTACATAACTCAAGGAAAGGCTTAACTCAGAGAATTCTGAGTTTAAGGAGAAAACAAGTCATAAGGGGTAAAAATGCAATTTTACCAGTATAATCTGCATACAGGGTAATTCAGGGTCCAAACACAGGTCAAGCAAACCGAATAAGAAGGAAAGTGGGATGATCTGACAAGGGCTACAGCAATTCCAAGGAGCTAAATGATAATCTGTAACCTTAAAACAAACCCACTTCAATTCACGAGGTTCGAGGAAAAGTAAAAATAGAATAAACCCTCTAAAATTCAAAGAAAAATAATCTCTAGGGTTTAGAACCTTCAATTTGGCCTTCAGATCCCATTTTGACCTACATTGAGAACCATGCCCAATTAATAACTTAATTTGGGTTTTTGCATAAATTGACCGGTCAAACAAGGTTTAATCTAGAAATAAAATTCACCATCAAATTCTTTAGGTCCTAATTAGTCATGTATAAAAACTTGAGCCTAAGAAGAAGCCTTCTTGACCAACTTTGCACTTTGGTCCTCATATATTTACTTTTTGGCCCTCAACTTTTGAACCCTCACATTTCTGCCCCTAACTCTCCTTCGTTCTTTGCATTCAGGTCCCTCCTGCCAAAACCTGCCAGCACCATGCTTCGGCGACCTTGCGCGGAGCATGGCGCCGCGCAGGGTGAGGGGGACGGGCTGGCAAGTCAACCGGGGGTGCCCTGCGTCGTCAGCGGTCGCAGGAACACCCCCCTGGTCGCTGCAACCCACCATACCGGCCGTGCGAACGCACGGACGGTATGGGTTTCCATCTCCGGCGTCCTCTGGCGAGGGAGACACGTCATCTCCCTCCGCCCTCCTCTCTGATTCCGCCTCTATAAATACCCCCGTCGCTCCGCCGTTCTGGGCAGCTGGGATCTGACGGAGAAAACCCCAACCTTCCTCTCTTCTCACTCCGGCAGACGCCCACCAGCTCCGGCGGTTCTTCCTCCTCCTCCTCTTCGCTCTGCCGCAATACCAGCAGCAGAGGCTTCTTTCCCTCGCTCTTCCCGCGCCACGCTGCACCCAGCTGGCGCCTCTCCGGCCCTCTGCTCGCCGCCGCCCCTTCCCCCGGGCATCTTCTTCTCCGACGACAGTCGATACGACTGTCGCCCGCTCCGGCCCCTCCTCGTCCTGCTAAGTAGGTAGAACTCCTCCTCTTCCTCCCCTCTTCCTTTTCCTCACTTTAAACATTTACTGTCGCCCTCGATTCCGACCAATCACCCTCACCTTCTCCGCCTCCGGCCATCCTTCGGCGAGCCGCTCCCATCACTCCAGCAACCCACACGGGTCGCCGACCACCGCAGAACCTCCGCCTCCTCACCCTGATCATCCTCCGCCCTTCCACTTCCCCCAAATCACCCTCTGCAACTCCACCGAACAAACCCATCTCTCGACCCACAGTCCGACCTAGGGTAGCTCTTGGGCTCCGCCCCGCCGCCTGCACACCCCCCGACCACCTTCGCCGTGCCACGGCGAAGGTCCTCCACGTTTCTGATTGGGCCGAGAGGCCGTTTCTCTGTGGGCAGGTACCTGCACTCGTCGCCGCCATTGTTGAAGCGAAGCAGCTTCGACCTGCTGTCCCAGGTGCGCCGTGCCCAGGTCACGCTCCCAGGCTGTGCGGGGGCATTTCGGCGAAGCGTTAGGCTGCAGTTGAGGCGAATCCCTCACGCGAAGGCCTCACGTAAAGCTGCGATTACCAGCTGCTTCCTCCGCGCAGGCGCGAAATTGGGGTGGGACATTTAGTCCCACCTCGGAAGGCTCTGAAGGAGCGCAGCGGTATAAAGCGAAAAAGTGCTGGAGGCTTATTGCCTCAGCACACGGGGTGAGGTCCCCTTCACCCGCCCGGTTACCCGGTCTCGTCCGCGCTCACGCCCCGCGGACCTGGCCCGACCAGACTTAGACTGACCTGCACTCCTCGCCCACCACGCACGCCGGTGGGCCTGGACCCGGGCGCGACCCGTACCCGTCAACCCGGCAGCTTTGGGAGAGCTATCCTAAGAGCAGTTTCTGTGAGAGAGAGACGCGGGGGAGGGTAGAGGTAGGTTTTGCCCCTCTCTCTGATCAAGCTGTGTAAGTGTGCAGGCACAGGTGAAGAAGAACCGTGGAAGAAGACGAAGGCTGAAGGAAGGAGGATCACCGAGCGGCACTGTAGCGGCGGCGGTTTAAGTCATCTGATTGGAAAATCAGACGACGTCCTGGAGGTAAAGAAGGAGAAGGAAGGTGAGGCTGAGGAGAACACAGAGAGGCCAAGGGAAGAACTGAAAGAAGAAGAGCACGAGAAGATCTGAAGAAAGAAAGAAGAAGAAGAACAGGACCGCTCTGCAGAAGAAAAAGGAAGAGACGAGCAGAAACAGCTGAAAGAAGAAGAAGAACATCACCGCTGCAGATAAAGAAGAAGAACAAAGGAAGAGAGCAGAAGATCTGAGAAGGAAGAAGAGGAGAAGCAAAGAGAAAAGAAGAAAAGCCAACAAATTCTTTCTCTCTCTCTTTATTTTTGTAATAAGAATTTGTATCTCTAGAATACAGTTTGCTCCCTGAGTTCGACCTCGGGAACTCTTTATTTCCGAGTAACAAATTGTATTAAACTGGTAATCACCTCTCTATACTATGCTACGACGGAATAATAAAACTATAGAGGAAGGTCGCCACCAGTTTTTGGCGCCGTTGCCGGGGAGCAACGGCTATTCTAGAGGTAAACATTCCTGTTTCTTTTTAGTTTCTGATAATCTCCTCTCTTTTGTGCAGCTACAGGAAATCAAGAAGACAAGCAACCGCACGACAACCACTCCGAGGACAGGTAAAATTTTTTCCTCTCGCTATTAACCCCTAAACTCTAAACTGGAAGAAAAGAAAAGAACAAGCAATATAGGGCTAACCTGTCTTCCATACTTAGTAACCATAAAGAGTTGCATGTTTTCAACTCATTAGTCCTGCACACTATTAAGGGTATTTAAGGGCTAACACATTCTTGCTTGAACCCTAATTACCCAACAAAGAACTAACTGGACCAAGTAGAGCCAACCTAAGATTCAACATTAGGGTTTTAGAGACACACTACTTAAATCAAGAATGGAGAAAAACCAAATGAAGTGTGCCCAAACCCTTGTTTGAAAATACCTATTCAAAGAAAACCTAAAACAATTGGCTCTCTAAACACTTGAACCCTAAAAAACAAGACCCAAAAGCTCTCAAAGGAAACAAGAGGTAAAGTTGACCCCTTGGGTCAACCAACCTTAAAATTAGGTCACTTTCTCACTCAAAATACCTAAGAGTTCAAGTGTAACTTTAAGCACCCTGATCTTAAACTAAAATTGGTAGACTTAAGAGGTCAAGATCCCCATCCTGGTCTACCTGGAACCGCAGTGACAAGAGAGGTTGGGTGGGGGAAACCCTGTAACCCGTGGGGACGCTCTACCATGTAGGGGTCTTTGCGGGACTCTCCCTCTCTGGCTGCCCAGGTAATTCTCAGGTGGATGATCTTTCTGATCAAGGGGTCCATCTGCCCCGAACCTCTATAGTCACCCAACAATTTTTGGGTGTCTTGATTGGGTCCAGCACCTGCTTATCTCATCCAGTCCTTCAGTATTTTGCAGGAGGTCCTTGAAACCTCCTATAGAAATTCACTCTCCCCGAGGCTAAGCCTCGGCTCCCTTGTTTTTGCAGAAATCATTCACATAGCCCCTCTTTCCTCTGATTCTAAACAAAATCCCCTTCTTCCATCTCAATTCAAACTTCTGATTCTATATCTTGATTCCACCACCTGATTCGAAGATGCAGCCTAATTACCTAGCAAGACTACAATGTAAAAAACCTGAATATCTGAGATCCATGAAAGATAAAATGATTGAGGATGCCCTTGAAATCTATGAAATCAAATATAAACCCTCAACACCAATAGGAAACATTCAGGTTGATGTTCCAACAACCACAACTTTCATCATAAACTGTGCCCAAATTCTATTGACTGAAATTTCAAAAGGATCAACCCGAGATATGCTCATGACAGGATACATTGAGATAGAAAAATTACACCAATCTGAATACCTTCAATGCTTGACAAATCCTGTACTTTGGGAACAACACCAAGATGCCCTTATAAAATGGGTAGAAATGATGAAATCAGTAGAACAAATTATCAACCAGAAATACCTGTATATACCATAAATAGAGGATGAACCATCTTGGAACAGTATTAAGGAACAGTCCAGTTTCCCAGATCTCGGGATTGAGGCACAAAGTGGTTGTGAAATCCCAACCCAAATAGAAGACAATGTTGAATTAGGTTGGGATATTGCAGGAGAACACAATGATGAGCCAAACTTAGACCATGAATTGCCAAGCCTAGAATTTCAAAACTCCTGCAATAATGAGATCAGAACTGAACCTTCTGAGGGTATAAATTCCGCCCCTTATTTTGATAAGGTGGCCCTTGAAGGTTATTCGGACTTAGGTGCTAATAATTCTACCCACATCCTAAGCCTAGAACCTAGATCTGAAACTTATTGGGAAGATTATGAGGCCCCTTATGAGAAAGATCAAATTTTTACAGAATATGATTCCGGGCCTCTATTTGATGAATATCCCTCTCCAACATCTTCAGAAAATCTGATCGATTTTCCAGAGAACATGCCAATTTATGATACAGAGACTGAGGAGTTGGACGAGTTGGATTTTAATTGGGTCTATCCTACCAGCTTGGAGCTTGAGCCTAGACAGAATACCTTTTCGAGCCCAGAATTGACATATAGGCTAGACCCCAATCAGGCTGCTGATTCCACATCTGATGATTTTTGCTGTGGTGGAATTCATGATCATGAATCTCATTTTCGCCAACTCTCCGACAATTTCAAATCTTACTATAATTGCGGAGAGATTCCCCTTCCTGAACACGCCAGGCCTATCTACGACCTCAGTTCTCATGACTCTAACTCCGACTCTGAGGTCCTGATTCCCGAGATCACTGATAACACAAAATCATTCCTTTTCGATCCTCAGGAACCAAAAACAGAAAATGCCAAGAGTGATTGCAACCAAGAATCCAAATTTTTTCTCGAATCTAATTCCTTTCATCCTACAAACACTCTTCCGGCATTTGATAGTTACCCAGAGGACTCTCTACAGAAAATCACCTATCATATGTTTCTAGAAGAGCCCTCGTACACAATGGCCACCTCATCCGCACACACAGAACGGATCAAAACCTCTTCCAAACCCCGACCCGCAACTGGACTCAATTTCTATTCAGATTCACCTCTCACCGAGCCGATTGCATTTCCAACTCAGGTTCTGAACACTGATCAGACTACATACCACGCCCCATCATTCTCTGATCACCCCTATAGGGTGTCCGCGTCATTCATTGATTATTCTACGGATCCCTACTCTGACCAGGCTGATTCGACTCAGCCAAACCCGGCGTTTACACTTCCACATCCATCTGAACTTCATAGTATATGGTTGGTTCCACACCTTTTTATCCACATCTATCAACCCACCAGATTGATTGGGTTTGGGCTGCATCATCAGCCTGTTGATCTGAACAAGCACCTGGTTGGACCAACCAGGCTCTTAATCAAGGTGCTTGTATTACAAAACTTAGCTGATTTGACCATCCCCTCTCCATCGCATTTCCCGCTTGGCTGAAGGCATCAAATTTAGCGCTCAACGGGAGGTAGCTCGTCATTCTCTTTGAAAACCTGAAACTTGTTCTGACACCTTTTTGCACTTAAAGTTCACACTTTAGGACAGCCGACTCCACCTCAGGTGCTTGCATCTGAGATTAGAAATCGTCCGTAACAGTCACCCCGACCCATTCACTCATCAAAACATCTGTCCTAATGTATGAACTAAGTTGAATAAAAACCCCCTAGGTTACAATGAGGACATTGCAAATCTTAGGCATGGGGGGTATGAAAGTGCAAAACGTGTAAGAAAAGGTTTCAAACAAAAAAGTTCACATATGCCAAAAACACCATAAAAATTAAAAATTTTTCGAAAAAGAATAAGAGCAAAAGAGGAGAAGGAAATTTTGTGAAGGAGGAGAAAAGAAACAAAAGGAAAAAAGGGGCACAAAATATAAGAAAAAAAGTGATAGTCATTAGTAAGGAACTAAGGAATTAACCTAAGTTCTAGACCTCATTCAAGAAAATAACTGAAAAGTGCACAATGAGATTAGTAAGAACGCAAACCTTAGGCATTCTTGAATAGACTCTTAGTACCCATTAAGATCTAGACATTCCTCAAGAGGTTGAGGAAAATGAAAAGCTGAAGTATTAGGTCTAAGGCTTAGGGAGTATTTGGCCTCATTAACTAATTTTCGGTTTACGGGACTCAGTAACCTAAGCACCCTAACCTCACACACAGCCTGTTTCAGTAAGCGTAAAAATCAAAATCACGCAGAAGCATCGCAAAATTCTGAAAAAAACACCTAGAATAGGAGCGGCCGATCAACACAAGTTGATTTGGACGAGTTCCCAGCGCGGAGAGGCGGGAAATCCCCTCGAAGATGCGTAACAAAATATCATCTCCTCGGTGCTTGTCTCTTAGGATATTTACATATCCTACTGGGGGCATGTAAGCACTCTGCTGGTTCAGATTCCATGGATGGCATTATCTCGAAGTGTCAATTGCCAGGGTCTGGATTCGGCCACGGAACACCATGGATGGGATTATCTCGAAATCTCAATAGCCAGGGTTCCGGGGGTTGCCATGGGCGGTGCTATCTCGAAGCATCGATCGCCAGGAACCCTTGAGGATTGATGACGGGAGCAAGGAATCTGATACAGACCGTGTTGAAAAGCCAATCCTAGGCTAGAACTAAAAAGAAAAAGAGAGAGAAAACTCTCCAAACAGAAAAACTTTCTATCTCTCTCTTATAAAACGCACGGCGAACTGAGCCAGGGCTAAAATCATTTCAAGCACGGGTGCTTTAACCACAAAGTCCAATAAACCTTAGGTTAGTTCTTATGGGCCTTAAAAACCTTTGCTAAAGACTGAGGCTAAGGCTAGACAGATTTGGATCTTGATTGGTACTAGAGTACCTTTTAGGCCTATGGTCAGCATTCTAACCAAATCTAAGCTCAAATAAAAAAGCACTTATCTAAAGCTATTAAGAACTTCATGGTCTAGAACAAGAATTGAAACCTTAAGTTTTTGCTAAGGGACTAGCAAAAGCTAGGCATGGGGGTATGATGAGAACCTCATCATGAGCCATAACTAGCTCATTTTGACCCAATACAAAGGATAAAAGCTCCTACATAACTCAAGGAAAGGCTTAACTCAGAGAATTCTGAGTTTAAGGAGAAAACAAGTCATAAGGGGTAAAAATGCAATTTTACCAGTATAATCTGCATACAGGGTAATTCAGGGTCCAAACACAGGTCAAGCAAACCAAATAAGAAGAAAAGTGGGATGATCTGACAAGGGCTACAGCAATTCTAAGGAACTAAATGATAATCTGTAACCTTAAAACAAACCCACTTCAATTCACGAGGATCGAGGTAAAGTAAAAATAGAATAAACCCTCTAAAATTCAAAGAAAAATAATCTCTAGGGTTTAGAACCTTCAATTTGGCCTTCAGATCCCATTTTGACCTACATTGAGAACCATGCCCAATTAATAACTTAATTTGGGTTTTTGCATAAATTGACCGGTCAAACAAGGTTTAATCTAGAAATAAAATTCACCATCAAATTCCTTAGGTTCTAATTAGTCATGTATAAAAACTTGAGCCTAAGAAGAAGCCTTCTTGACCAACTTTGTACTTTGGTCCTCATATATTTACTTTTTGGCCCTCAACTTTTGAACCCTCACATTTCTGCCCCTAACTCTCCTTCGTTCTTTCCATTCAGGTCCCTCCTGCCAAAACCTGCCAGCACCATGCTCCGGCGACGTTGCGCGGAGCATGGCACCGCGCAGGGTGAGGGGGAGGGGCTGGCAAGTCAACCGGGGGTGCCCTGCGTCGTCAGCCGTCGCAGGAACACCCCCTGGTCGCTGCAACCCACCATACCGGCCGTGCGAACGCACGGACGGTATGGGTTTCCATCTCCGGCGTCCTCCGGCGAGGGAGACACGTCGTCTCCCTCCGCCCTCCTCTTTGATTCCGCCTCTATAAATACCCCCGTCGCTCCGCCATTCTGGGCAGCTGGGATCTGACGGAGAAAACCCCCAACTTTCCTCTCTTCTCACTCCGGCAGACGCCCACCAGCTCCGGCGGTTCTTCCTCCTCCTCCTCTTCGCTCTGCCGCAATACCAGCAGCAGAGGCTTCTTTCCCTCGCTCTTCCCGCGCCACGCCGCACCCAGCTGGCGCCGCTCCGGCCCTCTGCTCGCCGCCGCCCCTTCCCCCGGGCATCTTCTTCTCCGGCGACAGTCGATACGACTGTCGCCCGCTCCGGCCCCTCCTCGTCCTGCTAAGTAGGTAGAACTCCTCCTCTTCCTCCCCTATTCCTTTTCCTCACTTTAAACATTTACTGTCGCCCTCGATTCCGACCAATCACCCTCACCTTCTCCGCCTCCGGCCATCCTCCGGCGAGCCGCTCCCATCACACCAGCAACCCACACGGCTCGCCGACCACCGCAGAACCTCCGCCTCCTCACCCTGATCAACCTCCGCCCTTCCACTTCCCCCAAATCACCCTCTGCAACTCCACCGAACAAACCCATCTCCCGACCCACAGTCCGACCTAGGGCAGCTCTTGGGCTCCGCCCCACCGCCTGCACACCCCCCGACAACCTTCGCCGTGCCACGGCGAAGGTCCTCCACGTTTCTGATTGGGCCGAGAGGCCGTTTCTCTGTGGGCAGGTACCTGCACTCGTCGCCACCATTGTTGAAGCGAAGCAGCTTCGACCTGCTGTCCCAGGTGCGCCGCGCCAAGGTCACGCTCCCAGGCTGTGCGGGGGCATTTCGGCGAAGTGTTAGGCTGCAGTTGAGGCGAATCCCTCGCGCGAAGGCCTCGCGTAAAGCTGCGATTACCAGCTGCTTCCTCCGCGCAGGCGCGAAATTGGGGTGGGACATTTAGTCCCACCTCGGAAGGCTCTGAAGGAGCGCAGCAGTATAAAACGAAAAAGTGTTGGAGGCCTATTGCCTCAGCACACGGGGTGAGGTCCCCTTCACCCACCCGGTTACCCGGTCTCGTCCGCGCTCACGCCCCGCGGACCTGGCCCGACCCGACTTAGACTGACCTGCACTCCTCGCCCACCACGCACGCCGGTGGGCCTGGAGCCGGGCGCGACCCGTACCCGGCAACCCGGCAGCTCTGGGAGAGCTATCCTAAGAGCGGTTTCTGTGAGAGAGAGACGCGGGGGAGGGTAGAGGTAGGTTTTGCCCCTCTCTCTGATCAAGCTGTGTAAGTGTGCAGGCACAGGTGAAGAAGAACCGTGGAAGAAGACGAAGGCTGAAGGAAGGAGGATCACCGAGCGGCACTGTAGCAGCGGCGGTTTAAGTTGTCTGATTGGAAAATCAGACGACATCCTGAAGGCAAAGAAGGAGAAGGAAGGTGAGGCTGAGGAGAACACAGAGAGGCCAAGGGAAGAACTGAAAGAAGAAGAGCACGAGAAGATCTGAAGAAAGAAAGAAGAAGAAGAACAGGACCGCTCTGCAGACGAAAAAGGAAGAGACGAGCAGAAACAGCTGAAAGAAGAAGAAGAACATCACCACTGCAGATAAAGAAGAAGAACAAAGGAAGAGAGCAGAAGATCTGAGAAGGAAGAAGTGGAGAAGCAAAGAGAAAAGAAGAAAAGCCAACAAATTCTTTCTCTCTCTCTTTATTTTTGTAATAAGAATTTGTATCTCTAGAATACAGTTTGCTCCCTGAGTTCGACCTCAGGAACTCTTTATTTCCGAGTAACAAATTGTATTAAACTGGTAATCACCTCACTATGCTATACTACGACGGAGTAATAAAACTATAGAGGAAGGTCGCCACCAGGTGGGTCCTTTCATAGTGGAAGAATGAGGATGAATTTGTGCATAGGGCATTTGTGATAGCTACAATCGTCGTTGAACATCCACCCAACTATCACTGAAGATCCGTGCCAACCCTTGCTCCTACTGGCGCGCACATCATGCACCATTGCCCCTCGGGCCATGTTGCGCACGCGTGTGCAAGCATGCACTACGCGCAGCTGAGCTGAGAGTGCTGCTTGTGCCCACGCACGGCTACGCACTGCTTGTGCATACGCATGCACTGTGGTGCATCTAGTCGGTCACCTCCAATTGCAAATTGGGGGGGCTACGGGGATTCGAACCCACGCCCCACCCTTGGAAGTCCACGCCTCCACCAACAGGCCAAGTCAATGTTTGAGTTGAGATGACATCTTTTGGCATGGGGTGGAGGAAGCTTCACAGCTGTTGGATCAAGATCCAATGGCTAGGAATGGAGGTCGTGGATGAGGAGTGTTGTGGGCTACACTGCTGGTTGATAGAAGCCATTTTCGCGCATTTTGAAAGTCGTCGGAAATCGTAGTATAGTCATGCTAAAATGTTCGTCAAAAAAATGATTTTGTGAAGATAAAGAGACTTGAGTCCTGGTCGTTCATCTCTGGGAGGCGTTTATGCAAATCTGAAATCGATCTTTTTCACTCTACTTGCTAAAAATCAAATGGCGGTTTATGGTTATTACGTATTTAAGCACGACATGCTTAGTTGTAAGAATATCAGGAATTAAAAGTAGGCAACTGATAAGTCCACTTTTGTGGACTATTATTTAGCTTAAGTACTATTTAATTACTTGTTCTTAGTTGTTAATTAATTAGGAGTTATATGAAAATTCACCTTGGCCTGCATTTAATTTTATGCTTCAATTTTACATTTAATAACAAATGTTATGATAATATGATTTATTTGATGAATGCAGGTTAGGTACAAGAATCAGGCACTAATTTTTTCTTATATAAGACGTCTTGGACTTGGATTGGATGTCTGGAATTGCTGTCACAAATTCACAGCATTACAATTTTCTTAAGACGTCTGATTCTCCAATTAGACGTCTAAAGAAGAAACCACCCGTGCATATCTGCCATTCCAACCACTCGCGATCGTCGCGAGTAGTTGGAGATACTTGTGGTTGAAGGAAAAGGAGGAGAGTTTGGTTCAAAAAGAAGCCGTGTCCACCGAGGAGAGGGGCTAATCTTCCTCCCCTAGCAGGGATCTTCTCCCTCTCACCACTGTGTAACAAGCGTACCCTATGTTTCAAGCTTGCACCGTGGTCTTTGCACACCAACTTCCACCGCATGCGCGTGCCCTTGTAGTGCCCACAGACGTCGCACCAAGTGCCTGCAAGTGCCGCACCCATCAACTTGTCCACCACGTGCGTGCGTGCCCTTTCAACCTTGCCAACGCTCGCAGGCATCGCACCATCATCAGCCGTGCACGACCACAGCGCTGGTTGATTAGCCCATAGTTGTGGGCTATTTAAGTATTTAAGTGCCTACACATTAGGTTAATTCTAACATTTATTCAGTATAAATTAGGATGTAAATAGATTAATTCATAGTTTTTATCTAATTACATAATCCATACATTGCATTCATATCGTAAGTGCATTTAGAATTAGCTTAGAATAGCATTCATCTAATTAGATAACCAATTAGCTATATTGTTTTTATTAACATAGAAGTTGAGGGTCTATACATAAATAACCCTAATATTTTAATAATATTTTCTTTATTCGTCTTCTTTCAGAACGGCTGGCTGCCGCTCCAACGCCCGGCTGATGCAGTGAAGAAGCCATTCAAGGGGGAGCGGATGTGGTGGATCTGGTCGGCCGCTGATTTCAAATTTGTTCAGGCCACTACAAAAGGAGCACTGAGGCAGCCGAGCTAAGAAGGCCTCCGCCACCGACCCACCACTGTGCAGAGAGAACCACTCTCTTCCACTCCACACTGCCGGCCTCTACCGTGGCGGCGAGTCTCCACCACCGTGGGCGTGTGGTGTGACAGGCCACACCGCCATCCGGAGCTCGCCTGCATTACCGTGAGCACCTTAACGTGCAACTCCCTCGCCGTCGTCGCAGACCACCACCACCGAGCTACTGATCAGCCACCCTCTCAGTAACTTAAGATGTCTGGGAAATTTCCCAGACGTCTGAAGTTACCCGCTCACCTCCACTTCCTCAGCCTGCACTCTCCAACCGGCCACCAGACCGCCTGCGCCCTCCACCGCTCACCGGCTGCAGACCTGTGCACGCCTGCAGATCAGCCCGCGCTCTCCTCCAACGCCTGCAGACCAGCCTGCAGCATCCTCCAACAGCCGCCTGCAGCTTCCACCGTACACGCCAACCGCCTGCAGCTTCCACCGCGCCAGCGCCCTCCGTAGACCCTCCGCCCACGCCAGCTTCCACCGCACACGCCAACCGCCTGCAGACCACCGCCCACGCACAACCGCGCGCCCTCCTGCAGACCCTCCGCGCACCCACGCACAACCGCCTGCAGACCGCCCAACCGACCACTGCGCACGCCAGCCGCACACGCCAGCCGCAGCAGCCACCCCCGCAGCAGCAGCAGGCGGCGGACTTCACACCAACAGGCTGCGCAAGCTGCCGGCTGCAGCACCTCCGCCGGAGCTCGTCCGGCCACCTCCGACCGCCGCGCGACTCGCCGCCACCACCGATTCGAAGCCCTTGATCCAAGGGACCTCCTCCGAGCTTCCCGCGCCCGACCATTGGCTCCTCGTCGCGCAAGACAACGGGGAAAAATTCCCCTGTTTTGCTACAGTAAAACGTTAATTAAAATTTACATTTTCTGCCATTGCCACATTTTAATCATATTCTATTTACTCTGCATTGCGGAAAATATCCTGTAGTTTCTCATAATTGCCATTTCAGCATTGTTTCTTGCTTAAACCTTAATCTAAAGGCAATCTTGGCTTGGTTCTTGTCCAAATTGACTCCGAACAAACATTTTTAGGTGGCGCGAATTTTAATACGTTATTGCCTCCCTGTGGATACGACCTGCTCCTCTGCGAGTGGTTATTTCTTATTAAAAATTGATTAGTCGATTTTTCCACCACATTAAACTACAAACGACTTAAAAGCGAAAGATCGACCGGTCAAATGGCGCCGTTGCCGGGGAGGCAACAGACGCAATAATTTTGCCTAATTTTATTTTCATTATTTGTCAATTGCACAGAGATTTGACCATCTATTATTTTCTTTTCTGTGCGAGAAATTTTGTGCAAGAATCAGCCACTGTGAGAGGCGACCCTTGACGTCGCCAGACGAGAAGTGGACAAGCAATTTTGAAAGGAGGAGAAGGACGAGGACGCGACGGACACCATTGTATTTAATCGCTAATTTAATTAGAATAGAATTAAGACTGAAGACTTAATTTTTCATTACAGTTAGTTTGAAACCCTTGTTCTGGGGCAAATTTTGAGGGGTTTGTTCCCCGATTTTGTTTTGGACCCGTGTTGGGTAATTTTTGGGAGCCTGTTCCCTTTTCTTTAGATTTAGGTTTATTTTTTTTTTTATTATTACTTTTATTTGCTTGTGCATAAGTAGTTCTAAAAAAAATAGAAAAAGAAAAAAAAATGAGCTGCCTGCTAGAAGTTGCCTGCCCTAGGACGAACCATTTAGGTCTGTATGAGCAGCCTCTAGATTTGCTTTTCTGCATTGCGTGCATTTTTGCATCGAAGATCGCTGGAGGCAAGGTACGCATTCTCTTACTTTGCATCCTATTTTTGATCACGCATTGCATTTGGGATTTAATGCGAAGACCACCTAATCTGTACTGAATAAATCTAAGTGGTCACATATTTTCTTTAGAAAAAGGACTAATTAAAGGAAGGACATTTTAAAAACCAAGGATTTGATTTTCAAACTTGGCGTGAGATTCAAAGTTCAAAATCTTTGACGGTGTATGCACACTTATTTCACTTGCACCACGGCACGTTTCTAGACGCTCCTTAGGTTTGGAAATACTAGGACAAGAGCCCTCCTTTCGTTGGATTTTGAAGTGTTCGGAACTTGAGATCAAAGGTTTTGTAAATCCAAAGAGGGGGATACCCTGTCACGGATTTTTGGGGGTAGTTGAGGAGTACCGCGAAAGCACAGCTTCAAAGGAAGGCTTAGGCCTACTTGCATCCCTCGATCTTCTATCTTTGGATTTACTTGACCATTTGAGATTTAGGGAAGAACACCTAAGCTCCAACTAGGTCTTTTTAGGCGAGCCGTAGGTCGACAATAGGTGCGTAAATTGATTGAACAAATTGTATTGTCACCTGCAATCTGACTTAAAATCAAAAGCCTAAATTGGGAAAGACCTAAAAGGTCCTTTTTGAATTGTGTCTTGCTTGGGGAATTCTGATTGAAGTGTGAGTTAGAATGGACCACATTGATTTTCATCCTTTCACATCTTGCCCACACCCTCACCCCCACTCTGCATCCTTCGATCCCAGACGCCGAGATGGTCCATTCCTTGATGGACATAATGACAATCATTGGGATCCGTTTTACTCCTATTATAGGAGTATTGGCCTAGTTAAGCCCCAAATTAGTGAGCAGAACTCAGGAGCGAGATTTGCTTTGCCCAATATCCCACATACCAAAGAAATACCCAACCCACCCTCCCTGAAAACTTATAATGGTTGGACAAACACTCCTGGGTACTATAAGTCTGAGCCTAACTTCTCTTATGATAGAAATGACCTCTTCTCTTTGAAGATGGAAATACAGAAAATGCAAAATGATATGAGTGAATTGTTAGGAGAATCTTTGAGAGCAGGCCAACAAGAAAGAGATGAAATTAGCCACCCAATCTGCCCCATTGACGATGACGTACACCCCTCTACAATAGATGCATCTCCCGTGGGAAAGCTACACTTTAAGTTGAAGGGAAATTCTGGGGAGAATAGCTACTTTTCGAGGATCGATTTTGAAACTTCCCCATTAGATGACACTTCCTTGAGAGATCTACACTTTAGGTGGGAGGAAAATACACATGAAAGTAGCTATGCATTGGATGAAGAAAGGTGGCAACCCGAGGAAGATGATGATAAGGTTGAGTATCCACCTGAATTATATTGGAGTCAAAAGAAGGGAATGATGGTACCATTGGAAGACCTCGACCCAGATGATAGTATTTTCGTGACATTTGATGAAGTGGGTCAAAGTCAAGTTGTTAATCCTACCCTCCCTTCTGATCACGATATGGAACTCAAACCCACCCTTAGGGAACCTAACCCTAAAGAAATTGACCTATCTGAGGAGTCTGATGTAACCAATGTAAATAATTTACCTCAGATAGAGCACCCTAGGGGATCTGCTGAGATATTAAATGATTCTAGACCTCGGGTACATGATGAATTGTGTGATGAGGAGGAAGACGAATTATATGAGGAACCTACATTCAAGATTTGGAGTGACACTAAGGGTGATTATGTCTTATTTGAAGAGTTAGCCCCTGAGGATGTCACAAATTTGACCAAATTAGGTTTCCTTGGCACACCCATTGATGATATTTCTCCTCATGATAAAATGATGGAAAATTTCGAAGCAATTTCTAAGATTTATGTGGATTCACATATAGACTCCGGGGAAGATTTGAGTAAAGAACAAAAACCCGGGGATGACATTGATAGGATAATCCCTAGATCTGTTGCTTCCAACCTGCCTTCATTCACTTCGAAGTCACCCTCTGATTCGCTTATATCTGAAAGCGAAATTGTGACTTCTGATGAAGAGCAGGAAGATCCACGTGATGGTGCAAGGAATGCTAGGGATGAAATTGAGGATTTAGAAAGAGTGTTTGGGATGGACACCAAGCTGATTAAACCCAACCTAGATCTTATGGCCATCCCACAACCTCGTAACTTGGACACCCTAGACGATCCTTGCCTTAGAGAATTGCTCATTTTTGTTCTGACTAGGGGGCTTAACAGACCAATATTTTCTGTAATGGAGTATCGGGTATGGATTGATGATTTCTTTAGTCAGTCCATTACCCTGGGGGTTTATCTCTATACCATTCCTTCCCCATTATTTTTGGAGGATCCTTGTCATCCTACCCCTACCCCTTTGGAGGTTATTTTAACTGTTTATCCTTTAGAACCTCTTCTGGTGACCTGGGAAGATTTCATTCCCATTTTAGTTGGGCGAGCATTTGCTATCGGGATTCATCATCAGCTCGCCAACATCCTAGGTTACCTATTTTCTAGGCCAACTTTGCTTTGCTCATTTTTAGGGCCTATTTCTACAATTCTTGAACCTGATTGCAGGTTCTTCGGCTATTTAGCCCAGCTTTGACCCAGGTAATATCCTTCTATGCAATGAGGACATTGCAGATTTTAGGCATGGGGGGGTGTACTTGGGGATATACATAGCATAATTGCATACATTTGTACATATAAAAAAAAGAAAAAAGTTTTGAGCTTAACTGGCTAAGTCCTACATTCTTAAGTAAATCAGAACTCTAGCGTAGACTAAATTAATTCTAGGGTCAAACTTTAGAAGCTAAATAAGCTACTAGCTTTAGACCTTTAGGGTCCTTTGTGGACTTAAAAACTTAAGTAGGAGTTAAGTTGCGGACCATTCTTCAAGAGGTTGAGGAAGGGAAGCTAGGGTTTGAGTTAAAAGGTGGGGTAGTACCTGGAGTCTTATTCTACCTTTTGGTTTACGGGTCCTGGTAACCCAAGCATCCAAATTGTTCACACTTGGTCTGGTAATTAACTTAATTTCTGAAAAGAGATTTGGTTCTCTTAGTTTTGACTTAAGAAAGGCTTGAAAACACATTTTGATTGGAAGAGTTCCCGCCGCAGGAGAGGTCGAGTATATACTCACCTTGAGGATGCGATAGTAACATATTACCTCCTCGGCGCTTGTCTCTTAGGATATCCATCCTACTGGGGGCATGTAAGTGCATTGCGCGGTTCAGGTACCATGGGCGGCCCTATCTCGAAGTGCCGATTGCCATAGGCCTGAATTCGCTTAAGAAATCCATGGGCGATACTATCTCGAAGTGTCGATTGCCAGGAGTTCTTGGGGTCGTTATGGGCGGTGCTATCTCGAAGCATCGAAAGCCAGGCACCCTTCGAGGTATGGTAATGGGGACAATGAATCCGACACAGACCGTGTTGATAGCTGATCTGAGGTTAGACTTAGAAGAATCAAAAAAAAAAAAAAAAAAAAGTATATATATTAAAAAAAAAAAAAATTCCTTTAACTCAAATAACTCGGACCAATGCAAAAGCACGGATGCTTTAATCTCAGGGATCAATAAACTTTAGGGTAGAGTCAGAAATCAGGGAAACTTGTGCTTACAACTCGTCTTTAGCCGACCTAGTCTGTAACTTAGCAACTACTTAGGGACCTTGGGTTTAGAACCTGAACTTAATATGCTTCTGAAGGAAGACTAAGTGAGTTTACTAGTCTACTTAGAGTGCTAGGTTTCGCTTAATTTTGCTAGGGACTAGCAAAAACTAGGCATGGGGGTATTTGATTAGCCCATAGTTGTGGGCTATTTAAGTATTTAAGTGCCTACAAATTAGGTTAATTCTAACATTTATTTAGTATAAATTAGGATGTAAATAGATTAATTCATAGTTTTAATCCAATTACATAATCCATACATTGCATTCATATCTTAAGTGCATTTAGAATTAGCTTAGAATAGCATTCATCTAATTAGATAACCAATTAGGTATATTGCTTTTATTAACATAGAAGTTGAGGGTCTATGCATAAATAACCCTAATATTTTAATAATATTTTCTTTATTCGTCTTCTTTCAGAACGGCTGGCTGCCGCTCCAACGCCCGGCTGATGCAGTGAAGAAGCCATTCAAGGGGGAGCGGATGTGGTGGATCTGGTCGGCCGCTGATTTCAAATTTGTTCAGGCCACTACAAAAGGAGCACTGAGGCAGCCGAGCTCAGAAGGCCTCCGCCACCGACCCACCACTGTGCAGAGAGAACCTCTCTCTTCCACTCCACACTGCCGGCCTCTACCGTGGCGGCAAGTCTCCACCACCGTGGGCGTGTGGTGTGACAGGCCACACCGCCATCCGGAGCTCGCCTGCATTACCGTGAGCACCTTAGCGTGCAACTCCCTCGCCGTCGTCGCAGACCACCACCACCGAGCTACTGATCAGCCACCCTCTCAGTAACTTAAGACGTCTGAAGTTACCCGCTCACCTCCACTTCCTCAGCCTGCACTCTCCAACCGGCCACCAGACCGCCTGCGCCCTCCACCGCTCACCGGCTGCAGACCTGTGCACGCCTACAGATCAGCCCGCGCTCTCCTCCAACGCCTGCAAACCAGCCTGCAGCATCCTCCAACAGCCGCCTGCAGCTTCCACTGCACACGCCAACCGCCTGCAGCTTCCACCGCGCCAGCGCCCTCCGCAGACCCTCCGCCCACGCCAGCTTCCACCGCACACGCCAACCGCCTGCAGACCACCGCGCAAGCGCCCTCCTGCAGACCACCACCCACGCACAACCGCGCGCCCTCCTGCAGACCCTCCGCGCACCCATGCACAACCGCCTGCAGACCGCCCAACCGACCACCGCGCACGCCAGCCGCACACGGCAGCCGCAGCAGCCACCCCCGCAGCAGCAGCAGGCGGCGGACTTCACGCCAACAGGCTGCGCAAGCTGCCGGCTGCAGCACCTCCGCCGGAGCTCGTCCGGCCACCTCCGACCACCGCGCGACTCGCCGCCACCACCGATTCGAAGCCCTTGATCCAAGGGACCTCCTCCGAGCTTCTCGCGCCCGACCATCGGCTCCTCTTCGCGCAAGACAACGGGGAAAAATTCCCCTATTTTGCTACAGTAAAACGTTAATTAAAATTTACATTTTCTGCCATTGCCACATTTTAATCATATTCTATTCACTCTGCATTGCGGAAAATATCCTGTAGTTTCTCATAATTGCCATTTCAGCATTGTTTCTTGCTTAAACCTTAATCTAAAGGCAATCTTGGCTTGGTTCTTGTCCAAATTGACTCCGAACAAACATTTTTAAGTGGCGCGAATTTTAATACGTTATTGCCTCCTTGTGGTTACGACCCGCTCCTCTGCGAGTGGTTATTTCTTATTAAAAATTGATTAGTCGATTTTTCCACCACATTAAACTACAAACGACTTAAAAGCGAAAGATCGACCGGTCACTGGTGCCGCGCCCTTGCAACCACGCGCAGCGCGCAACTGCGTAGTGCACAACCGTGTAGCACGCACTGCGGAGCATGCAATCACGCCTGGCCTCGCGCAAGCCTCCACACGTAGCGTGCCTCACACTACACTTTCATCTTATTCCCTAAAGGAACCCATCGACGGCCGTCCACCCTCACGTGCAGCCACCTCCACGTGCCATGAAGCTTCGCTCCAATAGCGCCATCGACTTCGCCTTGCCCTCACAGGGCCGCCCACGCCCATAATAGACCTTCCCGCCGTCCATTCGCCCCCACGCGCAAGCCGTCGCCGACAGCATCCAAAGCTCCAACTGGCCACCGCTGGCCTCCTCCGTCGATGTGACGACCACTAACGCGAAGCCCGCATCCCGGCCTATCTACTCCGAGCACAGCACCTCCAGCCGCAGCTCCTCCGCGTGCACACGAGGGGAACAAAATCCCCTGTTTTGCTATAGTGATACGTCAATTAATATTTACCTTAAATGCCGTTGCGGAAGTTCCTATTCATTTATTTTAGGCATTACATTATTGTAGTGAAATTGCATGGTCCTCCTTCTACTTCATTTAAATTATTTGCATATGCATATATCACATGAATGATTCAATGCATAGATATTATGGTAAATAAGTTATATTCTAGAAATCAGTATTTACAGTATTTACCGGTATCAAGATCACTTGTTAGCAAAATATTATATGGTGGTGATTTTGCATCTAAACACCTACATTCTTGATTAATTGGTTAAAACGCGTTGTTATGTGAGAAAAAGAACCTCACAAATTAGCATGCACACTGATTGCACAGCAAAAATACACCAATAATTGTCCCATCTTGTGCTATTCCCTAGCATTGCCAGTGCATAATAGGCAACCATAGTTGCATTTGTGAAAATACACGCATGCATGCATTTATTTGAGAGGGGAGGAGAGTGAATAAAATGGCCTTGTAATTAACAAATTCTTCATGTGCTGCCTCGCAAAATTTCCATCTTTATTTTTTATTTCTATTTGACTTTGAATTTCTTCTCTGCGGCTGCAAGGCATGGTAGCTTCCTTCTCCACGCCATTCTCTGCAACAGGCTCTCCCTGCCAACTGCATGCACAGCCATGCACAGCCAGGGCATGGCTGTGCATGCATCCATCCTCTTTAAAAGGAGCCCAACCATCTTCTTTGCGGCCAAGCCTGGTCCACACAAAAAAAACACAACAGCAGCTCCTTCTCCAGGCCGTCTCCTCCCCTCTCCCCTCCATACGCAGCCTCTCCTCCTTCTAAGGAGCCACGCTGCGGGTAGGAGCAACTCACAGTGGTGCACAACCACCACTTTGAGTCCCACCACCGCCCAGCTCATCAAAGAGCCGGTGGGCGTGGTGGTTCTCTTCTCTGATTTCTTCATTCCAAGCATCTCCGCCATTGCCGCAGAGTCAAGGTCTGAAGCTCCGTGTAGCAGCAACAAGGCGTCAGCAGCAGCAGCAGCTTCCACCGCATATGCCAGCAGCCAAGCGCTCTCTTTCCACGCGTGCCAGCAGGCCACCCTCGCCTCTCTCTGCACAAGCCAGCAGCTGGCGTAGCCTCTTCCCCACGTGCGCCAGCCGCTCCACACCACCTGCACATGCTGAACCAGACGCAGGCGGTCGTGTGAGCCAAGCACCCACAGTAGCCATTGTTCACGCTAGAGAGCGCGACACTATGGCTACAGTGTGGTGACCGGTAAGTTTCTCACTTATCCGGTCACCTGACACTCTCTCTCCACGTCGCTACCGGCACCAACCTGTTTCTGCACGCCCGCGCCCTCATCTCTCTCCACTCCCACTCTCATGTCTACATCCGCCCACGTCTTCGCCCGCTTCTCCGCGCCCGCTCTCACATCTGCATCCGCCCACGTCTTTGCCAGCTTCTTCCCATCCGCACCAACCTCACCACGTAGCGCAGTGCCCTATGATCTCTCCCTCATGCTCACTCCCTCCTGCGTGCCCCTGCCTCTTCGTGCGCCTACGCTCCTGCATGTGCACGTGGACCACCAGACGTCGCGCCCACTACTCCAGACGACTTAACTCACAGCGCCTCTTCACTCCAGTAGATGCTCTCTCTCTCTCTCTCTCTCTCACAGACACTCACCACACACATACACACACACACTCTCACTTGTACACACCCTTATACACACATATATATATATACATATATATATATATTAGTACCTATACAATTATATATAAGTATATATACATCCATACATACATATATATATCTATATACTTATATATATATATATACACATATATATTTACATATATGCATATATTTATATACATATATATATATATACATATATCTATACATATATTAGTACTTATATAACTAAGTATAAGTATATATACATATATATATATACACATATATAACTACATATACACCTATATAATTATAACCATATATATATATACATATAGATATATATTTACATATATACATACATATATATATTTTTTTTCATATCACCTACCATACGTTGTATCACGGGAATATCTGCACCAGTTGCTGATATTCCCCGATACACGCGTATAGAAAGCATCTTCGCACACATCTTTAACCCATCCATCCTACACTCTATGCAGCACTTCGTCCTGTTGGTTGCATCGTCCTAGACGACGATCGACTTGACATTGTGCTATACGCCATTTCCACCTCCACCCCCACCCCTTTAAACATATATAATATATACATATATATATAGTATATTTACTTTATTTCTATTTCTCTTTCCTGCCAGTAAAAAGATAAAAAAATATATATATACAAAAGAGAAAAGATAACCCTTGACTTGCAGGTACTCAGTCTTGCGAATAGCAAGACTAATTTTGGGAACCCTAATTTGGCTCAAAGCCAAGAACCTGATTTTGAGGGTGTGCTTCAAGGACAAAAATTATCAGAAAAAAATATTAACTAGAAAAACACCAAAAACATAATAAACGAATGGAAGAGATTCGTTGTAGGAAAGGTGTAGAAACTTATTCACTTCTAACCCCACTTCCCTAAGTTCGACCCTGGGCCGAAAAGTGACCAAGATAAAATCAAATAGGCCAAGTAAAAAATTTTGTAAATAGATGGTTAGGCTCGATTTAGGTTAACCACTATACTCATTTCAACCATAAAATCACCATATTAACACAACCTATCCAAGCTTGAACACACACCCATTGAGTTTCCTGAATAGACGAGATGTTATTTACTAGTTTAAATAGGCTAATTCCTCCCTGTGGAGACGACCTAACTATTTGTGGTTAGATTCTAAAAATTAAAATGTTTTGAAAAGCAATTTTCTACCACACGATTAAATACGACACAACATTTTATGTTAAAGTTTTCAACGAAAATGAAGATCGCTCTTTCAAATGGCGCCTTTGCTGGGGAGGAAAATTGGCTATTAATTTTTTTAGGAATTTTATAATATTTTTATGCTATTTTGAAAGCTTTTTTGAATTACTAACAATGGATTTTCTTCTGTGCAAAAACTCGCGACAAACGCGACGGATGCACACAGCGGAGACGATCCTTTTGGTGGACCTTGACGCCACCTGGAGGCCAGAAACAGGAACACATGGGCCTTGATCTCACGCACATAGGCTTACAGAGAAGCCTATTTCTGAATTAATCAGTATATCTTAGTTAGATTTAGTTTAGATTGACATTAGAATTTAATTTCTGTCTTTTGGACCCTTGTCGGGTATTTTTGGGAACATGTTCCCAGTGCCACTTTATTTCTTATCGCTCTTGTATGTGGGAGCGTATTTTCTGGAGCGTGTTCCCATTTATTTAGATTATAGGATTATTTGCATTGTTTGAACTGCATTTCAGTTAGTTAGTAGATTAGGTCTGTTTGCTTATTATTTTTATTAAAAAAAAAATCGAACTGCCTGCTAGAAGCTGCATATCTCTAGGACGACCATCTAGGACTGAATGAGCAGCATCGAGTTTATTTTTACTACATTGCATACATTGCACGAAGAAAGCTAGAGTAAGGTATGTCTTCTCTTGAGCATCAATTACCTGTCATGCATATGCATTGAACTTAAATCTAAGACCACTAAGTGCTTGAATCAAATTAATTCAGTGGTTACTTTAAAAATTGGGACTGGTAAGAGGTTGGACTTTAAAATCTGTAACTGGAAATTATGTGCAAAAGGATCCTTTTTGCGAAATTTCAAAAATCAAAACACAATCGTATGTTTGCACACTTAAGACACTGTGCACCTCACACATAAGGTCACTAGATAAATTTCTACCTCTCCTCTTTTGCACCACATGAGAAATTAGTCGGAAATCAACAAGCCTATCCACCAAGTTACTTCGATTCCTCGTGTGTGGGCTTGATTCGAGACTTCCATCCCTTGCGAGTAGGTTATAGGCACCAGCAAAGGTTGGCCTAGGAAGCGTAATTTTTTGCAAAACTTGTTTGGCCAGAAATTGAACATTTAATTCTAGGACCTACAATCTACTAAAAACAAGATCCCACTGAATTTGCATTTGCTTTGACAGTAGAACTCTCTAGGAAGTTTCTGCTTGTATTCTGAATTCTGCTAAATCCTAAGAGAGTTAAAACTTTTTTGCTTAAAGAAATGGATTACTCTTACTCCTATCATTTAAATTATCAGAGTCAATACTTCCCATCTTTTAATCAGGATCCCATGCCCCTAGCGTATCCATCCTTTGATGGGTACATTGACAATTCATGGAATCATTCTTATTCTTATCCTGGGAGTACTGGCTTGATAACTCCCACTTTTGAGCAGAGCCTAGGAGCAGGATTTCCCAACCTTGAAATCCTTACTTCCATGCAAACACCCAACCCTCCCACCCTTCATGATTTTTAGTATCGAGGTTGGAACGATACCCCTAGGCAACCAGAGACTGAAATTGACTATCCTCCCTAACCTGATAATAGTAGCCTCTCCTCTTTTATGATAGAAATGCAAAAATAGCAAAAGGAAATGATGGAATCAATGGGAGAGATGTTGAGGAATAGTCAACAGTTAAATGAAGAAATAAGACAACTTAGCTACACACTTCCCAATAATCCTGATCCCTACCCATAAGACCATGATCAAGAAAATAATTCTGAAGAACCCAATGACAATAGGGATCCAGTTTTATGTAGCTATCACTTAGACTCTTCCAATGAGACACGGCCACTAGAGGAGAACGATCATAGTGATTATCCACCTGAGCTACATTGGAGTCAAAAGCAAGGGAAGATGGTACCTCTTGAGGACCTTGACCCCAATGACAGTATTCTCTTTACCCCTACCAACCCAGGTCAAGGTTGTAGTGTTCCTATCACTTCCCCTATTGATTATTTGGTGGAATCCCATTCTACCTTTAGTGAGCCTACTCCTGACCCTCCACTTAGGGAATCAACACCTACCATTCAGCATCCTGATTTAAATGCACCCAATGAAGGTGACCCTAATGGAATGGAGGATGAATTAGATCAATTTTGGTCTCAGGGATATGAAGAGTCTATTTCAGAAGATGGGGATGCCCCAATAGAGGAACCTAGATTGAAAATCTAGAGTGAATCATAGGGAAATTATTTATCATTAGAGGATTTACCTCCAAAGGATCTAAACCATATGGTGAAATCCAGATTCCTCCTTTCTTTTGAGAGTCATCCTCCATCAAAGCAGGAGTTGATATTAGAGGAGGACAAACAAAATAATGAGAACTCAATGGGAAACTCTCGGGAACAAAACACGTTAATTGAGGATTTATACCCCGAGAAGAATAACGAATTCAATGATGTAGGCTTGCTCCGAAATATTAAAACTAATCTTCCTTTAGGAATAATTAAGGATACTGATCCAACTCCTGTCTTCATTAATGAATCACATATACACACCGATAAAAATTTGAGTGAACCAAACGAATATGGGGATGAGCTGAATAATAATGATTCTGACATTTTGACCCTACCATCAAAGAGTTGTAATTGGGAGTCTACCCTTGATTCAAATATGACTCCGATCATTAATGCTAGGCAGGGTAACCTATTATCTATAACTATTAGGGAATATACACAATCTGAATCATTGTTGGAATTAGACCTAACATCGACTAAGCCCTCATTGGACTTAACCATTATCTTGCAACACTACAAACAACTCTTATACTCCCTAACCGATCCTTGGCTCAGATCTCTGCTCATGTACATTGTTCTACAGAACATATTAGGCCAGTGCATCCTCAGGTAGAATGGTGAGTGTGGATTGATGCTTGTACTTGTACTCTCCCCATTCAATGGTTTGAACTAATAATGTGTATATCTTTTAAAACCCGCCCTGCTCTGGAGGATCCTTGTTATCCTCTACTTATTCTGTTTCGGGAGGTCCCTTTTCATATTCCGTTTATTATTCCTACACCTCCCAAGGTAGCCAACGAGGTTCTTCACTTTCATATCTTCTGGCGAGCATTTGGTATTACGTTGCATCATCAGCTTGCCAACATCCGTAGCTACCTGTTTTCTAGGCCTGCACTGTTACGCATATTTTTAGGGCCTAACCTTGTCTGTTTGGAACCAGACTTATAGGTTCCTTCAAAGTCTGGCTGCTAACAGAAAATGCAGTGTATGTTGGGAGGCAACCCAGCGTCGGAATAACACCATGTCAGGTGATGTTTTTCCTTTCTCCTCCTGTTTTAATTTTACATTAGGGACATTGTAGAATTTATGCATGGGGGAGTGCATTTGCATTTTAGGAAGTATTCATTCTTTTAGGTTAGCATATAAAAAAAATTCCTCTTTTCTTGAGCTGATTGGTTTAGTCCCTAGCAAAATACCCTTGTCAATGGAGGTTTTTCTTGCGGAATTATTTCTTAAGTTTAGAATCCAGTACATTTATTTCACGTGCACATAGACTTGGTAATGGATCCTTGAGGAAAACCAATAAGCATTTGTAGTCTACTGAATCCTTAGACAGTTAATAGGGAGTCAGGCATACTATCTTCTAGTAGATCCACCTCATATTTGTGAGAAGAAAGTAGAGAGATTACTAGTGCGCTAAGTCTAGTGCAAGGACTCTCAAGTTTTGGGCAATTAGATGATGATACTTCAGAGTTAGTCATAGTTTTAACTCTCTATTCCGTGTTCGTACTTTATGTGAATTCCTGAGAGTCACCAAAATAAGGCAATTACACAGAGATTGAGTTTTGATAAAGCTATGACTATGGTGGATGGTTATGACCGTCCTTCATGGTGTCCTCGACTGAAGAAGGGTAATAGTGTTAAAGGTCAGAAATACTCCTGTCCTATCCATTCCTTCCAAGTGCTGAGAATAGGCACTTCCACCAAATAAGCCACACAATACCCTCTTGACCATCATCATCCCTAATAATGCCTCATAAACAAAAGTCTGTGTCGTATTATGTTGATTTATAAAAAAAAAGAAGAAAAAGAAGAAACAGTTATATTACAAAAAAACCAGAGAGAATGGAAGAAAAAAAAAGTCCAAGTTTATAATGTAACATTGTTTCTGAGGCAACAAAACACTTATCGCGTTCCACCAAATATGACCCATACCTACCTTTTAGTATTTCTGATCGCCCGAATACTGGTTGAACACTCTAACTTAGTTGTAGAGTTATTAGGACTTTAATTGAAGTGTGGATGCCAGGTGAGGCCACCAAACAGTGAGTACAATTACTAAATTTGGCAAGATTTGTGATCTCAAAAAGAAAAGAAAAGAGTGAGTGCACAGGAACATCAAGAGGGCACAGTTATTTAGCCTCTCTATGAGTTGACTTGTCTAATAGTCTAGAGATCTAGAGTCTATAGTACTAGACTACATGTAGCACCAGATGAGTGTGTGCCACCAAATACAAATCCATTTAACTCAATATCTCCTACCTATGCCTAAAGACGGGGTCAAATTACAGATTATCTTCTGCTTTATCCCCGAGGGAAGTAGTTGCTTATCCCGATAGAATGTTATCAAGGATTAAGTGCAAACTGCAAATGTAAGTTGGTTATTTTCACTTGGATCTATTACCTACGCCATTATCACTTCACACTTGTCTGGATCTCTAAAGTTTTGAAATAAGAAAAGAAGAAATCTTCTGATTACTTCTATTGTTTTTCATTTTTGCTTGAGACTAGCAAAACTTAGGCATGGGGGCATTTGATAAGTCCACTTTTGTGGAATATTATGTAGCTTAAGTACTATTTAATTATTTGTTCTTAGTTGTTAATTAATTAGGAGTTATATGGCAATTCACCTTGGCCTGCATTTAATTTTATGCTTCAATTTTACATTTGATAGCATATGTTATGATAATATGATTTATTTGATAAATGCAGGTTAGGTACAAGAATCAGGTGCTAATTTTTACTTATATAAGACGTCTAAGACTTGGATTGGACGTCTGGAATTACTGTCACAAATTTGCAGCATTACATTTTTTTTAAGACATCTGATTCTCCAGTTAGACGTCTGAAGAAGAAATCGCTCATGCTTATCTAGCGTTCCAACTACTCGCGATCGTCGCGAGTAGTTGGAGATACTTGTGGCTGAAGGAAAAGGAGGAGAGTTTGGTTCAAAATGAAGTCGCGTCCACCGAGGAGAGGGCTGATCTTCCTCCCCTGGCAAGGATCTTCTCCCTCTCACCACTGTGTAACAAGCATACCCTGTGCTTCAACCTTGCACCATGGTCTCTACACACCAACTTCAACCACATGCGCGTGCCCTTGCAGTGTCCACAGATGACGCACCAAGTTCCTACAGGCACCGCACCCATCATCCTATCCACCGCACGCGTGCCCTTTCAACCTCTTCAACGCTCGTAGGCGTCGCACCATCATCAGCCGTTCACAGCAACAGCGCAGGCGCCACGCCCTTGCAGCCATGCGTAGCGCACAACTGCGCAGTGCACAACCGTGCAGCACTCACAGCACGAGCACGCAATCACGCCTGGCTGTGCGCAAGCCACCACGCGTAGTGTGCCTCACACCGCACTGTTCATCTTCTTCCCCAAAGGAACCCATCGCCGGCCGTCCACCTTCACATGCAGCCACCTCCATGTGCCATGAAGCTTCGCTCCAATAGCGCCATCGACTTCACCTTGCCCTCACAGGGCAGCCCACGCCCGCAATAGACCTTCCCGTCGTCCATACACCCCTGTGCGCAAGCCACCGCCGATAGCATCCGAAGCTCCGACCGGCCGCTGCCACTTCCGTCGATGCCACGGCCACCAACGGAAAGCCTGCATCACGGCCTATCTGCTCCGAGCACAGCACCTCTAGTCGCGCCTTCTCCTCCGCGTGCGCACGAGGGGAACAAAATCCCTTGTTTTGCTACAGTGATACGTCAATTAATATTTACTTTAAATGCCATTGCGGACGTTCCTATTCATTTATTTTAGGCATTACATTATTGTGGTGAAATTGCATGGTCCTCCTTCTACTTCATCTAAATTATTTGCATATGCATATATCACATGAATGATTCAATGCATAGATATTATGGTAAATAAGTTATATTCTAGAAATCATTATTTATAGTATTTACCGGTATCAAGATCACTTGTTAACAAAATATTATATGGTGGTGATTTTGCATCTAAACAACTATTCTTGATTAATTGGTTAAAATGCGTAGTTATGTGAGAAAAAGAATCGCACAAATTAGCATGCACACCCATTGAGTTTCTCGAATAAACAAGATGTTTTTTACTAGTTTAAATAGGCTAATTCCTCCCTGTGAAGATGACCTAACTATTTGTGGTTAGATTCTGAAAATTAAAATGTTTTGAAAAGCGATTTTCTACCACGCGATTAAATACGACACATCATTTTATGTTAAAGTTTTCAACGAAAACGAAGATCGCTCTTTCAGCAACTTTAATCATACAAAATATATTGCAATCAGTAAGCTCATAGTGATTCTTAACACAGAGATATATATATATACAATATTTATTTCATTCATTCATTCAAGAGGGTGTTTGCAACATGGAATTAGAGGAAAGCTTATAGAGGAAAGCTTGAAAACATAAATCTAGCTAATAGAAAATGATTGCATACATGAATCTATGGGGGGATTTTTCATGCATCATTGGGGGAGAATAAGGAGCTACACTACTAAGCAGTAATAAAAGCATGTAAACTATGAAGAATTAAGCTACTAATCTAGCAAAAATAAGGGCATTTGGAGGTGGTCACTGATGGCCTTTGAGTGGTTGAGAGGAAAAGGAGGGGTGGCCAATGGTGCTTAGGCCTTCTCTTGGAGAGAGGTTGGAGAAGTGATCCAGCATCTTTGTGTGGAGATGGTGGTAGCCATGGTGAGCAACTCATGGAGGTGGAGTCGAAGTGAATGTAGCTATCCTAAATGGAGGTGAATAAAGGCAAGAGATGGATGGGTGCAAATGGCCACCTCTTAGGTCTTTTTATAGACCTAAGGGAAGCTCTCTAGAGAATTGTGGAATTCTCTAGAGAGGCCTATGGTGGGAGCTCGTGGGAAAGTGAGAGAGAGAGGATGGATGGTGGTTTTTAGATCCACCAAATGTGGATCTAAAAATTGAATGGCTCTTGGTTGCTACTTTTAGCAACCAAGGCAACACGACATGGTAGAGGGTTCTAGAGAAAACTAGGCTTGGTATTTTTCATGTAAAAGGTGTGTGTGGGTGTGTGTGGGTGGAAACTTAGGTGGCTAGGTTGATTAGGTTAGGTTCTAGTGGGTTTAGGTGAAGGTAGGTCTCAAATTAGGGTTGTAAACCTTAATTCACCAAGGTAAAGTGCAATTAAACTTAATACAAGTTTAATTGGGTGTGTGAAAACTTAATTGAGAGTAAGATAACTCAATTAAGTTAGGTCTAGGTCAATTGGACTCTCACTGAGTCTAATTGGATAGTGTGTGCTGAGATCAGGGCTCAATTGGACTCAATGAGTCCAATTGAATAGGCTAATGGAATTGACTAAGATCCAAGTCAATTAGGTTTAGTGAGGACCTAATTAGGTCCTTAAAGAGGTCTAGAGATGATGTACTAGGGTTAGGGCACCTTAATTTAGGTTCCTATGGGGTTAGAATTGGGTTTAGGGGGCTAGAGATCCAAGATCAGGGCTTGAATTCCAAAACAGGAACTGGAGGATAGTATCAAACATCTAATAATAGTGTCAAACATCTTATAATGAAAAATCATAAGTCCGGACTTACTGTCTGGATGTCCAATCAAAGTCAGGAGGGATTCTAGGTTCTGTCTTGGGTATTCTGTAGAAATTGGACATCTGACCAAGTGCCTGAACGTCCAATAACACTGCAAAAGTGGGTTTAAGGTGTGCGGGATTTCGCTAAGGGTTCTGGACATCCTACAACTCATCTGGACGTCCAGATAGAGGCTAGAATTAGGGTTTTAAGGTTTCCTAGGGTGCAGTGACCTAATCTAAGGGTGGCTAAGGCTTAGGAAAGCTTCTAGGCTGTCCTAGGGCTAGGATGGACCTAAGTTCTTCACAATTTATTACTTTATTCCTACTTAATAAAATAGCATACCTTAACTCCTTTACATTATTATCTACTACATCTAATTATGTCTTCTGCTCCAGCTCTGCTGCAACACTAGTTATTCTTTATTCTTCAGATCCAGCTTTTGATCTAGCTTCTGATCAGTTTATTACTTGCAATTGACATAATGCACCTAACCAATACAATATAGCATTATTTTATGCATAGCTAAAAGAAAGCAGTAAAGGTGCTAGTAATGCTTATGCATGCATGAATTACCCTAACTTATGCTAAGTCCTAGCCTAATTTAGGTCAATTAAGACCTATGATTGCTATGCAATCACTGGTCGATGTTGGGTGGCCAAGATGACACCACATGGTGCCATCTGGGTTGTCCATCTTCTTTCTGTTGTAGAGGGTGCCATGGTGTTCGGATTGAGATGATTTCCATGTTGCCAGTCAGCGATCGTCTCTTCGGATCCATCCATATGGTCAGAATTTTCATCTAAAGCTCATACGGATGCCCCCTACCATTGATCTTCCTCGGATCGCATAAGGTGATATGGGATTCCAATTAGGACAATCTTGGAGGCGTTGGACTCCGATCATCACCTTGATCAGAAATCTACATTTGGATCGTCAATCTGAGGCCCCAAAATAAATCTCCTTTCCTCCTGGCCATCAAAAGGATGCAATTAACCTAATATATATACAACTATTCTAAATGCAAAATCATACATGCTATGCAATATTTATAATATGAAATGCAACTATAAGCCTATAAACATGCATGAATAGGCATTTTAACCTAATTAAATGTGTCTAGATCATACCCAGATGCCTATCTTTTGCTAGTCCCTAGCAAAATTAAACTATATGCTATGTATATAATAGAATTAGGACTCGATCGCTTAGGCCTAGGTCATTTATTAAAAATAGAGAATTTCAACTAAGGTCCTAAACTACGAAAACTCAATAGTACCTGGGTGTTACCCAGAATGCAGACCGCCCAAGTCCTCGCCTTATTTGAAAAGGGAAGATACATTTTTTTTATTTTTCTTCTTTTCTAATTTTTTTGGACTTTTGGAGTTTGAGAGTTTCAGGATAACTTTTTATATCTACCCGACCCTCCCAAGGCACGAAAAGGACTCTAAGTGCTAAGCATCTTGAGAAAGGGTGATAGACTCACTGAGCGACTATTAAAATGGACATCAGGTTTTGATGGGAATACCATCATGAGCCATAACTAACTCAATTTGGTCTAAAAAGGTTGATAATGCTCCTAAATATCCATCAGACGATCCTAAGGGCATATTATCATGCTTTCAAAAGAAGAGAAGAATACAAGGTTATTTCTGCAAAATTAACAGCATTCCACAAATACAGAATAACCACGGGGTATTTCAAGGGTTTATTAAAGGTCATATGGTCATTAATGTCTAATAAGTGGGTCCATGCAAAATGAAATGGGTTTTCACACATTTCAAGAGTTAATGGACATCTGAAATCCCAAAAATAGACTTGCTTAATTAAATGATGTCCTTATTAGAATAAAATTCACCTAAACCCTCTAAAATTCATAGAAATATATCTATATGATTTTGTATCTTTGATTTGACCATCAGAACCCATTTTGGGTTGAAACAGAGTTAAATAGAAAGTTGCCCTAATTTGGGCTTTTGCATAATTTTTCCATTCAAACATGGTCAAAACCAAAAATCTGACGTCACCAATAGATTCCTTGGGTCTAAATTTTGTTTGTATCAAAATTTGGGCCCAATCTGAGATTATCTTGACCCAATTTGCATTTTAATCCTGATCTAACTCTTTTTCTTACAAATAGCCCCTCAGCTTTTGAATTCCTCCCAAAAAGTCCCCCAACTTCTTCAGCTTCATTTTTTAGTCCTTGCCACCATTGGAGGTCAACCGACCTCCAGGAGAGCTTTGACCAGTCGAAATCTTACTCAAACTTCGAACAAATCCCACCAAATTTGGTGGGATTGATGATCACACCTAAGGAAACCTATTGGGATCAATTTTGACTCCTAACTCCCTCTGATTTGTGCATGGGAACCCACGAAATCAGTGGGGTTCATCTTGAATCCTAAGCAAGCTATGAAGCTTGTTTCCTATCCTCCAAGCTCTCCTAAGCCCTATAAATGACCTCCCATGACATTCCTCACCTCCTTAGCGAGAAATAGAGCCAAAAACCCCTCTTCTTCCTTAACCTCAGGCTCGCTCCACCTTGCTCTGGTGGCTCTCCACCTCCGACCTCTTCGCTGACTGCCATGTACAATAGGTGGCCGGTTCTTCTTTCCCATGTCTTTCCACACCTCGCAATACTAGCGAGGTGCTCTCTATCCCTCCGTTGTCATTGTTATCCACCTCCAGAGCACCTTCATCTTTGATGCTGGCCATACCAGATCCGATGCCATCTCAGCTCTCCTTCATCTGACTTGTACCTTAATCGATACTCATTTAGCCACTAATCACCACAATATCACCATCGCTTTGATTTGACCACTCCTACATCGTCTACACCTCCATCTTCCACCTCATCGGTGTACCTCCTGTGAGCCCTAGCGACCACCACAGTCCACCAGATCGGCCACTCTCAAGCTCCACACCTTCGCCATTCACCGTAGACCAAAAGTCCTAACGTAGTTGAGTCTATTGGTCCTTCATACCCTCCACTTAACAATCCTTCCACACCTTCATCTCGAGGTTGTATGACCTCCTCACACAATTAAACACATTGCCATGACCATCATCATCTTTGCCACCTCGAGGTGATCACCTTGAGTATTATGATTGAGGCTTTTAGCCCGTATTCGCTATTTCAGGTACTCACCCTCCGGCCGCAGTCGACAGAGCTGCTTTGACCGAGCTTGCGGCTGTGTTCTTACCACGACAGCTCCAGGTATCTACTCCAAGTGAGGTGGAACCTCCTCATGAATGTGCTTGGACTTCAAATTGAAGCCACTTGCTGCTATTGTTGTGCACACGAGAAGGAGGGGACTTTAGTCCCACATCGTGAGCTATGGATGAAGGCGCATAATAGGAATTGGTGATACTAGCCAATTGCCAAAGACACTGGGGGGTTGGGTCCCCCTCTCACGAACCCTTTCACTCCTCGCTTGCGACCCACACCCGCAAGCTTGGTCCTCGGATCCAATTATTGTTCCTACCCAATTACCCGACTAACCCTAGGTCTTTGAGAGAAAGAAGAAAAGGAAAGAGAGAGAAAGGAAGGGGGGGTTTTGCCTCACTCTCTAACTCTCTAACACTTGAGGAGAAGAGGCCTTTGCCTCTGTGCGTGACTTGAGGCAGAGCTGAAGAGAAGAAGAGAGAAGGAAGAGGAAGAACTAAAGAAGAAGAACGACTCTCTATAGAGCACAGAAGTTGGGGTTGTTTAAGTCATCTGATTTAAGCATCCAACTTATGATTCCGCTAATTTGTGCTTCTGAGGCTATACTGCTTACTTATCTTGCATGGAATTACTTGGTTGATACTGTGCATTGATTTTGTATAATTGTAAAGGGTAATTAATGATATAAATCACCATTTTACCCCATTATTTTTGCACATTTCTACTGATTCTCATATATATATCATTCTTGCATGGATTTTTCATTACAAATTGCTTATCTTTGTCGTTATATTGTGATCTTGAGATTAATTGCAATACTTGCTCCCAATGAATGACCTCGGACTTTCAAATTCGAGTATAAATTGTATTTGTTTTCTTGTGATTTCTACTATACTATAGCAAAGTATTTTAAAACATCGATTTCGCAAGTCAACATTTTAGGCGCTGTTGTCGGGGAGCAACACACAATTTGATCTCTTGATTACAATTTCTGACTTGGTTCTAACTTGCTTTATCTATTTAGCTGTGGTTTATGTTGGAGATTCACCCAAGGAAGATCAATCACGCATCAAACACTCTAGGGGCAGGTAAACTTCATTCCCTTTTTCCTTAAAAGCCCCTAATTCTGAGAAGTGATAAAAAAAGAAAAAAAAAATCAATTAGGGTCAACTTGCTTTTTCATTTTTAGAATCAATCATCACAAGTTGCTCGATTTGATTTATTTCTAGAAAAACTCTTCTCTTGATTTCTGCACCTACTTAGGGTTTAAGGTATCTAGGGGTACTCACCTTCTTGATTAAGCCCTAGGTTCCAAATTTGGATGGAATTAATTGGACCAGTTAGAGCCAAATTAGGGTTTCTATTTTAGGGTTTTAGAGACACATTCGATTAAAAAAGAATCTACTCTCCAAAAAGTGTGTATCCTAATCCTTGATTGAAAGTACCTAATCAAGCAAACCCTAAGTGAAATCTCTAAACATCACTTGAATCCTAAAATTGGGACCTAATAATCAAGGACAACTATAGGTGAAGTTAACCTACCTTGTTGGGTCAACCAATCTTCAAATTAGGTCACCACTTACAAATACATCTTAAAGTTCAAGTGAAATCCTAAAGCACCCTCTCTTTAAACTTAAAATTGGTAGACTTAAGAGGTCAAGTTATCCATTCTGGTCTACCTGGATCCATGGTGACAAGGAAGGTCGGGTAGGGGAAACCCTGTAACCCGTGGGGATGCTCTACCGTGTAGGGGTCCTTGCGGTACTCTCCCTTCCTGGCTGCCTAGGTATTTCTCAGGTGGATGACTTTGTGATCTAGAGGTATCATCTGCCTCGAACCTCTATAGTCATCCAAAAATCATTGGGTGTCCTGATTGGGTCGATCACACCTTCTGTCCCTAATCTACTTCTATCGGTTTATGTATGAGAGGAGGTCCTTATGACCACCCTTGAGGCCTCCACTAGATTTTCACTCTTGTCGAGGCCAAGCCTTGACTTCCTTTTTTGTACAACAACCTAACTTTGAACCACAACAATTCTTTGATTTTAGAGATCGGTTCAATGGCTACATCAACCTACCGCCGTGTCCTCAAATGTAAGATCACTACAATCCCGCTGCGGTGGAGATCAAACCTCGAATCAACATTCCTGCAGGAGGACTCGAGGTGGAGCTTAAGCCTAGTAAGCTTCACATGACCCTAAATTTCATGGCTTAAATTTCGAGGATCCTTTCTAGCACATCAAAAATCTAAAGCATCTGGCCTACACATTCGGGGAAGACATGCATAATAGAGACGGCCTACTGTTGAAAATCTTCTCTTTAGCTGACAAAGCTGCCCATTGGTTTCTGACATACCCTCACCAGATCAAGGCATGGGAAGAACTTCAAACTGCTTTCTTACAAAAATTCTATCCCATTGTTCAAACTAATGCAATGTGGCACCAAATCACATACTTATCGTAAGGAGCGGGAGAATCTCTACACGAGGCATGGGATCATTTTCTGGATCTCATGAGCAAATGCCCCCATCATGGAGCCCTGAAGTGGGAAGAAGTCCAATCCTTTTACCACGGGCTATGTGACGACATTAGGCTTTTTGTTAATGCAACCTGTGGTGGCAGCATCATGGGTCAGCATGAAGACAAGATTTGCAAAATTCTCAAAAATATGTGCGAGAATTCCCTAAATAATGAGTCACTGGGAGCGTACGACCAGCCAACCACCTGTGCATTAACAAAACATAAGGGGTACATGAATCCGGAGGCCTTTCCGCATCCGTTGACTTGGAGTTGGCAGCCAGTCAATTGGATAAGGTCTCTATCATTGTGAAAAAGGTGGACGACATCACTCAACAATAACATAAAACCACCGCTGCACCACAAAGCACATAAGCGCACCCACCCTCAGGAAGGGAGGCTATAGACAACATCTACCACTCCCAGGGGATGGATGCCTACCTACCCCAATCTAATTTCGATCTTGAAGGAAACTCCAGACCAACCTACTCTAGTTGGGGGAACTCTGAACCCTCATATCCTAATTACTCTGGAGTTCCTTAGACCTATGAGGATCTCAATGTCGTCTAGAACAATCCTTTCTCTAATACCTACAACCCTGGATGGAGTAATCATCTAAACATTGCATGGTTGGGAAATAACCCAAATCCGAGACCTTAATTCCAATCCCGTCCATAGGCCCCGCACCCATATAAGCTCGAGCAGCCTAGACCCAACCCAAATTACCAATTAGGGCCTAATAGGGATGATCAGATGGCCTTGATCCTTCAAACCCTGACTGACATTCAAAAACAGCACAAAGATGAGATCACAGAGGTCTGTAACCAGCTTGCACGGATGGCGAATTCCTACCATCCTGGTACACTTCCCTCCCAACCTCTGCCTAATCTAGATGGTGTGTCAACCAAAAAACATGTTGTAAATCAAATCCAGGATTAAGCATGCTATACCCAACCTGGCCCAGCAACTCATACCGACATATTTTCTCCATCCACCTCAGTTGAGCCAAAACACACCATGACTTACCCGACCCCACTTCCAGATCAATAGCAAGGAATGACTTTCTCCCCTCCACCTCCACACCATGATTGTGCCATGATCAATACTGTAGGCAGAGAATAGAAACCCGTCCCCAAAGATAGCCAATCCATCCCCCTATCCTAGGTCGTATCCCACCTCCACACTAGTGGATTGTCGAAAATTGATATAACGGGACCTTAGAGGAGCACACAAGTCACTATTCCATTACTTGATATCCTCACTCTAAATCCTACCTCACCTTACTTACCCAAAAAAGAGGTACAAGAACCAACATAAGGGAAGGTAGTGCTGTCTGAAAATGTAAGTGCCATAATCCAAAATAGTCTACGTCCTAAGAAATCTGATCTAGGCACCTCGCTAATCCCCTACAATATTGGTGATACAAATTTCAAGTGGGCTGTACTAGATCTTGGTGCTTTAGTCAACCTCATCCCTACCACCCTATTTGAAAAATTACAGATTGGATAGCTAAAACCCGCTCATGTTACTTTGCAACTAGCTGACCGAGCCCTGATGACATCGATTGGGATGGTAGAGGATGTGGTAACTAGAGTTAAGGATTTCAGCTACCTATCTGATTTCCTGATTCTTGACATGGATACGCTGCAATAGATACAGGATATGCCCGTGATTTTGGGAAGACCATTCTTGGCTACTGCAGGAGCCATAATTAATTATGAGTAAGGGCACATGATAATTGCCTCAGGTGATCAACATGCTAAGATTAATATTTTTGAGACTGCAAAAGGAAAAGACTCGATAGGTCAACTAGGTTTTATCTAGTACCTCATGACCATATCCTTGGTAGAAAACCTACAGCTAGAATTAGAAACTTTTTACATCTTAGATAATCCTAACTTGACAGAGCACAATGACAGAAGAACAGTGGAGGCTTTCACCTTTGACCTTGAAGACATACCCTAGGATTTCAGGAAACATGCTGACATACCAGATTCAGATCCTATGCACATAGAGACATTTCATTTTGAGGACCTCCAGGAATCAAGATTGGCAAACATTGAGAGTGACCAACACCCAAAGTATGAATCCTTTACAGAATCGGAGTTAGACAATCCAAAAGGCACTCTCCATGCATTCATTTTCGATTGGGATGAGAATTATTGGGAGGAATAATTAGAAGAACCAATCTTTGAGTCATTTCTTGAAGAGACGATCTCACATTCAAACGAAAAGAATCAAGATGATTCATTGAGTATCGATCTAATAGGCCATAATGCATGAGAGGAACCACACATCTGGGATACTAGATCCTTCTCTGTTAAGTCCTGTACTCATGACAAACCTATTTCAAAATGCCATGACCACTAAACCTTCCGAATGATTCCTTCGCAATATTTCAAGGAAGATCATCTAGAAACGAATCAACTTGGTCCATACTAGAGACATATTGGAATGACTCTTCACCATGCTTTAATACTTATCTATGGCCATCAGATTCTCGACCATCAGATCACTCATGCAGCCAATCACATCTCCTTGAGCTTATTGCGCCCAGCTAATGGCGTTAAACTTAGCGCTTAATGGGAGGCAACCCATCATCTTTTTGAAAAACCCTAAATCCTTTTGACATAACTCTTTGCTGAACTCATATTGTACTTTAAGGTTCATCCATTAGAACAACTGACTCCACCATTGGTACTTGTCTCAAAGCTTGAAATCGTTTGTAATAGTCACCCCGACCCAATCACCCACCCTTTAACCTTGTTCTAATGTACGAACTATGCTGAATTCGAACCCACCTAATTTGCAATGAGGACATTGCAAAATGTAGGCATAGGGGGGTATTAAAGTGCAAAATGCCATGAAAATCAAATCATAAAAGGATTTTGCAAAAATATATATATAATGGAGGTTAAGGAAAAAGAAGACCCTTTTGAGAGAATAATGAGAAAAAGGAGGAAGGCAAAATTGAAAAGAAAAGAAAGGAGCAGAAAGATAAAGAAAAAAATTGAGTACCTTCAAAATAATATGGAACTTACCTAACTCCTAGGTTGGATCAAATGACGAAATAAGACCTGGAAGGCTAAAACATAACGGATTAGTGGCGTATATCAACCTTAGGCCTCTTGGATCTATTCTGAGATTTAAATACTCACGTACTTGTCAAGATCCAGATTAGTCCTCGAGAGGTTGAGGAAAATGCAAAGCTTGTGTATTAGGTCTAAGGCTTAGGGATTATTCGGCCTCGTTAACTGACCTCTGGCTTGAGGGACTCAGTAACTTAAGCACCCTAAATCACACACAGTCTGGTTCAGTGTGCTTAAGTATGAAATCATGCCAAAAAGCATTTATGCTGTTCTGAAAATGGTCTTAAGATCTAAATTAGGAGCAAATCGAAAGCACAAGTTGATTTTAGGAGCGGCTCGAAAGCACAAGTTGATTTGGACGAGTTTCCAGTGTAGAGAGGTGGGAAATTCCCCTCGAAGATGCATAATAACTTATCGTCTTCTCGGTTCTTGTCTCCTAGGATATCTAAATATCTTACTGTAGGCATGTAAGCACCTTGGCTGGTTCAGATGCCATGGGCAGCATTATCATGAAATGTCAATTGCCAAGGTCTGAAATTAGCTATAGAACGCCATAGGTGACACTATCCTGAAGTGTCGAAAGCCAGGGTTCTGGGGGTTGCCAAGGGCAGTGCTACCTCGAAGCATCGATTGCCAGGAACCCTGCAAGGATTGATGGTGGGGATAAGGAATCCAATACATAATGTGTTTAGGGCTAATCAAAGGTTGGATCAAAGGAAAAATATAATGAAAAGAAAAAGAGTGAGAAAGCTCCCGAAAAATCTTCTTCTATCTCTCTCTCTAACAAAAAAATGCACTGGTAAAATTGAACCTAGACTAACCATGTTACAAGCATGGGTGCTTTAACCACTAGGTCCAATGAACCCTAAGATAGTTCCTACAGGCCTTAGAAACCTTCACGGCAGACTGAGGTGAAAGCTATTTAGGTCTGGGTCTGGGTTGGCACTTGAATACCTCTAGGCCTATTGTTGGTATTAAGCTTTAATTCCTCAAGATGCGGCTTAATAAGGCATCCTTACAGTTACATTCGACCTAGATAACTAGTTTGTTCCATAGAATTTAGCAAGGGGGCTAGCAAAAGCTAGGCATGGGGGTATCATGGGAACACCATCATGAGCCGTAACTAGCTTAGTTTGGTCTAAAATGTTGATAAATGCCCCTACATATCCATCAGAAGGTCCTAAGGCCATATTATCCTCTTTTGAAAAGAAAATAATACAAGGTTATTTCTGCAAAATTAACAGCATTCCACAAATGCAGAATAAGCATGGGGTATTTCAGGGGTTTATTAAAGGTCATATGGTCATTAATGTCTAATAAGTGGGTCCATGCAAAACGAAATGGGTTTTCACGCATTTCAACAATTAATGGACATCTAAAACCCTAAAAACAGACCTGCTTAATTAACTGAGGTATTGATCAGGGTAAAATTCACCTAAACCCTCTAAAATTCATAGAAAAATATTCTATAGGGTTTTGTATCTTTGATTTGACCATCAGAATGCATTTTAGTTGAAATAATAAGATAGAAAGTTACCTTGATTTAGGCTTCTACGTAATTTTCCTAGTCAGACATAGTCAAAACAAAAATCTGACTTCACCATTAGATTCCTTGTGTCCAAATTTGGTTTGTACAAAAATTTAAGTCCAATCCGAGATTATCTTGACCCAGTTTGCATTTCAATCCTGATCTGACTCTTTTCTTGCAAATAGCCCCTCAGCTTTTGAATTCCTCACAAAAGGCCCCAACTTGCTCATCTTCTACATTTTTTAGTCCTTGCCGCCATTGGAGGTCAAACGACCTCCAGGAGAGCTTTGACCAGTCAAAATCCTACTCAAACTTCAACCAAATTACACCAAATTTGGTGGGATTGATGTTCACACCTAGGGAAATGCATTGAGGTCAATTTTAACTCCTAACTCCCTCTGATTCATGCGTGTGAACCCACGAAATCAGTGGGGTTCTTCTTGAATCCTAAGCAAGCAATGGAGCTTGTTTCCTATTCTCCAAGCTATTTTAAGCCCTATAAAAGACCTCCCATGACATTCCTCACCTCCTTAGCGAGAAATAGAGACAAAAATCCCTCTTCTTCCTCAACCTTCAGCTCACTCCACCTCACTTCGGTGACTCTCCACCACTAACCTCTTCGCCGGCCACCACGTACAATAGGCGATCAATTCTTCTTCCCCATGTCTTTCCGTACCTCACAATACTGGAGAGGTGCTCTCTATCCCTCCATCATCATCGTTATCCACCTCCAGAGCACCTTCGCCTCTGGCACCGGTCATAGTAGATTCGGTGCCATCTCCGCTCCCCTTTATCCAACTTCTACCTCAATTGATACTCCTTCAGCCATTGATCACCACAGTATCGCCACTACTCTGATTCGACCACTCCTATGTTGTCCACACCTATATCTTCCACCTCACCGGCATACCTTCGGTGACTTGACGAGAGCCTCATCATGGGCCCTAACTAGCTCAGTTTGACCTATGAAAGAGAATAAGAGCTCCTACATAACCTGGAGAAGGAACTAATTCAAGGAATTAATGTTCTGAGAAGAAAATACGAAACAAAGCTTAAAACTGTAATTTTACCATTGCAGTACATAAATGGGATTTCTCATAGGCAAAACATAGGTCAAATGGTCTGAATAAGATAAAAAGTGGGCTGCTTCAATTAGAAATGGGTTATTGTGCAATCCAAGAATTAAATAACATTCTATATCCCTAAAATAGACCTGCTTAATTTAATAAGGTTCTGATCAATATTAAAATCAATTAAACCCTCTAAAATTCATGGAAAAATATCCCCTATGGTTTAGAACCTTCAATTCGGCCTTTGGAACCTCTTTTGACCTAGATTGGGGTCTTAGCTCATTATTTGACCTAATTTGGGTTTTTATGTAAAATGTCCAGTCAAACGTGGCCAAACCTAAAATTGATTTCACCATTGCATTCCATAGGTTCAAATTAGGTTTGTACCAAAATTTGGACCAAGGGGGAGGTCATCTTGACCTACTTTGCAAAATAGTCCACCCAATTACATTCTGTCCCTTAACTTTTGAAAACTCTTGTGTAGACCCCCCTAACTTCCTTGCCACTTTACAATCAGGTCCCTCCACCATTAATGGGGAGAAATCATACTCTAGCGAGGAATGGAGGGGGAGTACCCCTTGATTCTTCAGTGATTTCCTCCCAGATTTGCATGGGAGATTCTCTGAGGAATTCCCTTCCATCTAAGCACAATCAAAAGATTTGAATCGCACCCAATCTCTCATGCAAACGCTCAGCAAATTTGGGTATCCCATGGATTTCCTACTCTGGCAAGGACTCTTGCACTTGGAAGCTTGTCTTCCACGCACAAGAGCCCCTACCAGTGCCTATAAAAGGATCCTCAACTCCAGTCGCATCTCTTTAGCTCAACTTGGCCGGAGATTCACCCGAATTTCATCTCCTCCTCCGGTCAGGAGTCTAGTGAGCTCCGGCGAGCCCCGTCCTCTTTCTCGTCGCTCTGCCACACTACTAGTGGCAGAGCCTCCCTCACCATCTTCCTCCGCATCGTGCAACACTTGTGCGAGCACCTCTAACCCCGTTGTCATCGCCGTCACCCTTCTCCTAGACACCACCTTCTCTGGTGACAGCAGGTACAGCTAGCCGCCACCTCTCCCCCATCGTCCACTTAGTTAGGTTAGAATTACTCCTCTCTATCCCCTCTTTAATTCCCCTCTTTCTATTTCCCCTTTTCAACCCCTCGCAGCCACTATCCACCTCAATCTTCTCCATCTCTGGCCGCCCACTGGCGAGGTGCCTCCACCACTCCACACCACCACACGCCTCGCCAGACACCTCACCACCTCCGCCATCGTCCACTGATCACCTTCCGCCCATCCATCGACCGCCAACACCTCCCTAAATGCTCCCCGACCTAACCCATAATCACAGCCACAGGGTGACCTAGGCACACATGCCTAGGCTGCCCCACGGCCTGCCACCCACCGTATCACCTTCGCCAAGATGCTACGAGGCTCCTCAGGTGTTTTCGTGGGGCTGACAGGCTGTATTGAGTAAAATGAAAGTCGATCCCCCTTTCTCCATTGACGTTGAAGTGAGAAGGTTGCAAGGTCACTCCAGGCCACATCCACCCAGGTGTTGCGCTCCAGGATGCACGGATTGGTCTTGCGCATCCACGCAGCTAGGCAATTGGCTGGAGAGCAACTGCAGCTGTGGCAATTGAAGGCGACACCCTATGGGCATGTGAGTGAAGCGGGTGGGACACTTTAGTCCCACCTCAGAAATCTTTAGTGTAGGTGTGTAGTATAAATTGATTTTGTGCTTTCTTCTCATCGCCTCAAGTAACAGAGGGGTGAGGTCCATTGCCCTCACTCACGCCTCATCCGTGACCTGCCCCCGTAGATTTTGCACCCGACCCAATTACCTAGACCTAGCACTCCTCACGCACTACACCACGCTAGTGCGTCTGGACTCGGGTGCGTGATACCCCACCTAATTACCCAGCTCTATGAGTGTGTACTGAAGAGAGAAATAGAGAAAGAGATGCGGGGGAGGGTAGGGGATAGGTTTTGCTCTGTGGTGTTGTGCAGGAATGGAGGAGCTAAAAAAGGAAGAGGCATAGTGATGTAAACACATTTACACTAGTTAAAATGTCTATTTATGCATGTTCTTAAGCATAGGATTGCGTTTCATGATATAAATATTGCATAACATGCATCATCTTGCATTTAGAGTAGTTTGAATAAAATGGAGGTTAATTGTCTCCTTTTATGTGCTTGGACAGGGAAAACATTTTATCGGGGCCTCAAATCAAAGATCCAACCGTATGGATGTGATCAGGGCGACGATTGGAGCTCAACGACTCCAAGATCGCCCTAATCAGGCATCCGTAGCATCAGATAGTGACCGGGGAACCCTAGAAGATCAAGGGCCAGGATGGTGAAAATCCGCACTTCAGATGACAATTCCGACCGCACGGATGAATTTGGATCGACGATCGCAACCCAACGACACAAAAATCGAGTCAATCCGACATCCGTGGCACCATTACAACTTCTAGAAGATGGACGGCCAAGATAGCGCCACTTGGCGCCATCTCAGCCACCCAAACGGTCGCTTGCATCTTGTGAAGGCCCCGCGCCCGATCACTCTCCACCGTTGGATCTTAATCCAACGGTTATGGTCGCTCGCGCTTAAAAGCGTCCACTCGACCATCCGCGCCTCATAGCGTAGTGGTCGAGCGCACTTTCGCGAGCGACAGGCGTGGGATCGAGCCCCGGCGAGGGGCTGGAGAGGGCGATTGGGGGCGGGTGGAGCGTCAGATGGAGATCAGATGGCCGCTTGTGCCCGATAGCGTCCACGCGCAATTGAACGCGCGGAGCTGACGCACGATCGCACATGGGCGGGCGCGCAAAGCAGCGGGCGAAGACGCATTTTAGGCCATCCGATCTCGCGATTCGACGGCTGAAAATCAACGAACATGCGCAAGCCGTTGAGCGCGTGAGCAGGCGAGGAGGCGCACGCGAACCGCCCACGACGCCCACGTTGAGGGCTTTAGTGACAGATTTATCCATCACTAAAGACCCCTCTTTTATTATTTTGAAGTTGTAATGTCCATTTTGCCCCCACTCCTTGCAACTATAAAAGGAGACCCCCTCCATATGAAATTCTCATCCCTTCTTTCTCCTCTCTACCCCTCCAAAGCTCAAAAGAAGCTTGTCCCACACCCGGGATACTTCTCGCGAGATAAAGTCCAATTTTCGTTCCCCTTAGGAAGTGGATCCCGCGACGACGACGGCGTGCTACTCCATTCCCGTTCTTCTGCTTTGTCCTCCTTCTTCCTACTTCGTTCTCCTTCGTCCAGGCGTTGTCCCGTCCAGCTCGTCCTCCAAGCAATCGTCGAGGAGGATAACTTCTCTCTCCCATTCTTATTTACAGCTTTTCTAGTGTAGAATTTTTCTGCTTTATAGTGTAATAGTTTTTCTGCTTTCTAGTGTAACTTTTATTTAGTTTGATTATATAAACAATTGGAATATTGAATGCATGTTCTCTTTCTCTCTCTCTCTCTCTTTCTTTTTGTCTGATAGCACCATTGTAATTATATCGCCTTGCTTATCAAAAAATCCTAAAAAAAATATAATTGCGAATATAGATCAACGTAGCCTCCCTGTGTTCGACCCGGAATTCTTTTCGGTATAAATTTTATTTGTTGAACACGAATTCTTCGCTTTCGAACTACAACGACAGGTTTTCCAAAACCAAACATGTAAGCGTAGCGATTCGCAAAACGTTTCAACATTTTGGCACCGTTGCCGGGGAGGCAACGATTTCTGATCTTTTCTTCGCATTTCTTGCACTTTATTTGTTTTTCTAACTAGCTTTCTGTTGTGTCTATTGTTTTGCAGAGACCTTCATCAAGGATTCAACAAGCGATAGACTGAAGTAAAGTGCAGTTGAAGACAACTGTAAGTGTTTCCCCATTCTTTCCCCCTCCATAGATTCCATTCGCCACATTAAATCCAAATCCCAATTAACCTAGGTGTTTGCATAAATCCTAGGAATAGTTTTGTTGTTTGGATTTTCACTCACATTCATTCCACCCTCATTCATAAAAAAATAACAAAAAGATAATATTGTGGGGTAATTTTCAACAAACACACAACACACACCCACATTCAAGGCACTTGATCAACTTGATTTGTTTACTACTCAACTGGGTTCTCATCTGTGGAACCGGTACACACAAAGCAACATATAACAGAGTAGAAATTATTCTAGGTTAACCATTTTGAGTGCCTAACTTAATGGTGCATTTGTGGCCAATTGTTTGAGTTGTTTGGGCTGCACCACTTTATTTAAAACCAACTCATCAAGTAGCTCCTCCTTAGGGTTTTCAATCTAGGTATATTCCAGGCACTCCACTTTCTTTCTGATTTTAAAGGAAAACAATCTTCACCCGTGTTTTACAACTTGGTTTGCCTAGAAACTTGATTTCAATTCACCTAATTTGAAACCCTAAAAGCTACTTAAGCAATATTTGAATACTAAAATTCACACATTATCAATAATCTTGCTTGAAAACCCTAGTTGTGCACGCACTTACACGAATCTCAATCAATCATTAAGGGCACAACCCATTGTAAGGGCCCATCACATTCCATAAGCACCACAATCCCAGGCCTTAATAAAATTGAGTGGACATTGGCCTTAAGGTTTGATTCGCTCTTCAGGGCCAAGTCTGAGATTATTTTTGATTAACCTACTTATACTGATTAATCTGATGTCTAGCTAGGGGAGTAGCGTCAAACGACCGCGACTGGGGGGTACACTAGGAATCGGAGGCGAAAACCAAAGGAAGAACCTTCTCCCCAGTCCCTCCTTCTAACTGGTTGGATTAAACAGACGTAAGTAGAGTAAATCACTTACAGTCTTAAGGCTGGTTTTGGGAGTCAGTAGATCCTTAGGCTACCTCACTTAAGGACAGCCTTGTTTTGTTGTGCTGCAGGGTCCCTATCCCCAGTCCTTCCGACCTTCTCCTAGTTTATGCTGGGAAGACGGTCATTGAATCCCCGATTGGAAGGACCGTTAGAACATTCTCGGAGGCGCAAGTTAGATTTTGGTCAATTTGATCCCATGGCTGAACAACAACCTCCTCTACTTGAAAATCCACAGGAAGAATTTCGAAGGCAGCTGGAACAAATGCAGAGAATGAAAAATGGTTCGAGAGAATGCAGGGTGCTCAGCCCTTGAAGGATTTTTATGATCCTTCAAATTACGGGGAACATCCCGGCATCCATATTCTAGCCGGTGACGTAGCAATCAAGCCCCAGGTGTTAGTCCTGATTAAACATTATCATGGGCTTGGCTCCGAAGATCCGTTTCAACATTTGGAAGATTTGACCACTTTGGTCCAGACCACCAAGGCTCGAAACGTTAACGAGGAGCAAATGATCATGAGGCTCTTCCCCCACTCTCTTAGGTATAAAGCCGTGCATTGATATAGGATAATAGGAAGACCAATTACAACTTGGAATAAGTTGAAATCGGCCTTTCTGAAGAAATTCTTCCCAGTCGGTCGTACCAATGCTTTGAGATGGGCAATTACTACCTTTACCCAGCAGCTGGGGGAGCAATTTCATGTGGCCTGGGAGCGATTCCAGGACTTATTGCGGAGGTGTCCACACCACGAGGTGCCGAAATGGCAACTCGTGCAGATCTTCTATCATGGGTTGAATGAGCAACTCCGAAACCATGTGGATGCTTCTTGCGGAGGCAATTTCCTCAATAAAGATGCAGATAGTGCACATGATTTATTTGAGGAAATGAGTGAGAATTCAATTAATCATGCCTCCATGGATACTTTTAACCAGTCCCAGCAACCCAGATCAAATGTCAATGAAGTCCATGACTCTCATTCATTTGATATGGAATTGATTTGTAATAAACTTGATAAGGTGGACTTGGTTGCTAAAAGAATGGAAGAGTGGATGGCTGGCAATTCTATGAACAACTCTCAATCCACTCAATCCCAAAATTCGGGATTCCATTCCTCACGAGCTCCTTCTGGACGGGAGTTCGTGAATCAACTCAATGCGACTCAACCTATGAGTCAGCATTTTTCGGAACCCCATGGGTTCCCAACTGGGGCCTTTGATCCCAGTTTTTCTGATCCTTCCCTTTCTTTCTCTCCATCCTCACCCTATGAGGATGTCTGTGCTGTACAAGAGAATGTTAGATCCAACCCCTACTCGAATGCCTATAATCCAGGTTGGAGAAACCACCCTAACTTCTCTTGGAAAAATCTGGGGCAACAGACCCAATTCCGACCCGGCAACTTTGCTCCGCAACGACCAATGGGTCAGGGTCAAGTATATACTCAGTTGCCTCCGAATCAGGTCAATCAGCCAGCTTGGAATGCCCATCAACCAGCAGGGCAGGCTGATTTGAACCGTCAAGTGGTAGAGATGCAAGGATCTATGCTCCAACTCATGCAGCAAATGAAAAACTCGCTAGACAACTTGCAATCCGGGCTCATTGCTAACTCTCGTCAACCCGGATCTCTACCATCCCAACCCGTACCCAACCCGCGAAACATTATAAATTCGGGAAATCAAGCCCAAGGGTACAGAAATCAGAGGGACCCGCACGCACATGCTCAGGTGGTTGGGTAGGGTTCCTCATCTTCTTCTTCTGCAAATCAACAATTCATGGTCAATCAAGCCCCTCCAATCTTTCCTGACCCTCCCCAAGACCTAAATTCTTATGCTTCTGCAAATTCTGTCACTTTGAGGAGTGGTAAGAAGACTCAGGATCCACAACCACACTATTCTGATATTTTGAATCCTAAAGAATCTGAGGAGAGAGAGGAGAATTCTAGAGGAGAAATCAAGGCTCAGGAACCTGATTCCAAAGATCTGACTCATGTTCCTTTTCCTGAAACCTTAGCCAAAGCAAAGAAGAAGTCTGTTGATAGTAGTGAGGAGCTTCTGAATTTATTTAGGAATGTTGAGATCAATATTCCATTCCATGATGCTATCAAGCACATACCGGCTTACGCAAAATTTTTAAAGGAATTATGTACACAAAAGCGTAAGTCGAGAGAATCTGTTCCGAGGAAGGTGGTACTCTCCGAGTAGGCTAGCTCTGTTATCTTGCACTACCTCCCTCAGAAAAAGAGAGATCCTGGTGCTCCTTTGATTTCTTGCATTATCGGAGATTACACATTTGATAGAGCACTTTTGGATCTCGGTGCATCCATCAACCTAATTCTGACTTCTCTCTACGAGAAGTTTGGGTTAGGTGAACTTTGGCCAACTTCAGTAACACTACAGCTAGCAGACCGTTCGGTCACAAACCCACGAGGCGTTATTGAAGATGTTATAGTTAAGGTCAAGGATTTCTATTTTCCTGTAGATTTCCTTGTCCTCGACATGGATGTATCAGATAATCTGAGGAACATGCCCATCATTCTGGGGCGTCCGTTCCTGGCTACCGCAAAGGCCAACATTAATTGTGAAAGCGGTAGCATGGAAATCGCCTTTGGGGATCAACGAATGAAATTGGATATTTTTAAGGCGATCAACAAATTTGAGGATTATGGATTTATTGAGGAACTTGATGAGGATAATGTTAATATTGAAACTTGTTTGACAGTTTCTTCAATTGAAAGTTCCTCTTTGGTTGATGAATTTGACCCACAACCCTCTGACCTGACATCTTCGGAAGAGATTACTGATTTTGTTCACTCAAAACCTCTTCCTCTTGTTGAATCTTTAGCATCTACCCTACCATCAATCTTTACCCCACCCCATCTCGAATTGAAACCATTGCCCGAGAATTTAAAATATCAATTTTTAGGATCACAGAATGCGCTCCCTGTGATTATTAGTGCTAAATTGACAAAGGAGCAAGAGATTAAATTGATTAAGGTCCTAAAGGAACATAAGGAGGCAATTGGTTGGACCATTCATGACCTCAGGGGGATCGAGCCATCTTACTGTAATCATAGAATATTTTTGGAAGATGGATCCCGCCCTTCTCGCCAGATGCAGAGGAGATTGAATCCAAATATGCGAGAAGTGGTCAAAAAAGAAATCATCAAGTGGCTTGATGCAGGAATTATTTCTCCAATCTCTGACAGTCCCTGGGTAAGTCCCGTTCAGATTGTTCCAAAGAAAGTCGGGATTACTGTTGTGACTAATGAGTGAGGTGATTCTGTCACAACTCGTTCAGCTTCCTCTTGGAGAGTTTGTATTGATTACAGGAAGCTGAACACAGCCACTAAAAAGGATCATTTTCCCCTACCCTTCATTGATCAAATCTTGGAAAAATTAGGCAGGTAGAAGTACTTCTGTTTTCTTGATGGCTACTCGGGATACAACCAAGTTCCTATCCATCTCGAGGATCAGGAAGAAACTACTTTCACCTGTCCCTACGGAACCTTTGCTTTTCGTAGGATGCCTTTTGGGTTATGCAATGCACCTACGACTTTTCAAAGGTGTATGCTAGCCATATTTTTCGACATGGTGGGAGAGTTTATGGAAGCCTTCATGGATGATTTCTCTATTTTCGGAGAATCATTTCTCTTGTTTGGCTAATTTAGAAATGATTCTTAAGCGATGTATCAAGACACGACTGGTCCTTAGCTGGGAAAAGAGTCATTTCATGACCCAAGAAGGCATCATTTTGGGTCATGTAATCTCTGAACGGGGAATTGAAGTAGACAAAGCTAAGGTTGATGCTATCGCTAAACTTCCTCCACCCACATCTGTTAAACAAATCAGATCATTTCTTGGCCATGTGGGATTTTATCGAAGATTCATCAAGGATTTCTCGAAGGTTGCTTGTCCTTTGAGCAATCTTCTTGCCAAAGAAACACTATTTGTTTTTGACGAATCATGCTGAAAGGCATTTGATTTTCTGAATACGGTAGTCACCTATGCTCCAATTTTGCAACCACCTATTTGGACAGCCCTATTTGAGATCATGATCGATGCTTCTGATTACGCGGTCGGGGCTGTCCTGGGTCAGAAAATTGATCGAAAGCCCTCTGTCATTTACTATGCTAGTAAAACTCTGGATGAAGCCCAGAGGAATTCACTGTTACTGAAAAGGAATTACTAGCTGTAGTATTTGCGTTGGAAAAATTCAGGGCTTATCTCTTGGGGTCTCATGTTATTGTTTATACCGACCACTCGGCCTTGAGACATCTCTTGGCTAAAAAGGATGCTAAACCCCGGCTTATTTGTTGGATTCTTCTTCTTCAAGAATTTGATCTTGAAATCAAGGATAAAGCCGGGGTGCAAAATGTGGTAGCGGATCATTTGTCGAGAGTCCTAGGTGATTCTTCTTGTCCGGACATTCCAATTGCGGACACTTTTCCGGACGAAACCATTCTTACAGTTTTAGGTGTCCACTCCCCATGGTTTGCTGACATTGTTAACTATTTGGCCGTTGGTCAAATCCCCCAGGATTGGACCAAGCAACAATGAGATAGACTCAAATCTGAGGCCATATACTACTTTTGGGAGGACCCTGAATTGTATCGCATCGGCTCTGATCAGATTATTCGCCGTTGCATACTGGAGAATGAATTCAACAGTATACTCAAGTTCTGCCATGCATCTGGGTGTGGTGGACATTTCTCCGGGAGAAAGACGGCTGCAAAAATCTTGCAATCTGGCTTCTATTAGCTGTCTTTATTCAAGGATGCCCAGGACTTCTCAAGGTCATGTTCTCGATGTCAATCACTTGAGAACATAACTACGAGAGACATGATGCCCCTAAACCCTATTCTTCCTATAGAAATTTTTGATGTTTGGGCATCGATTTCATGGGACCCTTTATCCCTTCATTTGGACATCAGTACATTCTTGTTGCTGTTGAATATGTGTCCAAATGGATTGAGGCAATTCCCACCCGATCCAATGACCACAAGGTGGTCATCAATTTTGTCAAGAAAAATATCCTCAGTAGGTTCGGGATTCCGAGGGCTATCATCAGTGATGGTGGCACTCATTTTACTAATGCCCAATTCCAGAATTTATTGGCCAAATACGGGGTTAATCATCGAATTTCCACACCTTACCATCCCCAAACGAATGGACAAGCCGAGATCTCCAATCGAGAGATCAAGAACATTCTGCAAAAAATGGTTAGGCCTGATCGCAAGGATTGGACTCAAAAGCTTGAGGATGCTCTTTGGGCCTACCGTACGGCGTATAAAATGCCCATCGGCATGTCTCCATTCCGTTTGGTGTATGGAAAGGCATGCCATCTACCCATAGAGATTGAACACAGGGCATTCTGGGCAAACAAACAATGCAATTTAGATCTGAATCTAGCTGGAAAGACCAGGAAACTCCAACTATCTGAGTTGGAGGAGCCTAGAAATGATGCTTATGAGAATGCCAAGATCTACAAGGCTTGGACCAAAGCTCTACATGATCAATTGATTTCCCGCAAGAGCTTTGAGCCAAACCAGAAGGTTTGGTTATTTGATTCTAAACTTAAGCTCTCTTCTGGTAAACTTAGATCTAAATGGAATGGCCCATTCATAATTGATCAAATTTTTCCTAATGGTGCCGTTCAGATTTCTGACCCAAAGATGGGTAACACCTTTAAAGTCAACGGTCAACGTTTGAAGCCTGTTGTTGGCCGTAATCTTCCAGAACCCGTCTCAGACTCTGTTGCTCTAGCCATTCTGTGACCTCTTTGGCTGGACTTCGCCTAGCTGACGGCATTAAACTCAGTAGTTGTACATATGACACAAGGCTGATACGAGCTTCATATCCAGGTGACATCTTTCATATTCTACCTTTTCTTTCATGTCTCCTTTTCAATGAGGACATTGCATCAGCTAGGCATGGGGGGGTGGATTCATTCTTAAATTATTTGGTCAGCTTTGTGAAATCCATATAAATTGTCTCTCTTCTTATTTAAAAAAAAAAAAAATTAGGAAGGATTAGTTGGACATTAGGACTTTTCAATCCTAAGAAATTTTACATTAGGATCTGAACACAAAGACTTCTCAGGTCTTTGGACTTAATTAGCCTGGGTATCCACTAAAATGTGGATTTGTTTTTGAGTCCTCTCCATCTTAATTATATTATAATTGGAATAAATAAGTTTGGGTGATAAGTACACGACTTACCAACCCGCCCTCTAATTTGAGGGAATTTTGAGTTTTAAGCATCTACACAGTTTCTTTGCACTGACTCGTTGTTCGACGATTCTAATGGAAATTGGGTAGCTAATGAACCTTCTAGGGTGATATGGCTGGCAAGTTATCGTGGGTAACAACCCATAGGTAGGTTGTCCAGAGCCCAATCACTGGACCTTTTGTAGTTTGCTGCCTTTAGGTAAATCTTAGACCAGGGAAGCCACCTACTTAAAAAAAAAAAAACAAGAAAAGAAAAAAAAATCAAAAAGAAAAGGAGAAAAGAACAAAAAGAAACAAGCCACACATCGCCGCACGAGTATGGCTGGCAAGTTGTCGGTGGTAACAGCTCATCGACCGGTTGTCCAAAACCTAGCTCAGAAAATGCACTAAAAATTCCCAAAACAATTAGGAAGAAGCAGAGAAGGAGAATAAACTGGGGAGATATACACTGGATTCACTCTTGTGTTGACCCCGTAAAAAAATAAAAATAGGGAGAAAGCTACCGGTTGTAAAGATACACCTTTAGGAAGAATTCTTGTTAGGTCACCTAGAGGCGTAGAAATCCGAAGTTCATTTTAATTGCCGGTCAACGAGTCTATCGCAATCATAATAAGATGCTTAAAGCTTAGGGTTCTCATCAAATTTTGGGTGAGTTGAATGGCTGTAGAAAGCCACTCTTAAACTCGAAAATTTGAAAATCGAAAAAATTAGAAAAGAGAAAAAGAGAAAAAGAAAATTTTCTTTTAATAAGGCAAGGGCTTGAGGCGGTCTGCATTTTGGCTGATACCCGGGCACTGTTGTGTCTTTGAAAGTTTAGTTCCTAAGTAGACAATTTCTTAATGATTAAAAATAACTAAGGTCCAAATAACCCAACCTAATTCATTTATAAATAGCATATAGTTTTTGCTAGGGACTAGCAAAAGATAGGCATGGGGGTATGATGTAAACACATTTACACTACTTAAAATGTCTATTTATGCATGTTCTTAAGCATAGGATTGCATTTCATGATATAAATATTGCATAACATGCATCATCTTGCATTTAGAGTAGTTTGAATAAAATGGAGGTTAATTGTCTCCTTTTATGTGCTTGGATAGGGCAAACATTTTATCGTGGTCTCAAATCAAACATCCAACCGTATGGATGTGATCAGGGCGACGATTGGAGCTCAACGACTCCAAGATCGCCCTAATCAAGCATCCGTAGCATCAGATAGTGACTGGGGAACCCTAGAAGATCAAGGGCCAGGATGGTGAAAATTCACACTTCAGATGAAAAATCCGGCTGCACGGATGAATTCTGATCGACGATCGCAGCCCAACGACACAAAAATCCAGTCAATCGGACATCCGTGGCACCATCTACAACTTCCAGAAGATGGACGGCCAAGATAGCGCCACATGGTGCCATCTCAGCCACCCAAACGGCCGCTTGCATCTTGTGAAGTCCCCGCACCTAATCGCTCTCCGCCGTTAGATCTTAATCCAGCGGCTGTTGTCGCTCGCGCTTAAAAGCGTCCGCTTGACCATCTGCTCCCCATAGCGCAGTGGTTGAGCGTGCTTTCGCGAGCGGTAGGCGCGGGATCGAGCCGTGGCGAGGGGCTGGAGTGGGCAAATGGGCGCGGGTGGAGCATCAGATGGAGATCGGATGGTCGCACGCGCCCGATAGCGTCCATGCGCAATTGAACGCGCGACGCGGACACGCGATCGCACGCGGGTGGGCGCGCAACGCTGCGGGGGAGGACGCATTTTAAGCCGTCCGATCTCGCAATCGAATGGCTGAAAATCGACTAACGTGCACAAGCCATTGAGCGCGCGAGCAGGCGAGGAGGCGCTGGCGAACCGCCCACGACGCCTACGTTGAGGGCTTTAGTGACGGATTTATCCGTCACTAAAGACCCCTCTTTCATTATTTTGAAGTTGTAATGTCCATTTTGCCCCCACTCCTTGCAACTATAAAAGAAGACCCCCTCCATATGAAATTCTCATCCCTTATTTCTCCTCTCTACCCCTCCAAAGCTCAAAAGAAGCTTGTCCCACACCCGGGATGCTTCTCGCGAGATAGAGTCCAATTTTCGTTCCCCTTCGGGAGTGGATCCCGCGACAATGACAGCGTGCTGCTCCGTTCCTGTTCTTCTGCTTCGTCCTCCTTTGTCCTGCTTCCTTCTCCTTCGTCTAGGTGTCGTCTCGTCCGGCTCGTCCTCCAAGCAATCGTCGAGGAGGATAACTTCTCTCTCCCATTCTTATTTACAGCTTTTCTAGTGTAGAATTTTCCTGCTTTATAGTGTAATTGTTTTTCCGCTTTCTAGTGTAACTTTTATTTAGTTTGATTATATAAACAATTGGAATATTGAATGCATGTTCTCTCTCTCTCTCTCTCTCTTTCTTTTAGTCTGATAGCTCCATTGTAATTATATCGCCTTGCTTATCAAAAAATCCTAAAAAAAATATAATTGCGAATATAGATCAACGTAGCCTCCATGTGTTCGACCCGGAATTCTTTTCAGTATAAATTTTATTTGTTGAACACAAATTCTTCGCTATCGAACTACAATGACAGGTTTTCCAAAACCAAACACGTAAGCGTAGCGATTCACAAAATGTTTCAACACATAGTAGGGAAGCTAAGAAGAAGAGAAGAAGGAAGTGGAAGGCTTAAGTTGAAGCCAAGGCAAGGTGAAGCTAAGACTTAGCCGTAGAGAGGAAGAAAGGCAGAAAGGAAGAAGAGAGGAAGGCCAAAGAGAAGAGAAAGAAAGCGGAGAGGAAAGGGCTGAAGAAGGATATCAAGGAGAAGATGAAAAGAGAGGCACTGTAGCAGGGGTGCGACTGAAGAAGGAAGAAGAAAGAAAGAAGAAGCAAAGTAAAAGAAGAATAAGGCAGAAGAAGAAGACCGCAGAGGAAGAAGAAGGAGAAAGACACTATGCAAAAAGAGAAGTAAAAGAATAATAAGGCAGAAGAAGAAGACTGCAGAGGAAGAAGAAGAAGAAAGGCACTGTGCAAAAAGAGAAGGGAGAAAGGAAAAGCTAAGAAGGAAGAAGAGGAGCAGCTGAAGAAGAAAGTCAAAGGCAGAAGATAGAGGAAAAAAAGAAAGAGCAGAACCAAAGTCATAAAGAAAGAAGAAGAAAAGAAAGAAGAGAAAGCAGAAAGAAAGGCCATCATTTAAGACATCTGATCATAGGATCAGACATCCAATTTCTCTATTTTTGCTGCAATTGACCCTTAAATTCTTGCATTTATATTCTGAATTAAGTTTTGAGTAACTTTAAGTGTTCAATTACATTATTGAGATTAGTGAATAAATTCCATTTGCTCCCTGTGTTCGACCTCAGATACTTACATTTTTGAGTAATAAATTCTTATTTGTTTTCAAGGCAATTTCATCTATACTACAACGGAACATCTCTTAAAGCATGATCTAGCCTCGTCAACATGACCCCTAGCGACCACCACAGTCCACCAACCCGGCTGCTCTCAAGCTCCACACCTTCGCCGTTCACAGTAGACCAAAAGCCCCAACTTAGTTGAGGCTATTGGTCCTTCACACCATTCACTGAGCACTGCTCCTTCCGCTCCTTCATCTCGAGGTTGTACAACCTCCTCACACAGTCAAACTCACTGCCATGACCAGCATCATCTTTGCCACCTCTAGGTGATCACTCTAAGCATTATGATTAGGGCTTTTAGCATGTATTCTCAATTTCAGGAACTCGTCATCTTTCCGCCATTGATAGAGCTGCTTTGACCGAGCTTAGGGCCACGTTCTTACCACGTAGCTCTAGATATTTACGCTAGGTGTTGCAGAACCTCCTTAAGATCATGCTCGGACTTCCAATTGGGTTTGTTCACCGCTTCCTCGACTCCAATTGAAGCCACCTGCTGCTGTTGCTATGCAGGGGAAGAAGGAGGGGAGTTTAGCCCCACATCATGAGTTGAGGACTAGATGAAGGTGCATAAGAGGAATTTGTGATCCCAGCCAATTGCCCAAGACACCGAGGGGTCGGGTTCCCTGCTCATGAACCCTTTCACTCCTCGCCTGCAACCCACGCCCGCAAGCCTGGTCCCTAGATCCACTTACTGTTCCTACCTAATTACACGAGTATCCCCAAGTCTTTTAGAGAAAGTGAAGGAAAGAGAAAGAGGAAGGGGGGTTTTGCCTTACTCTCTAACTCTCTAACACTTAAGAAGAGGCCTTTGCCTCTGTGCATGACTTGAGGCAGAGCTGAACAGAAGAAGAGAGAAGGAAGAGGAATAACTGAAGAAGAATGACTCTCTATATAGCACTGTAGCAGGGGGTTGTTTAAGTCGTTTGATTTAAGCATTTGACATCTGATTCCACCAATTAGTGCTTCTGAGGCCATACTCCTTACTTATCTTGCATGGAATTACTTGGTTGATACTATGAATTTATTTGGTATAATTATAAAGGGTAATTGGTGATTTAAATCACCATTTTACCTTATTAGTTTTGTAAATTGCTACTGATTCTCATATATATTTCATTCTTGCATGGATTTTTATTATAAATTGCCCATCTTTGTGGTTATATTGTGATCTTAAGATTAATTGCAATGCTTTCTCCCAGTGAACGACCTCAGACTTTCAAATTCGAGCATAAATTGTATTTATTTTCCTGTGATTTCGACTATACTATAGAGAAGTATTTGAAAACATCGATTTCGCACGTCAACAGGTTTCTACAACCCTAGGTTATCTTAAGAGTTTCTGCCTAAAGGTTTATCTTTTCGGATAGTAGCTTTTTCCCTACTTTATTTTTGATGGGGTCAACGTAAGGGCGAACTGAAAGAGCAATCTTCATTTTCGATAAAAACGTTAACATAAAACAACGTGTCCTTGTATTTAATCGCATGATAGAAAATTTCTTTTCAAAACCTTTTAATTCTCAAAATCTAACCACAAAAATATTTAGGTCATCTCCATAGGGAGGAATTAGCCTATTAAACTCATGAGTGGTACCTTGTTTATTTGGGAATCTCAAAAGATTCATATGCAACTTATTTCCAACATAAGTTCTTAGTTTAAACAATTAATCACTAATGTAGGTGTTCATATGCAAAATCACCACTATATAAGATTTTGTCCCTAATAGTGATCTAGGTAATAGCAAACAATCTCTATATTAATCTCCTACCCAATAGCACCTTTTTACTATAACCAATATCCCATGTTTTATGTCATTCATAAGAACTCAATCATATGTAATTCATATTAAAGAGACGGATGTCCCTGCAAATTTATTGCAATCTATTAAATCAATAAATAAGTGAATAGTAGAAGTTGTAATGGCATGAGTTGTTAATTTTAATTGGTCCTTCACTATAGCGAATAGGGGAAAAACTCCCCTTGCTCACGTGCAAAGGAGAAGGGACATCTGGAGGAGAGAGGCCCAGGGGGGATGGCCACGATGAGGGTGTTCTGATGGTGGTGGTGGCACAAGCAACAATGGCCGAAGTTGGCACTGGCGATGAGGAAGACCAGCGGCTATGGTGGCAACTTGCCGGCGTGTAGGTTGTTGGTTGATGGCGCGGATGGCGTGGATGCACTAATGAGGCGAGGGGAGCGAGTTGGCGTCAACAGTGAGGAGTTTCGGTGCCCTTGGACGAGACTGCATTTTGGGTGGTTTGGGTTCCTTCAGTTCGCAAAGAGGAGGAAGAAGAAGAAGAAGAGGTCGGTTGTGTGCACGCTGGTTGGGAGCGTGAGTGCCTATTGTGTGCGCGTGGGCTGGGAGCGTGAGTGCGCTGTTGCTACTGGTGCGACCACATGCGTAGGCGAGGACGCAGGCAGTGGAATAGGTAGCACGTGAAGGTGTATGGGAGGTGCGCTGGTTGTGCATGGGTTGGAGACGGTGCGTGCTTTTGTTTAGTGGAGAAGATGAAGAGGGTGAAGGTGAGGGGTAGGCGCTAATGGTGGTGGTGATGCTCTCTGTCACAAAGCACCAGTTGGGGGTAGGCGACGTCGATGGTGGACGACGCTCAAGCCACAGTGCACGCTTTGGGTTCACAATGCAGGCGAGAGGGCCATGGTGGGGAGGGTGGAGGTGATGAAGATGCCTGTTGAACGTTACGAGTTGCTATGCTAACGTGTTTAGTTTAGAAAAAAAACCTGTCATCGTAGTATGAAAGTGAAGAACTTGTGTTCAATAAATAAAATTTATACCGAAATAGAAATCCCCAGTCGAACACAGGGAGGCGAACGTTTGATTTAAAAACATGCTTTCGTTTTATTTGTCATGAAGTAAATTAATTGATTAAAACTATTTAACTATTTACAATAAATAGAAGAGAGAGAGAATAAGACAGAGAGAATATTACAAACAAAAACCAAAAATAGATGTAGAATGAACATGGAATTTCATCATCAGAAAGATTGTTCATTACACTAGAAAGCAGTAAATCTACTCTAGAAAGCAGTAAATCTATTCTAGAAACCTGTAAAAAGAATGGGGAGAGAGATATCCTCCTTGATGATTGCTTGGAGGACGAGTCGGATGGGACAACGCCTGGACGAAGGAGGATGGAGCAGGACGAAGGAGGGAGAAGCAGGAAGAACGGGAATGGGGCGGCACATCGTCGTCGTCGCGAGATCCACTTCCGAAAGGAGGACGAAAAATTGACTTTATCTCGCGAGAAGCATCCCAGGTGTGGGACAAGCTTCTCTTGAGCTTTGGAGAGGGAGCGAAGGGAAGGAAGGGATGAGAATTTTGTATGGAAGGGGTCTCCTTTTATAGTTGCAAGGAGTGGGGGCAATTTGGTCATTACAACTCGAAAAACATTATTTCAGGACCTTTAGTGACAGATAAAACCGTCGCTAAAGGTTCGAACGTGGGCATAGTGCGTAGCGCACGTGCGCCCGCTCGCCTTCTGCTCCTCAACGCACGTTCACACACTTTAAATCTCGGCCACTCGATCGCGAGATCGAACGGCTGAGATGCGTCCATCGCCCGCCTCAGCCGCGAGCCGCATCGCGTGTGATGCCGCGTCTTCGCCGCGCGTCTAATGGCCCATGAGTGCTATCGGGTGCGCGCAGCCATTCGATGATGATCCGACACTCCTTGCACCCGCTCGCTCGCGCCTTGTGATTCGAATGTGCGTCCGAAGGCGACCGAGTGCCTTATCTAGTACGCTGCGTGCATAGATGGGCGGGCGGTCGAACTTTTGAACATGCGATCAGGACCATTGGATCAAGATCCAACGGCCCAGATCACGCATTGGATTTTCTTTGGAGTGGCAACGGCAGTCCTGAGGGCCGGTTGGAAGGCTAAGATGGCACCACGTGGCTCCATCTTGGCTGTCCATCTTCTAGATGATGTAGATGGTTCCACGAGTGTCAGATTGAGTCAATTTTCATGCTGTTAGGCTGCGATTGTCAATCTGAATCCATCCATGTGGTCGGATTTGTCGTTTGAAGTGTGGATTCACACCATCTTGGCCCTTGATCTTCTAGGGTTCCCTGGTCACTATCTGATGCTACAGATGTCTGATTAGGGCGATCTTGGAGTCGTTGAACTCCAATTGTCGCCCTGATCACATATGTACGGTTGCGCTTCGATCTGAGGCCTCGATAAAAAGTTTTCCCTGTCCATGAACATAAAAGGAGATAATTAACCTCCATTTTATTCAAACTACTCTAAATGCAAGATGATGCATGTTATGCAATATTTATAGCATGCAATGCAACCCTATGCTTAATAACATGCATAAATAGACATCTTAAGTGGTGTAAACATGTTTACATCATACCTGCATGCCTATCTTTTGCTAGTCCCTGGCAAAAACTATATGCTATTCATAAAAGAATCAGGTTGGATTATTTAGGCTTGAGTTATTTTCAATCACTAAGAAAATGTCTACTTAGGATTTGAACTTTCAAAGACACAACAATGCCTGAGTATTTGCCAAAATGTAGATCGCCTCAAGCCCTTGCCTTATTCAAAGAAAAATTTCTTTTTCTCTTTTTTCCTCTTTTCTAATTTTTTTGGATTTTCAAGTTTTAGGGTTTAAGAGTGGCTTTCTATGGCCATTCAACTCCCCCAAGATTTGATGAGAACACTAAGTTCTAAGCATCTTACTATGAATGTGATAGACTCGTTGATTGGCAGTTAAAACGGACTTCGGATTTCTATGCCTCTAGGTGACCTAAAAAAGGAATTCTGCCTGAAAATGTATCTTTACAACCAGTAGCTTTCTCCCTACTTTTATTTTTTTGCGAGGTCAACACAAGGGTGAATACAGTGTATATCTCCCTGGTTTATTCTACTTCTCCGCTTCTTCCTAAGTATTTTGGAAACTTTTAGTGCATTTATTGAGCTGGGTTCTGGACAACCGGTCGATGAGCTGTTACCACTGACAACTTGCCAGCCATACTCATGCGGCAAAGTGTGGCTTATTTCTTTTTTTTTTTCTTTTTTCCTTTTCCTTTTGACTTTTTTTTTTCTTTTTAAGTCGGTGGCTTCCCTGGTCCAAGATTTACTTAAAAGTAGCAAAAAGAGAAAGGTCCTGTGACTGGGCTTCGGACAACCTACCTATGGGCTGTTACCTATGATAACTTGCCAGCCATATCACCCTAGAAGGTTCATTAGCTACACAATTTCCATTAGAATCGCCGAACAATGAGTCAATGACAAGATATTGTGTAGATGCTAAAAACTCAAAGTTCCCTCAAATCAGAGGACGGGTTGATAAGTCGTGTACTTATCACCCAAACTTATTTACTCCAATTAAAATAGAATTCAGGTTGGCAAGGACTCGAAAAACAAATCCACATTTTAATGTATACACGAGCTGATTAAGTCCAAAGACCTGAAGGGTCTTTGTTTTCAAATCATAATGTAGTATTTCGTAAGCTTGAAAATTTTCTTAAACCCAAGTTCTCTTTCCTAATTCCACCAATTTTTTTTTTAATAAAAGAAAATAAAACAAATCTACGGAGCTGATGAATAAACTCAGATATGAATATCCACCCCCCCATGCCTATCTATTGCAATGTCCTCATTGTATTAAAAAGACATAAAACAGAGTGGAATAGAATAGAAAGTACCTGAATTGCATGAATGTCAAGTCTGCTCTGAGATAGAAACTAAAAAGAACTGTATACGTGCTGAATTTAGTGCCTTCAGCTAGGCACACTATACAAAGAAGAGAAATAAAGAATTCACAGGTGCAGGTCAGAATCAGAATAAACAGAAGAAACCTCTGACCTGTCAGCAGAGGTCCACAGATGTGGACCAGATTGTGGTGCAGACCCATACCCCATAATCGAGAATATCACATGTTCTGGATAAAAATTACCCAAAACCTAAAATCAGTGTGCAAGCGGTGTCGGGCCTGCGATTTTTGAGGATGCAACCCAAGACCAAGAATTCGTGTTACGGAAAATTCAAAAGGATAATCAATGAATGTATGCTTAGGTTGGACATCCTCTGAACAGATGTCGTAAGGGTCCTGGTTTGATAGTTTCAGCTTAATAGGAACCCTTCAACTCAGTCTTCTAATTCCTCCAGAACATGCTTCCCAAATCAAAATTTCCCAGCTCCTATCCTCCTCATTCAGCATGTCAAATTCCAGGACCTCTTGAATATTAATCACCCCATTTGAATTCTCCAAGTCTAAATGATGTGGCTGAATCAGAATTGACTTGGGTCTAATTATCTCAGAAACAGAATCATCGATAAGCTCAATGGGGTGTAACTGACAATCAGGGCATTGAATTGAATCCTCCAGAAAATACGATTCTGGATCCATAATGTGAGCCCTAATAAAATTAGTTTTCTCAGTTATTGGTTTATTAAATGATCTATCAGGTTACTCAGGCTCAATCATCTCACAAAAATCATATTATGTAAACTCATGTGAGATTTCGCAACTTGAATCTTCACCATCAGAATCAAAGAAATCAAGATCCGTATTATTGTATGTCCCAAAATCATTTGTCACTTTCTGTTCCAAGGAGACATACATTTCCTCGTATCCTGGCTCAAGGATCTCAGGTGAAAAAATCAGATCTTCCATAATTGGTTGCTTTACTTCAATCTGGTCAGGCTCATAACACGTGTCCCCCCCAACAGGTGCCTGAGCGGGTTCCGACATTGGCTCTCTTGAAGGGAGCTTATCCTGGAAATCATCCCATGATTGAATCAAAGCGACCACAAATCTCATCCTCAATTTTGCTAACTTCCCAAGAAGAAACTCACCCAGGTTCTTATCCTTAACATCCTGGAGCCAATCCAACAAATACTTGTTCAAATCATCAATCATTTCAATCAGCGGCTCTAATCTCTCAATGCAAGGTATTGGCTAAACTTCTAAAGATTGTATGATATTCCTCAAGTTAGCCAGAATCTTTTCTTGAACCTGGTTACCCTGAACCAAATGAGTTGGTTTAGGGTTGGACGAGTTTGGCGTCAATGTAGGGGAGTTAACGAATTGAGATACATTATACTTTCCCGATAATAGGTCATTTCGGATTGTTCAAAAGGTGGTGATGACCTAAAGGCAGTGTAATCAGAGGATGGGTAAGGATCAGTGTATCCTTCTTGATTGTAGATCGTATTAGGTTGTTCATGAAAGGTTGACGATCTATAATCGATGTGACTCTAAGAAGGATAAAAATCACAATCATAGTGTTTAGGGTTAGACCCTAAACACGGAGGTCCGAAACTGTATCCCCAATCTGAGTTACCCCAACTAACTGATGGTAGATTACAGTACGAGTTGGGATAATCGTCATGTTGAGGATAATTCAAAATAGGAGGGAAAGAGTGGGAATGCATGTAATATGTTGAAGGATTCACGAGAGACGGGAGGAAGAAAGGCGCCCTGCAATACAAGCAATCAAACCTGCCCTTAAGTGGGCTAGCCTAAAGACCTAAAGACTCCCAAAACCCAACTTGAGATAGAGAAACAATTTGATCTACTTCTACCTATTCAATCCAACCAGTTAGAAGGAGGGACTAGGGAGAAGGTTCTTCCTTCGACTTGCGCCTTCGGTTCCTAGTGTACCCTCCAGCCGTGATCGTTTGATTCTGGTCCCCTAGCTAGACATCAGATTGAACAGTAGAAACAAACTAATCAAAAATAGTCTCGTTCTGGTCTCTGAAGAGCGAGTCAAATCCTTAAGGTCAACGTCTACTCTGTTTTATTTAGGTCTAGGTTTGAATGTGCTTTGGAATGTGATGAGCCCTTTATCTGGGTTGTGCCCTTAATGATTGATTGATTTGTGTGTGCGTGCACAACCAGTGATTTTCAAGCAAGATTACTTTTGATGCGGTGAATTTTAGAGTTCAAATCTTGCTTAGTAGCTTTTAGGATTCAACTTTAGGTGTTTTTAAATAAGTTTTGTTGGCACACCAGGTTTTGAAAGCACAAGCGAAGATATTTTCCTTTAAAACTTAAAAGAATGTGGAGTGCCTGTTAAATCCTTAAGAGTTGAACCTATGTGGCAGCTAATTGATGAGTTGATTTTAATTGAAGTGGTGCAGCCCAATCAACTCAAACAATTGGCTTGTTGCACCACTTAATTAGGCACACAAGTGATTACCTAATCTGATTTCTACTCAATTATGTTTTTGAATGTGTGTAAAGATCAGTTTACTAGTTGAGCTTGAAAATCAGATGAGGTTGTGTACCTCTGTGACATTTTTTTTTAATTTTTTTTTTTTTAATGTGGGGGTTGGGGCGGTTGTAGGTGTCAAACAACAAACAATCTAACCTTAGAGTTTATAAGAACACCTAGGTTGATTGATGTTTGTGTTATTATGTGGTGAAATGAAATCTAATGGGTGGGAGGTGGGGGATAACTCACAAAACCTTTAACAGTACTTTTCTCCAATCTATTGCTTTTGCTCATCTTGAAGGAGTACCTTCAATTACAATAAGAAAGGAGAGAAGTGAGGTAAATGATTTGTAAATTAGAAAACACGAAGAAAAAGAAATCAAAGAGTGTCGCCTCCCTGGCAACGGTGGCAAAATGTTGAACGTTATGAGTTGCTACGCTAACGTGTTTGGTTTTGAAAAAAAACTTGTCGTCGTAGTATGAAAGCGAAGAACTCGTGTTCAACAAATAAAATTTATACCGGAATAGAAATCCCAGGTCGAACACATGGAGGTGGACGTTTGATTTAAAAACACGCATTTGTTTTATTTGTCACGAAGTAAATTAATTGATTAGAACTATCTAACTATTTAAAATAAAAAGAAGAGAGAGAGAATAAGACAGAAAGAATATTACAAACAAAAACCAAAAAGAGATGTAGAATGAACATGGAATTTCATCATCAGAAAGATTGTTCATTAGACTAGAAAGCGGGAAAATGATTGCACTAGAAACCAGTAAATCTACTCTAGAAAGCAGTAAATCTATTCTAGAAACCTGTAAAAAGAATGGGGAGAGAGATATCCTCCTCGACGGTTGCTTGGAGGATGAGCCGGATGGGACAACGCCTGGACGAAGGAGGACAGAGTAGGAAGAACGGGAATGGGGTAGCACGTCGTCGTCGTCGCGGGATCCATTTCCGAAAGGGGGATGAAAATTTGACTTTATCTCGCGAGAAGCATCCCGGGTGTGGGACAAGCTTCTCTTGAGCTTTGGAGAGGGAGAGAAGAGAAGGAAGGGATGAGAATTTTGTACGGAGGGGGTCTCCTTTTATAGTTGCAAGGAGTGGGGGCAATTTGGTCATTACAACTCTAAAAACATTAATTCAGGACCTTTAATGATGGATAAAACCGTCGCTAAAGGTCCGAACGTGGGCGTCGTGGGCGACGCACACGCACCCGCTTGCCTTCCACTCCTCAACACATGTTCATGTACTTTAAATCTCGGCTATTCGATCGCGAGATCGAACGACTGAGATGCGTCCATCGCTCGCCTCAGTCGCGTGCCTCATCGCGTGTGATGATGCGTCTTCGCCGCACGTCTAATGGTGCGTGAGTGCTATTAGGCAGGTGTAGCCGTTCGATGATGATCCGATGCTCCTCGCGCTCTCTTGCCCGTGCCCTGCAATTCGAACGCGCGTGTGAAGGCGACTGAGTGCCTTATCCACTAGATCGAATGCGCGTTGATGGGCGGGCAGTCGAACTTTTGAACACATAATTAGGACCATTGGATCAAGATCCAACGGCCTAGATCGCACGTTGGATTTTCTTTGGAGAGGCAATGGTGGTCCTGAGGGTCGGTTGGATGGCTGAGATGGAGCCAGTGGCTCCATCTTGGCCGTCCATCTTCTGGATGATGCAGATGGTGCCATGGGTGTCGGATTGAGTCCATTTTCGTGCAGTTAGGCTGTGATCGTCGATCCGAATCCATCTGTGCGGTTGGATTTTCCATTTGAAGTATGGATTCAAATGATCTTGGCCCTTGATCTTCTAGGGTTCCCCGATCACTATTTGATGCTACAGATGTCTGATTAAGGCGATCTTGGAGTTGTTGAACTCCAATCGTCGCCCTTATCACATCTGTATGGTTGGATCTTCGATCTGAGGCCCCGATAAAAAGTTTACCCTGTCCATGAACATAAAAGGAGACAATTAACCTCCATTTTATTCAAACTACTCTAAATGCAAGATGATGCATGTTATGCAATATTTATAGCATGCAATGCAATCCTATGCTTAAAAACATGCATAAATAGACATCTTAAGTGGTGTAAACATGTTTACATCAATGCCCTAGAGAAGGTGATCCACTCTTTTAAAAACAAAGGCTGCCTGTTTGTTTCCTCCACTGGAAGCTTCTCCAACCACTCACGATCTTCACGAGTGGTTGGAATAGATGGATAAGCGCTGGTGGTTCCGATCAGATGTCTGACGTTAACTCTGGATGTCTTGAAGCATTGAGAAAAGGGAGCTTGTGATGGTAATTTCCCAAACGTCCATACTGATCTCTGGATGTATAATAGACGCAGAAATGCACGTATGAACTCTTTCACATAGCATGCATTCATTAAATAAATTATATTATCATATCATATGTTATTAAATGTAAAATTAGCTCATAAATTAAATGCAGGCTAAGGTGAATTTCCATTTAGCTCCTACTCAATTAACAATTAAGGACAACTAATTAAAGAGTACATAAGACAAATAATGGTCCATAAAAATTGACTTATCACGAACCCAGTGTATATCTCCCTGATTTATTCTACTTCCCCACTTCTTCCTTAAGTGTTTTGGGAATTATTGTGCATATTTGTGAGCTGGGCTCTGGACAATCGGCCAATGTGCTGTTAGCTATAGCAACTTGCTAGCCATACTCATGCGGTGAAGTGCGATTTTATTTTATTTTTTTCTCCTTTTTCTTTTCTTTTCTTTTTTACTTTTTATCTTTGAGTACCATTTTTTTTCTTTTTCTGAGTAGGTGGCTTCCCTGATCTAAGATTTATCCAAAAGTAGTAGAATGAGTTTGGTCATGTAGTAGGGCTTTGGACAGCTGGCCAATGGGCAGTTACCCATGAAAACTTGCAACCTTACTACCCTAGATAGTTCATTAGCTACCCAATTTTCGTAAAAATCAATGAAAAGTAAGTCAGTGCAAAGAGTGTGTAGATGCTTAGACTTAAAATCCCCTCAAATCAGAGGGTAGGTTGATAAGTTGCGTACTTATCATCCTAATTTATTCACCAAACTAAAGTAAAATTAGTTGGCGAGGACTTGAGACTAAGTCCACATTCGAGTGGACACCCGGGCTAATTAAGCTCGAAGACCTGACAAGTTTAAGTGTTCAGGTCCTAAAGTATCATTTCCTAAAGTTAATAACTTTCAAAAGCTTAGGTTCTCTTCTCCTAATTCTATTTTTTTACTTTTTTTGTCTTTTTGAATATTCAATTTTTTTTATGAAATTGAAAGAAATTCTACAGAGCTAATAAAATAATTTCAGGATTAAGTATCCACCGCCTATACCTAAATGATGCAATTATCTCATTATAGAAATAAAGACATGGAACCGGCAAAATAACAAAATATCAACTGAGTTTCATGTCAATCTGGTCAGCTCCATAGAGAGAAGAGAGTATACTCACGTGCTAAGTTTAATGGCTTCAACTAGGCATAATATACATACAAAGAAGAATTTGAGAATTCACGAGTACGGGTCAGAATCAAAATAAAAATATTGATCCACAAACCCACTAACAGAAGACGTCCACAGACGTGGACCAGATTATGGTGCAAACCCATGCCCTAGGGTCGAGTAGTTCTCAGCTTCTAGATGAAAATCACTTTGAATTGGAGATTATTGTGCTTGTGGTTCCGAGCCTACGGTTTGGTGGTGTGCAACCCAAGATTAAAGTGGCAGACAATCGGTAGATCTGATTCACTTAACTCAGGTGTCCACTTAGAGCTCAGCTTAGGAAGATAGTCAATTATTCCGAGCTTGCGTTTCACATCAACGATATCGTAAGGGTCCTGGTAGAAAGTAGGTGGTTTTATGTCAATAGGAACCCTTAAATCCAAACTCCTGCTTTCCCTGAGGTTAACTTCCCAGATCCTCACTTCCAATTTCCTATCCTCCAAAATCAAGTGTTCAAGCTCCAGGACTTCTAGCATATCATTAACCCCATATGATTTACCCAAGTCTAGAAATCATGGCTAAATCAGAATGGACTTGGGCACAACGATCTCAAAAGCATGATCATTCAACTATTCGGGGTGTGGTTGAGGAATAGGGCTCCTGATTGAATCTTCTAGTAAATGAGGATATGGATCCTACAAGTTAGCCCCAGCCAGATCACAATCTTCACTAATCGGGCTATAAAATTATTCATCAAATTCCTCATGCCTATTTGTCTCACTAAAATCATCTTCCTTAAGCTCAAGTAGGACTTCACCTATAGATTCTTCACCCTCAAAATTATAGAATTCTTGATCCTCATCTATATATGTCTTGATCGCACAGGTTTCGCGAGTTAGAAATCAGCTTACAAGTAACCCGTTGTCGTAGTTGCAAAACTCGTGGTGAAATAAAATTTATACCGAAACTCTAAGGGAGTCCTAGGTCGAACTCAAGGAGGTGACGTTTACTTTAACTGAAGACCACACTTCGATTTGTTTCCTTTTGATATTTTAGAGTTTTGTTATTTTTTTTATTTGTAAGAAGACAAGCAGAACAAATCACAAGAGATATGGAACAAATATTTTATATATCATGAATGTCTATTACAATATTCTATGAAAAAAGAGAGGGAGATGAGAGGAAATCTCCCGAATCGGTTGTTCGGTGAGATGAAGGAGGTAAGGGGTGAGATGAAGGAGGTAAGATGCAGGAGGATGTCGGGTAGAGGAAAGCTTCAGTGTAGCTCCGGAATGGAGGTGAGAAGGGGGAGATGATCTGCTACTGGAATGGAGGTAGGAGGATGGCTCCAACGCAACCTATGAATGGGGATGGGAAGTTGGAGGAGTATTTGGTGGGGCAGAGGTTCGCTAGACTAATAGGTGCCTTGGGAGATTGAGGGCAAGCTCTAATAGAGAGTAGGTAGGCTTGCTAGAGCTTAGGAGTAGGTAGGAGTAGAGTAGGTAGAGATGGCGTGGAAGGGAGGGGATGTAGGTCCTTTTATAGTGGAGGAGAAGGGGCAAAAATAGGTATGGGACCATTAGTGACATCTAGGCTATCGCTGGAAGCGTCGCTGTAGGTAGCTCGTGCCCGCTCACATCCACAACTGGCTTTGCTGGCATGCGAAGAATTAGCGACAGATGTCAGCGTCGCTATAGGTCCAACTCATGCGTCGCTAGCGCTACACTGTGCCTCTCTTCATCGCTCACGTGCTGGCGCTGCGATATGCGCATGCGTGCTTCCGCGTAGGCGTCCATGCTGCTGCATGCATGCGGTGGCACGTACGTGCCCACGGGTGGCCTGGGCTGCGCCACGTGGCTCAATCTAGGCCGTCCATCTTCTTTTCGTCGTAGGGGCTGCTACGGGGGTTGGATTGAGTCGATTTTCACGTCGTTAGGCTACGATCGTCGAGTTTAATCCATCCGCATCGTCGGATTTGTCATTTGAAGCTCCGAATTATGTCACCTAGTCCCTTGGCCGTTGATCTTCCTTAGACTACATATGGTGCTACAGGACTTTGATCGAGGCAAATTTAGAGGCGCTGGACTCCGATTGTTGTCTTGATCAGATCCGTGTGGTTGGATCATCAATCCGAGGTTCTGAAATAAATACCCATCTCTCCTGACCACAAAAATGATGCAATTAACCTAAATTATATGCAACTACTCCAAATGCATAATGATGCGTGCTATGCATTTTTTATACCATGAAATGGAAATCTAAGCCTAGGAACATGCATGAATAAGAATTTTATCCTCAATAAATGTGTTTACATCATGTCTCAAAATCATATGTCATTTCCTGGTCCATAGAGACATATTTTTGCTCATTACCTATCTCTGGGATCTCGGGTGAGGCAATCGGTTCACCTGCAATTGGTTGCTTTAACCCAACCTGGCTATCCCCTATCTCAGAAAATGTATCCCTCCCAATAGGTGCTTGAGTTGGTTAACACATTGGCTTTCTTGAAGGGGGTTCATCTTGAGAATCATCCCAAGATTGGACATGGGCAACCAAAAATTTCATCCACGATCTCGACAATTTCCTAAGTAGAAACTCACCCAATTCCCTATCCCTAACATTTTGGAGCAAATCCAATAAAGAGCTATTCAGCACATCACTCATTTTTACCCTTATCTTGAACCTGATTAACCTGAACCAAATGAGTTGGTTCAGGGTTGGGCGGGTTTGACATCAATGCAGAGGAACTAACGAATTGAGATTCGTTATACCCTTCCTGATAATAGGTCATTTCAAATTGTTGAAAAGGTGGTGATGACCTAAAGGCAGTGAAATCAGAGGATGGGTAAGGATCGGTGTATCCTTCTTGATTGTAGATCGTATTATGCTGCTCATGAAAGGAAGACGATCTATAATCGATGTAGCTCTGAGAAGGATAGAAATCAGAATCAAAGTGTTCAGGGTTAGACCCTAAACACGGGGGTTCGGAATTGTATCCCCAATCCGAATTATCCCAACTAACTGATGGTTGACTATAATACGAGTTGGGATAATCGTCATGTTGAGGATAATTTACAACAGGAGGGAAAGAGCAGGAATGCATGAAATATGTGGAAGGATTCATGATACACGGGAGGAAGAAAGGTGCCCTGCAATACAAACAATCAAACCTGTCCTTAAATAGGTTAGCCTAAAGACCTACAGACTCTCAAAACCCATCTTGAGATAAAGGAACGTTTGATCTACTTCCGCCTGTTCAATCCAACCAGTTAGAAGGAGGGACTGGGGAGAAGGTTCTTCCTTCGGCTTGCGCCTTCGGTTCCTAGTGTACCCCCCAGCCGCGATCGTTTGACTCTGCTCCCCTAGCTAGACATCAGATTGAACAGTAGAAACAGACTAATCGAAAATAATCTCGTTCTGGGTTCTGAAGAGCGAGTCCAATCCTTAAGGCCAACGTCTACTCTGTTTTATTTAGGGCTAGGTTTGAATGTGCTTTGGAATGTGATGGGCCCTTTAAATAGGTTGTGCCCTTAATGATTGATTTATTCGTGTGTGAGTGCACAACCAGTGGTTTTCAAGCAAGATTATTTTTGATGTGGTGAATTTTAAGGTTCAAATCTTGCTTAGTAGCTTTTAGGATTCAACTTTAGGTGTTTTCAATCAAGTTTCTTTAGCACACCAGGTTTTGCAAGCACATGTGAAGATGTTTTCCTTTAAAGTTTAAAAAGAATGTGGAGTGCCTAGTAAATCCCTAAGAGTTGAACCTAATTGGCAGCTACTTGATGAGTTGATTTTATTTGAAGTGGTGCTGCCCAATCAACTCAAACAATTGGCCTGTTGCACCACTTAATTAGGCACACAAATGATTACCTAATCTGATTTCTACTCAATTATGTGTTTGGATGTGTGTACCGGCTCCTAAGATTGGTTTACCGGTTGAGTTTGAAAATCAGATGAGGTTGTGTACCTCTGTGAGATTTTTTTTTTTTCTCTTTTTAATGTGGGGGTTGGGGTGAGTATGGGTGTCAAACGACAAACAATCTAACCTTAGAGTTTATAAAAACACCTAGGTTGATTGATGTTTAAGTTATTATGTGATGAAATGAAATCTAATGGGTGGGAGGTCGGGGGTAACTCACAAAACCTTCTACAGCACTTTACTCCAATCTACCGCTTTTGCCTATCTTTAAAGAGTACCTACAATTACAATAAGAAAGGAGAAAAGTGAGGTAAATGATTTGTAAGTTACAAAACGCGAAGAGAAATCAAAGATCGTTGCCTCCCCGGCAACGGTGCCAAAATGTTGAACGTTTACGAACGCTACGCTTACGAGATTGGTTTTGGAAAACCTATCGTTGTAGTTCGAAAGCGAAGAATTCATGTTCAACAAATAAAATTTATACCGAAATTAAAATTCCGGGTCGAACACAGGGAAGCAGACGTTTGATTTAAAAACTATGCATTTCTTTTTATTTGTTACAGAACAATTCAATTTAGACCTATCTAATTATTTACAATAAATAAAAGAGAGAGAGAGTAAGAGAGAAAAAGAATATTACACAAAGAAATCAAAATGAGATGTAGAATAAACAAGAAATTTTTGCATTGAAGAGATTGTTCATTACAACTAGAAAGCATAAAATAATTACTCTAGAAAGTGATAAATTTACTCTAGAAAGCATTAAAAGAATGGAGGGAGAAATGTCCTTCTCGACGGTCACTTGGAGGACGAGTAGATTAATCTAGAAAGCGATAAAAAGAATAGGGAGAGAGAAATCCTCCTCGACGGTTGCTTGGAGGATGAGCCGGACGGGACGACACCTAGACGAAGGAGAACAAAGCGGGACGAAGGAGGACGAAGCAGAAGAACGGGAACGGAGCAGCACGCCGTCGTCGTCGCGGGATCCACTTCCGAAGGGGAACGAAAATTGGACTTTATCTCGTGAGAAGCATCCCAAGTGTGGGACAAGCTTCTCTTGAGCTTTGGAGGGGCAGAGAGGAGAAAGAAGGGATGAGAAATTCGTATGGAGGGGGTCTCCTTTTATAGTTGCAAGGAGTGGGGGCAAAATGGACATTACAACTTCAAAACAATAAATAAGGGGTCTTTAGTGACGGATAAATCCGTCACTAAAGCCCCAACGTGGGCGTAGTGGCCAGCTCGCACGCACCTCCTCCCCTGCTCGCGCGCTCAACAGCCACGCACGTTCGCCGCTTTTCAGCCGTCCGATCGCTAGATCGGACGGCTTAAATCGCATCCGTGCCCGCTGCGTAGCGTGCGCCCCCGCGCATCTGATTGCGCGTTTGATCGCGCGTCCAATCGTTCATCGATGCTATCGGGCGTGCGTAGTCGTTGGATCTCCATCTAACGCTCGTCCGTGCCCGCTCGCCCGCGCCTTCCACCCCGTCACCGCAGCTCGAACCCGCGACCTCTGCTTCGCCCGCGGCTGCGTCGCCACTGCGCTACGAGGACGAAATGGTCGCGCGGACGCTTTTAAGCGCGAGAGACCACAGCCGTTGGATCTCCATCTAACGGCGGAGAGAGATCGGGCGCGGAGCCTTCACAAGATGAAGCGACCGTTTGGGCGGCTGGGATGGCGCCACGTCGCGCCATCTTGGCCGTCCATCTTCTGGAAGTTATAGATGGTGCCACGGATGTCGGATTGACTCGATTTTTGTGTCATTGGGCTGCGATCGTCGATCCGAATTCATCCGTGTGGTTAGATTTATCATCTGAAGTGCGAATTTACACCATCCTGGCCCTTGATCTTCTAGGGTTCCCGGGTCACCATCTGATGGTACGGATGCCTGATTAGGGCGATCTTAGAGTCGTTGAACTCCAATCGTCGCCCTGATCACATCCATACGGTTGGATCTTTGATCCGGGGCCCCGATAAAATATTTTCCCTATCCAAGCACACAAAAGGAGACAATTAACCTCCATTTTATTCAAACTATTCTAAATGCAAGATGATGCATGTAATGCAATATTTATATCATGAAATGCAATCCTATGCTTAAGAACATACATAAATAGACATCTTAAGTAGTGTAAATGTGTTTACATCAGTAGGGATAGTAATCATCTTAAGGATATGTGCTGGTGGGAGGGTAGGATGGGAAATGTGTGTAAGATGTGGAAGGATACATACTAGAGTAGGAGGAAAAATAGAAGAGAGAAAGGTGCCCTATAGTACAATTCAACTAAACCTGTCCTTATGTGGGTAACCTAAAGACCTATAGATTCCCAGGACCCATCATGAGATGAGAGAAATGATTTGGTCTACTTCTATCCGGCCAATCCAACCAGTTAGAGGGAGGGACTGGGGAGAAGGTTCTTCCTTTGGCTTGCACCTTCGGTTTCTAGTGTACCCCTCAGCCACAGTCGTTTGATGATACTCTCCTAGCTAGACATTAGATGGACCAGTAGAAGTAGATTAATCGAAAAAAATCTCAATCTGAGCTCCGAAGATCGAATCAATCCTTAAGGCCAACGTCAACTCAGTTTTAGTTTGGCTTGGGATGATTGTGCTCCTGGCAAGTGATGGGGCCTTTAGATGGGTTGCACCCTTAATGATAAACTCAAATGTGTTTCGTGCACAACCAGGGTTTGCAAACAAGGCTATTTGATGATGTGTCTTTTAGGGTTTAACCTTTTTTAGTAGCTTTTAGGGTTTAATCTTTAGGTTCGTTCAATCAAGTTTAGTAGAACACTCCAACTTTTGAAAGCACTGGTGATGATATATTCCTTTAGAAATCAAAAACTAATGTGGAGTGCCTGGTTCAACCCTAAATTCAACCCTAAGTGGCAAGCTACGTGATGGATGGCTTTTATTTTAAGTGGTGCGGCCCAAACAGCTCAATTAATCAGCCTGTTGTACAACTTGATTAAGGCACATAAAATGTCTTAACATAATGAGATTTCTACTCAGTTATGTGTGTATTGAGTTAAGGTGTATGGTGTCGGACCCAGTTAGGTTGTTAATATGGCGATTTTATCGTTGAAGTGTGTATAGTGGTTAACCTAAATCGGACCTAACCATCTCTTTACAAAAAACTTTTTAACTAGGCCTACTTGATTTTATCTTGGTCACTTTTTGGCCCAGGGTCGAATTCACGGAAGTGGGGTTACAAGTTAAGTTTCTACACCTTTCCTACAATGAATCTCTTCCGTTCGTTTATTGTGTTTTTGGTGTTTTTTTTCTATTTAGATTTTTTCTGATAATCTTGGTTCTTGAGGCACACCCTCAAAATTAGGTTCTTGGCTTTGAGCCAAATCAGGGTTCCAAAACGTATCTTGCTATAAGATGGAGTACCTGCAAGTCAAGGATTATCTTTTCTCTTTTATATATTTTTTTATCTTTTTATTGGCAGGAAAGAGAAATAGAAGTAAAGTAACTATAGTATAGATATATATGTATAAAGGGGTGGGGGTGGAGGCGGAGATGGAGTGTAGCACGGTGTCGAGTAAGTCATCGTCTAGAAAGATGCAACCGACAGGATGAGGTGTCGCGTGGAGTGTAAGGTGGATGGATGGAAGATGAGTGTAACCACACTTTTTG